>CAJQZJ010000630.1:30532-83080 GCA_907164525.1 Lophiomys imhausi | reverse complement strand
GAGTAGGGAGGGGATTGTGATTGAGATGTAACTTGAAGAAATAAAAAATAAATTATTAAAAAAAATTCATATTAATAAAAAAAAATCCTGATTTTCCCCTGAATTAGAACAATGCATATTCAGAGGAGATCGGGCACGTTCAGGGTGGTATGGCCGTAGACAGAACAATGCATATTCAATATTAAATTTATCTTCTACCTGCAATAATTTTATAACTTTATCTTCTCCAACAAGCTTCACAGAGCAGTACATACATTCCAGGTTTAAAATCTTATTTTTCACTCATTACTCATCTTATAGAATTCTTTCCAGTTGCTTTGTGTCTGTTTCATTTGCTAATCAATTTTAGCTCAGATCTAGGGATTTAATTGAAAGTAAACTGCTGGAATCAAATAATTATTGTAGATTATGTACTGTGTACATACCTTTAATTCATCTGGAAAGTTTCTTGCTTATAAAACATTGTCACTAAATGGACAAGTCATAGATGATGCCCCGTCTATCTGCTGTGTACATTACTGCATGGCTGCCTTCCCTTACTTTATATTGATGTGTCTTGTTGAGTCTTCCAGCCTGCAATTCTATATTTGCCCTTGAATTGGAATCATTCCGTGTTGTTTTGTTACTTTCTTAATTTACTTATTGTGTGTTAGCTGTTTTCCGTGCTCACCCCTCTCTTCGTTCTCCATATTCTGAGATCATCTCTTTTTCATACTGTGGAGAAGCAGTTAGACCAGTGTTAGAGGTAATCCATAAGAGATTGCAATAGGATAGTCAGATGTTCAGCCTGTGGCCACCATGGTTGAGCTGAGTCCTCACCAATGGCTGAGTTGAGTACAGGATTCAAGCAATATTCCCTGTTGTTCTAGCAGAGTAACACAATTTTTGGCTGGAAAATCAAGGGACCAGTCGAACCTGAAAGTGGAAGAAGCTTCCTTTCCTGGTTCAGGAAGAAAGTCTACCCAATAGTGAAAGTAACAAGGACTGCATAAATCAGTGGCAGAGTGAGGCTTAACCCTGATGAAATATTTTGTATCCTGGGTGTCTAAAACTTACTCTACTCTGAGGGATGTACTGCATAGATGTAATTTTCATGAATAGTTTGAGTTAAATTTTTGTCAACTGAATTTTGAATGCTCAGAAAAGATGTTTCTTCTCATGGCTTCTTTCTTAATTCCCTAAAATAAGATATGTATTGAAAACATCAGGCTCAATAAATATTTAACATGCTTGAATATTAACTATCCACTCAGAATGTCTGTGGGCAATAAGGAAATACAAATACAAGAAAAGGACACATGCTTCATTAGAGTTAACACAGAAGTATTCATCAGTAATGACACTATGCTCAAATTTAAATCACGCAGTGATTGAAAACGATCATAAAGGTTAGAACATTGAAGACATATCTCAACTTTCTTGCACTTTCATCAAGATTAAGTTCAAAATACAGTCTAGTTCCTGTTCCTCTGATCATTCTGGTAGTTTCTAGTCTTGCAGTCTTTCTAATACATACCTCATTCAATAGGGTCTGTCTTCAACCCAAGACACTGACTTTCCTACTCAATAATTCCTACTATTCTGTTCAGCATTGTTTTAAAAATTTCCCCTAAATATTTTCTTTGACTTCACAAGAAAGACTAGGAGCAAAAGGGCTGAAACAGATGGTTAAATGATGAGATTGGAAAATGAGGGCCAAGGGAAAGCTAAACCAAAAATGAAACATGTATGAAGCTTCTCTTGGGAACCTATGATCTTGCAATCCAAGTTCAAAAAACATAATAAGGGATAGCTCAACATTTGTAATATGAAATAACAGGGCAGAATACTGGGAGTCAGAGAACTGGAGAGAAGTGAGGATGAGGGGAGTGGAGGACTGAGAGGTGGGTCAATCCAAATTGTGGGTACATGAGAAAACATTATGAAGTGCCATCAGTTCATAAGCTAACTAAAAATATGACTAAATTTTACAAAGGGGAAATTGAACAGAGGTGCCCCACATGGGTGAACAATGATCCTTCCAGAGGCATAAGTTATTGTGTCAAAGTTTCATTGCAGTGCACAGAATGTCGTACTATCAGTTATGGGTCAGGGAGGGCCCCAGAGGCAACACAACATCACAGGCTATTGCTGTCCCCCTTGAGTGTCTACCATACCAAGACGGTAACATAACGTTCACTTGGATACAGGACAGAGAAAAGAGCTCTGTCCCTGCGTTCATTGTGCTAGAAGATGCTGGGCAGGTTGCTAGAGCAGAATAGACATCAATGGCCTTACCTAGTGCTCTCCACTACAAGCTATAATTCTGACCTAAAAGGCAAAATGTTCCCACTAGTACAAAAGAGGAAAAATGTTTATGGTGGTAATAAATCAATGTCTTGATTGCATCTGAGGTCTGCTCTACAAGAGGAAATTGATGCCTGGTACTGTAAGCCGGTAAAAAAATCCCATGACTAGGGAAGCCATAGGTACTAAGGGGATGTTATTAATGTTTTATTAAATGGACCTTTCAGAGGTAAACAGTGGACATTTAAAAAAAGAAGAAAAAGTGAAAGCAAAGAAAAATTATTATTTTCAAAACAGAGTAGGAAGCAATAAGAACTGATGAAGAATGGCAGTTAGCAGAGAGGAGGAGATGGGAGGGGCTGAGAAGACAAGGGAGAAAGGACAGACTTGGTGGTGAAAGGTCAGGGTGGAAGAGAAATGGAATCATTGACCAAGATTGTCAGTGTGATGCAGGGGCTGTTGCAAGCCCTGTCTCTTGACCTTTAAAAGTTTCAAGGTCAAGCAAAACAAATATTACATTGTTTCACCAGATCTCCACTCTGATTTCTGCCAGGAGAATTTAGAAAGACACAAAAAATTAAAAGGAGTGTGTGCTTCATTTCTGTGTATATAGGGGACAGAGGGAAATGTCTTCAGGCAGCTGGGTGGTGAATGGAATGGAAGAGAAGATGAAGACATGGAGGGCACCACCTTCCTCAGAGACACTGGGATGGAGCCCATTCCTGTCCTTCCTGTGACTGAATCACACTGAGCTTTCAGAAACTCAGTGCACAAGCGACTTGATAAACCAGAGCTCAGGAAAGTAACTGTCCTGGAGACACATCCCTGTTAATAACCCTCAGGATACACTACCCCACCTGAGCCTCCTCTCCAGTGTGCAGAAAATCTTGCTTTGTCACATCCTAAGACAGAGTTCCCAACAGTCTGTGTTATGCAGATTCTAACTAGAAGAAGGCTGTAAGATGGACCTTGTTGGACTGAAACTTGATGTGTCTACCTAGACTAATCATGCCTGGTTTTCACAAGCCTTGGCAAGTCTTAGGTAACCTCTTGGTTTAGCTTAGATTTCAAATTCAACTATAATTTGGAAGATTTAGAGAATATAAAATAACTGTCACTTGATATTCTTAGCAACTAACCAAACATGAAATATGAAGTAAAAAAACAAACAAAAAAGTTAAGTATCTAACAAACCTGCAGTCAGTAGAGAACATTGATGTGACAAACTTTATTCTTTTTAAAAATCATTTATTTATTTATAAACATTTATTTATTTCTTCAAGTTACATCTCAATCACAGTACCCTCCCCCCTCCCTCCCAGTCTCACCCTCCTACCCTCTTCCCTTTCACCCTCCTATCTGCTTTTTAAAAAAATTTTAAGGTATATCTTCCCCCCCCAACATCTCCCCCTTTTAGTCCAATAAAAGGCTCTTTTTCTTAAAAACAATATAGTACAAAACAATATGAACCATTAGGCCACAATTATGAAATTATAAGGTATAACATATATTCCCAAAGTCCAGTACACACATATTTGGCAACTGATATTAATATTTTATTATTTATCTATCTCAATAAGTTTAAAGTTCTATACCTAACTCAGTTTCTATCCTAACTTGCATTACCAACTAAAAATCATTTTCTTAGACTAGAACATCCTTTTAATTCCTAAACAACTTAAAATTTACCTGTGGAACTATAACTATCTAGCGTTCAACCAAATCAGAGACCTGAGAAGGATAAATATACCTGATTATGCAGGAAGGGCAGAGCCAGCAGCTTCCAAAACTAAGAAATGACAGACAACTGGCTGTCTGAACAGTTCCCAATTTCTCTCCATACATTAGAGAATCTATATTCAGCCTTTTGGCTAAGTACCTCTGACATACATTAATTGTAAAGCAGGAATTATGAAGAACTTGCTACCCTGTCTTGGCAGAGCTAGGCTGTCAACTGACCTGCTTCCAAGTTTTGTCCTTTTTGGACTGCATTCTGTCTACAGTTGAAGCAAGACATTTTTCTTGTCCATTGGCTAGCTTGCCACTAAGGCAGCCATCTCTAAATGGAGATTCTTCAATGGTTATCATCTACTTGAAGTAGAATAGGGGGTGCTGTCAGGAGCTGATATGTCTGAATATCAAAAAATCTTAAGTTAAGAGAACATCTTTGAATGCCATATTCTACAGATCTTTTGAGATTTTTGAAGACCACCTATCTATCTCCATATATGTGGATAAGCAAATGTTGCTTGTCTGTTAGCAACTTGATTTCTGAATAATTTAGAAAAGTGTATGAGGAGACTCTTGGCCCTCATATGACTGCTGAACTGGGGCAGGGGACTGTTATGTAGGGACACTTCACTCCAGAGGAGTGGGATGGAAGGGATGGGGGTAGAGGGTGGGAAGGTAAGACTGGGAGGGGCAGAAAGAGGACACTATGATGGAGATGTAACCTGAAGTAACAAATAAATATTAAAAAATAAAAATAAATAAATAAATAAAAAGAAAACATTGGTGATCCTCAAAAATCTACATCCAGAGCAACTTCAAAATGGCTACCTAAGATGGTCCAGCTCCACAGACTGTTCCAGCCAGGACTTCAGTAAAGCCCTGAACTTTCCAAACAAAGTTCAGCTTTTGACCATAAACTTCTTAGGACATCTAAATAGCTGAGCACAAAAAAACTGGACATCAAATTCTACTACTAACTTGCTTAACCATTTTTGCATTCTTATTTGGGCCCCAAACAGGTTTCCTACATCCCAAATCAGCAGGAAGCAATTTTAAAAGAGTGACATCCCATACCCAGAAGGTGGGGTGAGGGACTTTATTTTGGTCATTTGATGGGTTATAGATGTTTTTTGTTATTTAGAGGGATTGGTTACAAGCTGTTAAGTGGTCTTATTAAAGATGGTTTAGGAAGTTAGACCCAGGGACTTCTCTCTTTTTCTTTTTTCTATCCTTCTTTCTCTCTTATGTAGGGGGGGAAAGACTTGAAAAGAAAAAAAAGGGGATATAGACATGATATAGGATTGATAAAGAAAAAGGAATTGAATATGCTCTTATATTTTTGTATATTGATACAAAATTAAGATTATATTTGTATACATTGGTATAGCTCTTTGTATGCTGATACAAAATTAAGGTTAACTCTTTTTAAGGTATTCTACCTATGTAATGCTTTTGACTTAAGGTTAAATCTTTTTTCCCCCTTTAAAAATTATTTTATTTTATTTTTTTATTTCTTCAAGCTACATCTCAGTCACAATCCCCTCCCTACTCTCCTCTCTGGTCCCACCCTCCCACCCTCTTCCCTCTCACCCCCACCCCAGCTGCTTCCTATTTTTTTTAAGTATAGGGTATATCTTTTCCCTCCCAACAGCTCCCCCTTTCAGTCCAACAAATGGCTCTTTCTCTTATAACAGTTAAATCTTTTTAAGGTATTGTACCTATGTAATGGCCTTTTGATAGCAACTGTCACAAATTGTTTAGGATAATTAATAAAAGCAAACTAATAGTCATTCAAACATTTATTTATTTATTCAAGTTGCAAATTGATCACAGCCCTCTCCCTCCACCCCTCTCCATCCCACTTTCCCACCTTCTTCCCTCCCTCCTTCCTCTCCTCCTCCTGTGAGGGGGTTCCCACTCCTATCAAGGTCCCTCAGTTTAATCAGTCAGACAAAGGCTAAGAGCTTCCTTCTATACTGGTGCCCAACATAGCTGTTCAGCTAGGGAAAGGTGTTCCATTACCAGGCACCATAGTTCATGACAGACACTGTTGTGTACCCTCCCTCCCTCGCCACTTAATAAGGGATCTGTATGAAGCCCAAGTTCCCTATCATCTATGTATAGGGTAACCCAGGTCTGGTCTGTATGTGCTTTTTTTTTTTTTTTTTTTTTTTTTTGGTTGGAGTTTGAAACTCTGTAAGCCTCTAGGGGCCTAGATTGGTTGGTTCTGTTGATCTTCATGTGGTGTTCTTGTCCCCACCAGTCTCTCTATTCCTCTTCCCTCTCTTTTGTATTGCTGCTAGGGCTCCACTTAATATTTGGTTGTATCTCAGCATCTGTTTTGACCCTCTGCTGGGTGGAGTTTCTCAATGGAAGGGTTATGCTAGGTTCCTGTTCCTTTGGGTCGGTGGATTGTAGGATAGATACCCTGTACTAAATGGTTGACATACAGTTATAAGTTTATCTTTCTGGATCTAGGTTAGCTTATTTAGGATGAGCTTTTCTAGTTCCATCCATTTGGTTGCAAATTGCATGATTTCCTTGTTTCTGACAGCGGAATAATATTCCATTATGTGAATATGTCACTTTTTTTTTTAATCCATTCTTCAGTTGAAGGACATCTGGATTGTTTCCAGTTTCTAGATATTACAAATAAGCCGGGCGGTGGTGGCGCACGCCTTTAATCCCAGCACTTGGGAGGCAGAGGCAGGCGGATCTCTGTGAGTTCGAGGCCAGCCTGGTCTACAAAGTGATTCCAGGACAGCCAGGGCTACACAGAGAAACCCTGTCTCGAAAAACCAAAAAAAAAAAAAAAAAAGATATTACAAATAAAGTTGCTATGAACATAGTTGAGCTGGATGTCCTTGTGATTTGGTGAAGAATTTTTTGGATATATGCCCAGGAGTGGTATGGCTAGGTCTTTAGGTAAAAGTATTCCCAGTTTTCTGAGATATCACCAGATTGATTTCCAGAGTGGTTATACAAGTTTGCAGTGGAGGAGTGATTCCCTTTCTCTGCATCCTTGCCAGCATGTGGGGTCACTTGAGTTTTTTGTTTTGTTTTGTTTTTATCTTAGCCATTCTTCTGGGCATGAGATGGAATCTTAGAGTTGTTTTGAGTTGCATTTCTTTGATGATTAAGTATGTTGAACATTTCTTCAAGTGTCTCTCCATTATTAGTGATTTTCTTTTGTGAATTCTTGGTTTAGTTCTGTACCCCATTTTTTTACTATTTGATTTTTGGTTTTTAATTTCTTGAGTTCTTTATATATTTTGGATATTAGCCCTCTGTTGGGTGTGGGGTTGGTGAAGATCTTTTCCCAATCTGTAGGCTGCCTTTTTTTTTCTAATGATAGTATCTTTTGCCTTACAGAAGCTTGTCAGTTTCATAAGGTTACATGTATTGATTGTTGGTCTTAGAGCCTGAGCTATTGGTGTTCGCATCAGGATGTTGTCACCTGTGCCAATGAGTTCAAGGCTTTCCCCACTTTAATTTCTATTAGATTTAGTGAGTCCATTTTTATGTTGAGGTCTTTGATTCATTTGAACTTCAGTTTTATGTAGGGTGATAAACATAGGTCTATTTGCATTCTTCTACCGGTTGACATCCAGTTAGTTAGATCAGCACTATTTGTTAAAGATGCTTTCCTTTTTCCATTGAACAGTTTTGGCTTCTTTGTCAAAAATTATGCTACCATAGATGCGTAAGTTTATTTCTGGGTCTTCCATTCACTTCCATTGTTCAACCTGACTGTTTCTATATCAGTACCAAGCTGTTTTTATTGCTATTGCTCTGTAGTACAACTTTAATTAGGGATGGTGATACCTCCAATTATTCTCTTACTGTACAGAATTGATTTAAACTATTCTGGATTTTTTGTTTTTCCATATGAAGTTGAGAATTGTTCTTTCAAGATCCGTAAAAATTGTGTTGGTATTTTGATAGGAATTGCATTGAATCTACATATTGCTTTCTGCAGGATGCCCATTTTTTTTATGCTGATCCTACTTATCCATGAGCATGGGAGATCTTTCAATCTCCTAATATCTTCTTCAATTTCTTTCCTCAAGGACTTGAAATTCTTGTCATATAAGTCTTTCACATGCTTAGCTAGAGTTACCCCCAGGTATTTTATATTATTTGTGGCTATTGTGAAGGGTGTGATCCTGATGGGTCTGCCTTTATGTGTTAGTTGGCCTTTTTCTATTGCAGTTTTTAATATTCATTCTTTACTCTGTTCATTTAGTGCCTTGATTATTATGTGTTGGGAGGAATTTCTTTTCTGGTATAATCTATTTGGCATTCTATAAGCCTCCTGAACATTTATGGGCATCTCTTTCTTTAGGTTTGGTAAATTTTCTTCTATGATTTGTTGAAAATGTTTTCTGGCGTTTGAAGTCAGGTGTCTTTTCTTTTTTCTATTCCTATTATTCTAAGGTTCATATTTTTCACTTAGTCCTTAATTTCTTGGATGTTTTGGGTGAGGACTTTTTTAGTTTTTTCATTTTCTTTGGCTGGTGTTTCAATTTCTTTGATTGAATTTTCCACGCCCAAGATCCTGTCTTCTATCTCCTTTATCCTGTTGGTGATGCTTGTGTCTGTAGTTCTTGTTCTCTTCCCTTGGCTTTCCACCTCCTGCACTGTCTCTGCTTGTGTTTTCTTTATTGCTTCCATTTCCATTTTCAGGTCTTGAAATGAGTTAGTCATTTCCTTCTCCAGCTTGATTGTCTTTACCTGTATTTTTTAATGGCTTTGTCCTTTTCTTTCTCCTGTTTGATTGACTTTTCCTAGATGTCTTCAATGGATTTCTCCATTGCTTTCATCTGTTGGATTGAGTTTTCCTGTCTTTTTTTTAACAAATAAATCCATCTTTTTATTACACATTTTCCATTTTTTTATAATTCATTTTTTATTTCTTCAAGTTACATCTCAATCACAATCTCCTCTTTACCCCCCCTCTAGTCCCACCCTTCCATCCTCCTCCCCCTCAACCCCCCATCCTCTACCCTTTATTTTAGTTTAAAGTATATCTTTTCCCCCCCAACAGCTCCCCCTTTCAGTCCAACAAATGGTTCTTTCTCTTATAACAATAAATACAATACAAAACAACAGAAATAAATAGGCCACAATTATGAGAGTTATATGGCTTAGCATACATTCCCAATGTCCAGTCCATATGTATTTGGCACCTGACTTTAACATTCTACTATCTAACCATCTCCATGAGTTTAAAGTTCTATATCTAACTCAGCTTTCATACTAACTTGCCTCAAAATTTTAAAAACTTCTTCTTAGATCTGAAATACCCTCTTGATTCCTAAAAACTCAAAATTTAACTATGAGACTAGAGATCTGAAGAATATGGCATTCAAAGATGTTTTCTTAACTTAAGATTTTTTGATATTAAGACATGTCAGCACCTGACAGCACCCCCTATCCTACTCCAAGCAGAAAATGAGCATCGAAGAATCTCCAGTGTGAGATGGTTGAATTAGTGGCAAGCCTATCTCTTGGCAAGAAAAACCCCTTGCTTCAACTGTAGACAGAATGCTGTCCAAAAAGGACAAAACTTGGAAGCAGGTAAGTCAACAGCCTAGCTCTGCCAAGACAGGGTAGGCAAGTCCTTCATAATTCCTGCTCTACAATCAATGTCTGTCAGAGAAACGGGGCCAAATTGCTGAAGATTGATGCTGTAATGTATGGAGAGAAAATGGGAACTGTCCAGGAAGCCACTGGTATGTCATTTCTTAGTTTTGGAAGCTGCAGGCCCTGCACTTCCTATATAATCATATATATTTATCCCTCTCAGTTCTCTGACGTGGTTGAAGAATAGATAGCTAGAGTCCTGTATGTCTTTAATAGACTTCTCTATTACTTTCATCTGTTGAATTCTGATCGCCTTAAATTCTTTAAGGTATTTCTTTTCTTCTTTTAAGGCCTCAATCATTTTCACAAGTATAGTTTTGTCAACATTTTCTTGTATTTCTGCTGTGTGAGGATGGTCTGAGCTTGCTGTACTAGGATAACTGGGTTCTGGTGGTGTCATACTGCCTTAGTTTTTGTTTTGTTGTGTTCCTTCATTGGCCTTTAGTCATCTGATTGTCCCTGTTATCGGCTGGTTGGTCCTAGCGCCCACTAGATTTGGTGCCCTGGAGAGAGTCCTTGTCTGGAGGCTGGATGTTCCTTTATGATCCTGTATGATCTTACAATCCAGAGGGTCACTTTGGGAAGGTTAGTAGGGCTCCGGCCCCTGTGGCTACAAGTGAGGCCTCACCAAGGAGTTCTCCCTGGGGTATTGTGGCAAAGCAGAGACACCTGGAGGTCAGAAACCTAAGTGTCTCAGGCACTATGTGGGTTTTGACTCTGGTCACTGGAAGTACCTGCAATCTAGAGGTCAGGGAAGCACCTCTGTGACTGCTAGTGAGACTTCTCCAAGGAGCTTTCACAGACCAAGAGGCAGAGCAGAGACTAGAGGCTTCTAGAGGTCAGAAGCCTGACTGAGTATCTCTGGCTCTATGCAGCAGTTGATCCGGGTCACTGGGAGGATCTGGAGGCTAGAGGCCAGGGAAGCACCCCTGTGGCTGCTAGTAGTAAGAGCTCTCAGTGGGGCTCTTGCAGGGGCAGCAGGGCAATGTGGTGGCTCCTGGAGGCCAGATGCCTGACTGGATGTCTCTGATCAGGAGTACTGTGCTCTAGGGCAGGCTGACTGAGCTCCTGGGGTGTCTATCAGTTCACCCCTAGCCTATGCATCAGGTCTGTGGTCATGGTCTTCCCTTGTGGTTCCCACAGAATCCCTGGAGCCGTCTGTGGCTCTCTGTCAGAAGCACTGCGCAGCCTGCATCACTCAGGCAGACAGCCACACAATGGCCCAGAACTCCTTCACTGCACCAGGGCTGGAACTCTCAATGCTGTAGACTGGGTGCCCAGCAGAGGTGCATGGAGTGCTAGCAAGGTGTTCTGAAATGGAATCCATGACCTGTCAACATTGCTGCCACTCAGCAACAGTGCTGCCACTCAGGACAGTTCAGCTACCTCCTACCTTGACCACCAGAGGCTGCCATGTTGTAAAATCCAGGGATAATCACCCAGATCTTACAATTCCTGTGGTTTTTTTTTTCCTTTATTTTTTATTTTTTCAAGTTACATCTCAATCACAGTCCCTTCCCTATTCCCCCCTCCAGTCCCACCTTCCCACCCTCATCCCCCATCCTCTTCCCTTTTTTTTTTCTTTTAAGTTTAAGGTATATCTTATTTCCCCCTGCAAATTTCCCTTTCAGTCCAACAAATGGCTCTTTCTCTTATACTAATAAATACAATACAGTACAACAGAGGTAATTAGGTCCCAATGTCCAGTCCATATGTACTTGGTACCTGACTTTAACATTCTACTATCTAACCAGCTCCATGAGTTTAAAGTTCTATATCTGACTCAACATTCATACTAACTTGCAACACAATTTTAAAAGTATCTTCTTAGATCTATAACACTCTCTTGACTCCTAAACAACTCAAAATTTAATTATGAGACTCTAGCTATCTGTTCTTCAACCACCTCAGAGACCTGAGAGGGATAAATATATCTGATTTTATAGGATGTACAGGGCCTGCAGCTTCCCAAACTAAGAAATGACATACCAGTGGCTGCCTGGACAGTTCCCATTTTCTCTCCATACATTACAGCATCGCTCTTCAGTCATTTGGCTCCATTTCTTTGACAGACATTGATTGTAGAGCAGGGGTTATGAAGGACTTACCTACCCTGTCTTGGCAGAGCTAGGCTGTCGACTTACCTGCTTCCAGGTTTTGTCCTTTTTGGACAGCATTCTGTCTACAGTTGGAGCAAGGAGCTTTTCCTACCAAGAGATAGGCTTGCGACTAATTCAATCATCTCCCTCTGGAGATTCTTCAATGCTCATCTCCTACTTGGAGGAGAATAGGGGGTGCTGTCAGAAGTTGATATGTCTTGATATAAAATAATCTAAAGTTACAAAAACATCTTTGAATGCCATATTCTGCAGATCTCTTGAGGTTTTTGAAGAGGTCCTATCTATCTCTTATATTAGGGTAAGCAGATGTTGCTTGTCTCTTAGCAGGTTTATTTCTGATTAGCTTAGAAAATAACTATAATAGGCTGTCATAGTACCTAACAGAATGACCAGCTTGCATAACCATTAGTTTGCATTTCTTAATTATCCTAAACAGTTTATGACAATTAGTAGTAAAAGGCCGAAACATCACATTTCATTTTTTTTTCTTTACATCCTAACCCTTCCATCCCATTTCTCTGGGGTGGGGTGTCCTTATATAACAGTCCCTCATCTCAGCTGAGAGGTCGTATGAAGGCCAAGAGCCTCCTCATTCATTGGGGGTCTGCGAAGCAGTACCATCAGTGAAAAGTGTCTCATTGCCTGGGAGAGAGAACTACTAAACAAGCAAACCAATAAGCAGACAAATAGATAAAAAAGACTAAAAAATAGAAAAAATATAAAAATATATATAAAAAATAAATAAAAAATAAAAATTAAAAATAAAAAGTCTATGTCCAAGATCCCTTTGGTGTGTTAGTTGTAGTATTGATACCTTCTACTATATAACTAAAATCCTACTATAAGTGAATAGATGCCATATGTGTCTTTCTGAGTCTGGGTTAGGTGACAACTTCCTCAACAGAACAGCAACAGCTCAGGACCTGAGATCATCAATCAATAAATGGGACCTCATGAAACTGAAAAACTTCTGTAAGGCAGGAGACACTGTCATTCAAACAAAACAACAGCCTACAGACTGGGAGAAAATCTTCACCAACCCCACATCTGACAGAGGGGTAATATCCAAAATCTACAAAGAACTCAAGAAATTAAATGCCAAGAAACCAAATAATCCAATCAAAAAATGGGGGACAGAGCTAAATAGAGAATTCACAAAGGAGGAATCCCTAATGGCTGAGAGAAACTTGAAGAAATGCTCAACATCCTTAATCATCAGAGAAATGCAACTCAAGACAACTCTGAAATTCCATCTCACACCTGTCAGAATGGCTAAGATCAAAAGCTCAAATGACAGCACATGCTGGCGAGGGTGTGGAGAAAGGGGTACCCTACTCCATTGCTGGTGGGAATGCAGGTTTGTGTAACCACTATGGAGGTCAGTCTGGTGGTATCTTAGAAAACTTGGAATAGCTTTGCCTCAGGACCCAGCCATACCACCTCTGGGTATACACCCAAATGACTCTTCACGGAATTTAGCAGCCTTATTTGTAATAGCTAGAAACTGGAAACAACCCAGATGTTCCTCAACCGAAGAATGGGTTAAAAAACTGTGGTACATCTACACAGTGGAATACTATTCAGCTATCCGGAACAATGAAATTATGCAATTTTCAGCCAAATGGATGGAATTCCTGTGGTTTTGATGGTCCATTTTTGGGTTCCAGAATGACTGCTTGGAGGCTGGGAACTCAGGAAGCTGGAGAGTACCTCTGTCTGCAGGTCACAGCCACTAGCTAGGGTCCTGAATGGCTCAGACCCATGGACTCTTGTCAGTATGAAGGGTTCCTGCTCCCATGTCTGGAAGTCTAGCACAGAAACTGTTATTGTCCCCAGCCTTGCTGGGTGAGCCCAGACGGGCTCACGCCTCTCAGACTGCTGCTCAGTGCCAGTGTATCTCTGCGGCCTTCCAGCCGGCTTCCTCACTCAGGCTGTGTCTATGCCTATTCCCTCCATCTTGCTTCACCATCACAAATTTTATTCTTTTGTATAAAATTTGGAAATATTTTGTTCAAGAAATAAAAATGAAAAAAAAATTAAGGGAACTATGTGTAAGGTGGTATTATGAATATGAAACAATATCAGTAATTTTTGGATGGTAGTAAAAGTAAAAATGTGAAGAATAAGGTAACATTTACAAATATAAAAACCAGGGTGGGTATTTACTTTTTAGAAATTGATTGATCAAGTTGAAGAAAACAAAAATTTAGTAAGGAAATGAAAAAATATGAGACATAGCCAAATAATTTAACTATAACTAATTGAGTAAAAATAAGAAATTATTGATTATTCAACTAACAATAGTAAGAATAAGACAATCATAAAGATAAAACAAATGTTGATCAAATAAAAATAGCAGAACCAGATGACCCCCTGTTCCACCCTGCATCTCCCTGGCTACCACCTCAATCCAGTGGCCATCATTTCCTGTCAGTATTGTTTCAGTATCCTAATTCTTCCACCATTCATTCAGTGCTATAAATCTAGAGATGCCATTTCTCCGTGGTCCTCTCAAAACTATCCCAGGCACCCACTTCTGTGTTCACCTCCCCCTCTTCCTGTCACTGCTGGGGTTATTCTGACTTCTCTGTAATCCTCAGACAAGCTCAGCATGCTTTTACCTCGGGCTTTCACACAGGCAGTTCTCTGGAAGGAAGATTTCTGCCAAGATACTTAACATGGCTAGTGCTCCTACTTCTTTTAAATCTGCTCATATCTCAATGTTATAATTCTTGTGTGTGTGTGTTTAAAACGGCAACCCAAATGCCACGCCCACCTTGAAGCCGATCCTCACCTTGATCCATTTATTATCTTATTTCTTCCCATATAATTAATTCATTTTCATATTTGTGTTTTCTTCCTCAGTGCCTTGTAAATTGTGTAACACTAGGGATGTGGGGTCTGTTTATTTTTCTTCTTTCTTCCTCTCTCTCTCTTTCTCTCCTTACCACCACTTAGAACACAATCTGCCATACAGCAATTACTCAAGTTTCTGTTTACATGACAGAAATACAATTGTTTATAGAGCTGTTTCTTTGCAAGCAAAGCATTAAGGATCTTTGGCATTATTGGCTGTTAAGAACAGAAATGGAGCATTACTTTAGCCACAAAAATAATAGGAATTATGTTATGCCAATGAATACTTAATGAAATAAAATATTTCTATTTAAAAATTACAAGAACACAATAAGAAAAAAGAAAACAAAGGTAGATTAAAAATAAAACTATAGCATTAAAGAAATTATAGCAAAAATCTGCTCAACTACTAAAAAGTCAGTAAGGTGTGGCAGGCAAGCATGAACATTTTTAATGTAACTAATAAAAATTCTTTTACAAGTTTTCAACATCTCATTTTTTTGTTCTGTCACAATTATATACCAAAATACCAAAAACAAACAAACAAAAGATCACTTATTATTAGGGTAGGATCAATGTAATGTCATATTAACATATTAAAGTAAATCATACTAAAACAATTTAAAAAACAGGCTGGGGCAGGGAGAGTCAAATCAAATAAAAGGAAGATCCTGTCCACATGGGTAGAAATGCTAGCACCTGACGAATAAATGGGGAGATACTATTTGATAAATGCTATGAGGATACCTCTTTTGAAAAATAGATCCTTATTCACAAACTATATTTAAAATGCTAATGTGTCTAAGAATAAGAAGTAAAGCTTTTTTTTTAAAGACAAAAGAGTTTATTTTGGTTTTTGACTCTAAAATGATAAGTGTTCATGGTGACAGAGCAGAAGCATGGTGTCTGGAGAAGCTGAGGGCTCACATCTTCAAACTACACACAAAGCAGAGAAAAAAAAACTGCAAGAAGGGTGAGGCCTTAAACTATCAAATCCTTCCCTCACTGGCATACTTCATTAGCAAGGCCATACCTCCTAAACTTCTGGGGACCATGAATTCAAATGTCTGAGACTATGAGGTACATATCATTCAAATCACCATATTCCACTCTCTGGCCCCCACAGAATTATAGCCATAGAACAGTACAAAATGCATTTAGTCCAGCTTCAAAAGTCCACCTAGTCATTTATAGTCTCCACACTGTTTAAAAGTCCAAAGTTTCTTCTGAAACTCTAGGAAGTCTCTCAGTTTTTTTTTTCATTTTTTTAAATAATTTATTTTTTATTTCTTCAAGTTACATCTCAATCACAATCCCCTCCCTACTCCCCCCTCCAGTCCCACCCTTCCACCCTCCTCCCCCTCAGCCCCACCATCCTCTTCCCTTCTTTTTTTTTTTTTTTTTTTTTAGTTAAAGGTATTTATTTTTCCCCCCAACAGCTCTCCCTTTCAGTCCAAATAATGGTTCTTTTTCTTATAACTATAAATACAATACAAAACAACAGAAATAAATAATAAATAGGCCACGATTATAAGAGTTAAATGGCTTAGCATACATTCCCAATGTCCAGTCCATATGTATTTGGCACCTGACTTTAACATTCTACTATCTAACCATCTCCATGAGTTTAAAGTTCTATATCTAACTCAGCTTTCATACTAACTTGCCTCATAATTTTAAAAATATCTTCTTAGATCCAGAACACCCTCTTGATTCCTAAACAACTCAAAATTTAACTATGACACTCTAGGTATCTATTCTTCAACCACCTCAGAGACCTGAGAGGGATAAGATTGTATTGGGCTACATCGGTACTGATCTTTGTATATTGATACAAAATTAAGATTATATTTGGCCACATTGGTATTGATCTTTGTATATTGATACAAAATTAAGGGTAACGCTTCTTAAAGGTATTGTTTGTAGTAATACTTAAAAATGAAATGTCAAGTTTTGACCTCTCGCTACCAACCGACATAAACTGTTTAGGATAATTAAGAAACGGAAACTAATAGACATGAAAACGTGTCATTTTGTTAGTTACTATGACAGTCTATCACAGTTATTTTCTAAGCTACTCAGTAATCAAGTTGCTAAGAGACAAGCAATATTTGCTTATCTAAATATAAGAGATAGATAGGGCATCTTCAAAAACCTCAAGAGATCTGCAGAATATGGCATTCAAAGATGTTTTCTTAACTTAAGATTTTTTTGATATTGAGACATGTCAGCTCCTGACAGCACCCCCTATATTACTCCAAGTAGAAGATGAGCATCGAAGAATCTCCAGTGGGAGATGATTAAATTGGTGGTAAGCCATTCTCTTGGCAAGAAAAACCACTTGCTTCAACTGTAGACAGACTTCTGTCCAAAAAGGACAAAACTTGGAAGCAGGTAAGTCGACAGCCTAGTTCTGCCAAGACAGGGTAGGTAAGTCCTTCATAATTCCTGTTCTACAACCAATGTCTGTCAGAGAAATGGGGCCAAATGGCTGAAGATTGATGCTGTAATGTATGGAGAGAAAATGGGAACTGTCCAGGCAGCCACTGGTATGTCATTTTTTAGTTTTGGAAGCTGCAGGCCCTGCACTTCCTATATAATCAGAAGAAGTAAAGCTTTAAACATTTTTGGATGGCACTACACATGTTTATGATATTGGAATGTATGATGATTTCTTAATTAAGTTGTAAGAATAATATTGGTTGATATGACAAAATTAAACTTAACATATCTAATAATTTAGAAGAACTTAAAGGACAAGAAAGACTAGAAGCAGACATTTGTAATATATAATTGACAAGTGATTTCACTCATTGAAGAAAAGATAAAACTATAAATCAATAAAAGAAAAAACTATTGTGGAAAAGGCAGCTGTAGGATGGGACAGGAGTGATGTGTTGGTGAAGCTATAGGGACAGGCTTCTATATGGCTATTGGGGATAAATTACTGTAACCACTGTCAATAGTAACTTGACACTCTCTACTATATAAGGTGATATCCAGCAAATTCTTCATTATTTATATGATCTGGAAAGCAGTACGTGAGATTCTACCTTGGTTTTACTCAGTCACTGTACAAAATTTTCAGAAAAAAATTCTATCTACTTACATCCAATAAATTAAAGTAGCAGTCAGCCTTATAGTCTGATTTTGGCACAAAGAACAGTTGGAGCAAATTAAACTTAAATATATCACTTGGAATGATTTCTAAAATATTTTATTGACTAATCAGTTCAAAAGGATAAGTAAACACCCTCAAATTTACATTTCATAGCTTATGAAGAGGATTAAATTGGATAGGAAATATAAAGAGCAATCTATGTAAATGCAGGACTGTAATGGAGGGCTGAAAAATCTAACGTTTTCACGTATTGGCCTTTGACTCAGGCTGTAATTGGAGAGACCAGACTTTAATGATAGAGGTATTCAATCTGCAGTTTGGTAACACATCACCAGGTTAGCCTTGGTCTGCATGCAAGACAGGTACAGTCATGTAAAAATGAGTGTCCTTACCAGGAAATCTAGAGGCAGGGTGTGTATGGGTTAGGTCAAAGACATGAGTAAAATGAAAGAATACAAAACCAGTTTTGAGGCTCTCAAAGGTAGTTTGAAGTGCAGCCGCAGTCACAAATGAACAGCAAGCTTTGTGTCTCGTGAACACACAACAGCATCTGTGGCTGACTGGACAGGAAGGAGGAAACAGTAGTGAAACTGGTTCAGGGGTTGGGATTGGATCCTTTGTTAAACCTGATGATCTCAAAGGAGACTGAAAATCAGCCATTCTTCAACTCTACTCTTTACAATGAAATCTATCTTTTCTACTTCAAGTAAGAAACAAAAGCTGAGTAAAGTTGAAATTCAGTCATCTATTGTGTTGAAGAATTCCAGCTAAACCAAACCAAATCTGAACCAGAGCAGTAAGTGTAGGCTTATATCCACTAACCTACAAAGTCTGCCATTTAACAAATCCTGACCTAGAAAATATTCCATTATCAACAAAGGAAAGTCCACAGACCTGGTAGAGTTTCAATGCCAGCTGGCTTCCATAGAAGGTCATTGTAAGTTTTCATATTTATACCAGCAGCACTACTGTCAACAGATTAAACAAGTATTGTACAATACAGGAAAAGCAATGCTCCTTGTTTATCCTTTGTGGTTGTCCACTTTTAGCATTGCTGTGGGAAAAGGAACTCAATGCTGAGCCTCTGCCTAATGAAATCCCCACTAGACATTCTGCACCAATGTATAAAACTAAAGACAGCAACTACTACGACAGCAAAATTAAACTCTTCACTCCACCTCCCAAGTCCCTTTCAATTTGTGTTCAGTGCCGATGACAGCCATCTTTCTAGCGTCCATCTCGTTTCCTCTGAATGCATGAGCAGACTAGACAAGCAATGCTTTCTCTTGCTGTTGTCCTGACTTTCTATGTTCTTCAAGACTCTTGCCATCCTCCCCAAGAAGATGAAACCACTGTATCCCAACAGTTTAGGATTACAGATTAACAGAATGCACAATGCAGGCTCTTCAGGGATTTGATCTGTAAGTTTTTAACCAGGGTTTTATGGTGAGTTTCAGGAGTCTGATTTTCAATTGTATTTATGTGTGTCTGATGCTCAAGAGAGAGTTCTGAACTTTTATTAGGTTGTCAAAAAGGGTAGCAACCATTATTTAGTACATTGATTCCTTTATAGGCTGGAAGATTCAAACCTTAGAGACTGTTCTTTTCCTCAAACTAGAACAAGGCAGAACAAAGGCTGATTTCTGGTCCAGTGGATCTCTTATTCTATCTTTATTGCACTGTAAAAGAAGAGAAGAGACTGTCTTTATGAGAACATCAGTTCTTATTTATATCTGATTCATTTTATCAGAGACTTCCAAGGCTCCATTTATGTTATGTGCCAGACCTTTTTGTACCCTCCAATATTTACTCAGTGCACAGGGCTGTCATTTCTGAGCTCAGGAATGTGTATGTTCAATGTGGCAGTCAAGCTCCTTTCACTACCAAGCACTTTCTCCTCCGTGACTGAAAACCAACGAGGTACCTATTTAAAGTCACACCAAGAGAATGCAAGGCAGTGGACTCTTAGCTCCTGGTTCAGTGTCAAAACCAACTATTTGACATGGAAAATTTTCATGTTTAGAACCTCTATTTTGATGCAGGGAAAGAGAATTAAACCAAAATAGAAAACTATTATCATATAATTAAATGTAAGGTTAAAAAACAATAACTTTTGGGGCTCAGTGGTTAAAAGTGCTTTCTCCCTTGCTGATCAGCTGAATTGAGTCCCCAGTAGGCAGGCAGCTCAAAACTGACTGAAACTCCAGCTTCCAAGGATCTGATGCCTCTAAGGTAACTTCAGTCATATCCCCACACACATAATTTTTTAAAATGTCTTAACTAATATTTACAAACCCCAAAAGCAGCCACATGACTTTTGCTTTATTTTTTTAAAGGTATTATTTTGTCCTCTGCCAATAATAGTCTGTATTTCATCCACTGGTATAGCATTCTAATTTAAAGTATTTTCAAACACTTAATCTTTCTGGTAAGGAATACAAGTTTCAAGTGGAGTTTTCTGATAGAACTGTAGGCTGATGATTTACAGCACTGACCCTCCAACTGGTCAAAGCCCACTCAGCTACTTTACAGCTGTGCAGCTTTGTACGTAACTCTGTGGACCACGTGTCTCACTTCTGAAGTTCCTCACTAATAGGCTGGTCATGAGGACATCTTCAGAGTTACACTTGATAACAAGCACTGTTGGATAGTATTTTCCTTTACCATCTTACCATCACATGGTACCTAACTGGTGACATTTTCACCTGTATATTGTTGCAAATGGAAGTGCCCTTGCAATGTTGAAGTGCATCAACCATGCTTCTTTGAAGACACTGCCTTATTCTAACAGTATATCCTTGGTTTCCATACTTAATTTCACCGTGGAAAAAGAAGAGGCAAACAACTTTGACTCAACTCCCCATGAAGATGTGAGTGTTTTGTCATTTCATTTCACAACTGATCAAGGCTGATGCCTCTTGTCCCAGGCTGTGTCCCTGAACGTACAATGGAAGTGTGCGGGAATTGCTGCCTTAGTCTTCTGCCTCTGGCAGATTTTCATGCAATCAGCTAAAACAATCCATCCTCATAACTTGCTCTTCTTTGATGTCTCTTTCAGAAGATCAAAGATACTCTATTTTCAAAGTGATTTATTTTTTTTTTTTGCTTCAATTATGTGTCCGCAAAGGCAACTGGGTTTTCCTTTATGTCAAACTGTTTTCTTGTTTTGGCTATTTATGCATCCATTTTGATAATTTATGTGAACATGCTTAACTGTCTGGCTTAGGTAAACCATGACTTCAAAAATCTTCCTTTTGCCTTAGGTAACATTATTGTTTCTTCAGTATTTCCTGCTCCTGAATATATACAATTTTTATGGAAATTTTTTCCTGCAGTGGGAGAAAGTTGCGAGTTGTGATTCAGGGAACAGAACAGTATTGTAAGGTGGTGTTTCAGAAAAGGAGAACTACATAGAGTAAGTGTGATATAGGTAACTCATGGGTAGAAGATCTTTTTCATTTACTTTTAATTAAAATTTTTATAGAGTATACTTTGATAATTTCACCCTCCTCATAGATGCTTCCCACCTATGTCCCTATCCATCCAGTTTTACTCTCTCTCTCTCTCTCTTCTTGCTCACAAGGTTTGGGTCAGAGATAGGTCAGGGTCCTAAGCTGCTGTAGGAAACCAACCCCCTTTCCTGAAAAAAGACCTCAAGAAAGCTGTAGCTTTGGAAAAGCAGGTAGTTACTGATGGAAAATCCTAGTATTTTTTCCTGGCATAATTCCCAGGGAAGTCTGTAGGGAGACCCAAGAACTGCAGGTAAAGGAAAATCCCAGTCTTTTACCCTGAACAGTTCCCAGGAAAGTCAGTGGTAACCTCAAGAACTGTAGGCAATTTGATGCTTTTCATTTGGTAAAAGTTTTCTGCCAAAGCTATTGCATCAAGTTACTGAAATCTTAGTGGATGTAAATGGGCTCAACTGTCATTTATCCTGGTGAGAAACACAGGGCATACCTTTTACTGAAAGGAAAGATTTAACCTTCTTAGCCCATTATGCAGTAAGTAAAATTTTAAAGCCTATGGAAAGCTCTAATGGTATGGTTTGGGACAAGTTAATTATATTGAAATGCATATCTTTACCAAATGAAGAGTTTTGTTGCAAAAGTACCTCTCATAATGAAACACATTCAGAGATGTTAGAGATTTTACTTGATATGTTTCAATCACTGTGTGTAGAAGAATCTTTACATGTGTGTTCAATTGAGAACTGTTTTTAGCTAAATCTCAGGAAGGAAGCAAAGCAAAGCCTGTTTACGGAAGAGGTACAACACAGTTTAATGAGTTCAAATCTTTATGTCAGTAGGGTCAGAGCAGTGGGTAGGATGGAAATCCCTTGGGGGTTGCTAATTAGTTTAAATAACTTAGGAGCAGCAGGTGCTTCCAATTTCCAATTCTAGAAGAAGGGATTCTTAATATTCACTCTTTTGGCTTTTAGGCTGAGAGTACCCAGAACTTACACTTCACTGCTCTTCTCCTCTGTATTGGACTCACTGATCCTTGAGGAGGCTGGAAGCAATGGCTGAAATCACCAGGGAACTCGGTCAGCTCAGACTAAAGCCACTCCAGGTCTGCATGTATTGGGAGTATGAACCCAATGCTCACTGTGTGCTGAAGTATGCTGGGAAGGGATGGGCCCCCCCTCACGCCCAGCCTTAAACAGTGGGCTCACAAATTGATCTAGGGATCACCTATGCTTCACCATTACTTCTGAAACTTTCCATGCGATCTCATGTGTTGCTGAGGGTGAGAAGGACTGGCTGTATAGATGAAAATCACAAAGGTCAAACCTCACTTTGCAAAGTTTGAGCATAGGAAACCACTATATATTGTTAGGTTTAGGTCCTGAAATATTTTTAAAACATCTTTGAAAATTTGTTAGGTTTGTTACTTTCCATTTTTCAAAACTATGGAATACAGCCAACTCTAACAGCCTTCTCCTGTTTGTGAGAAAACAGTTTTTAGAATCCTACCCCAGCAGCTTGCAGTGACCCAAAATCCTTTAGTATTAGGAGACAAAAGCTGTGCATACACACATGACTTATACTTCCACACTGGATACAAGAAACCATTTCCAAAAAATGGCTTTACTTAGCATTCTGGCAACTAGACCCCAAGCCATTTAAGCAAATGGACCCTTATTCAAAATCCAAACAAAAGGTGGGGATAGGATACCTAGATGTTTTGTTGGCAAATGCAGGAGTAACCCTGTCTCTGCTATCACATCTTTGCTTCCCATGCTGCTGCCACCACATGCCCTCTTTGCACCCTCATCTCATGTCACATGTTGTATCACAAGGTCTCATCTAATTCACTGTGAATACCTGTAGTCAGTCTTCATGCTCCTAGTATACAAAGCTTGTGTTAACTTACTACTTTGTCACATGTACTTCAGTGCTTTAAATTATTGGGATGTTTTGATATCTAAAACATTAAAATACAAATTCATTATTTGCAAAATTTCACTTTTTTTTTAATAAGGAAGGTTTCCTTATAAGCATCAATTCTCCTTTAAATCACTTATTCTTTTTTTAATTTATTGTTTTATTTCTTCAAGTTACATCTCAATCACAATCCCCTCCCTGCTCCTCCCTCCAGTCCCACCCTCACACCCTCAACCCCCCATCCCCTTCCTTTTTTTTTTTTTAGTTCAAGGTGTATCTTTTCCCCCCAACAGCTCCCCCTTTCAGTCCAACAAATGGCTCTTTCTCTTATAATAATAAATACAATACAAAACAACAGAAATAATTAGGCCACAATTATGAGAGTTATATGGCTTAGCATACATTCCCAATGTCCACTCCATATGTATTTGGCACCTGACTTTAACATTCTACTATCTAACTATCTCCATGAGTTTAAAGTTCTATATCTAACTCAGCTTTCATCCTAACTTTCATTACAATTTTAAAAAACATCTTCTTAGATCCAGAACACCCTCTTGATTCCTAAAAACTCAAAATTTAACTATGAGACTCTAGCTATCTATTCTTCAACCACCTCAGAGACCTGAGAGGGATAAATATATCTGATTATATAGGAAGTGCAGGGCCTGCAGCTTCCAAAACTAAGAAATGACATACCAGTGACTGCCTGGACACTTCCCATTTTCTCTCCATATATTACAGCATCAATCTTCAGCGGTTTGGCCCCGGTTCTCCGACAGACATTGATTGTAAAGCAGGAATTATGAAGGAATTGCCTACCCTGTCTTGGCAGAGCTAGGCTGTTGACCTTACCTGCTTCCAAGTTTTGTCCTGTTTGGGCAGCAATCTGTCTACAGTTGAAGCAAGGGATTTTTCTTGCCAAGAGATATGCTTGCCACTAATCCAACCATCTCCAATTGGAGATTTTTCGATGCTAATCTTCTATTTGGAGTAGAATAAGGGGTGCTGTCAGGAGCTGACATGTCTTAATGTCAAAAAAATCTTACATTAAGAAAACATCTTTGAATGCCATATTCTGCAGATCTCTTGAGGTTTTTGAAGACCACCTATCTCTTATATTTGTATAAGCAAATGTTGCTTGTCTCTTAGCAACCTGATTTCTGAGTAGCTTAGAAAATAACTGTAAATCGCTTATTCTTAAATCACCCTGAAGAACTTTCAATCAGATACAAATCAGTCATCCTATTGTAAGTGATAATAAGGAAGCAAGACTGGAAATAATGGACAACTTAAAACTTATAAAAATATTAATAGGCTCTAAAATCTGTATTCAAAGTTCCAAAGATTTCACAGTAGAATTTAATTACTGCTTAGTTCTTTTGTCTTCTTTAAATGTGGTATTTTAAATAGTATTATGAGAAGCTTCAGGTTAAAACTGTAAACTGTGAACTTGTTGGATAAGGGAAACTAAATTACTACATCCATCTGGAAAAAGAAGGCTTACCTATGGCCTGATTTTAGTTGCTCCCAAGAGGGGACTATGTTTTCCTAATGCACCGAGTAGAGACATGAGCAGAATTTCAGAGCCTGTAGCAGGCGTTCATCTTTTCAACTAACGACAGACCAAGCACTTAGATGTTTGTGTTTAGCCTTGGATTACAGGGGTTACACAAATGAGAATATAAACATATTCAATATTAAGAAAATAATGGAGGGACCCTCCCAACTTTAAAGCACACAGAGGACCTGCTTTTATGTCCCCAAATCAAATCTGAACTCCAGAATGTCACTGATAGAGGTGCAGGACCAACTGTGACTGTTGTCTCCATGCTATTCTTAAACCACCTTTTCATCTGGGTGTATTCTGAAGTGCCAGGGCAAGGCTCACCATAGTCACAGCACATAGGATACAACCATTTGTGGAGGTAGTCACACCACCTCTCCCTGCTGGCTTCATTCAGAACATCTGGGGGATTCATCTGTACTGAAAGTTTCCTTGGTAACATGGAAGGGGATGAAATAGCATACGAGCATTTCATGACATGCAGGTGATGAGTTAGTCTCCACTCTATGTGGGTGTAATTGCGTCTTTCATTCATTTACGGGCACAGAAACTATTAGTCTCAGCCTTGGTTTGTCCACTAAATATAAATAAAGCTGAGCTCATTAAATCATTGGATCTGTTTCCAGGTTCTCAAGTTGGGGTTTCTGTGCTTAAATTTATAAATACAACATCGTGAGGAAATTGAGAGCAAAATAATAGCAGCAAGCAAAGGAGTAGGCTTCAGTTAGAATTCAGGTCATATCTAACTTGTTGATAAGTGAAGTTCACCATTTTGTGTCTTCACACCATTTTAGAGCTTCAAAAATACTGGTGGTGATGATGGTTATTGACATTCTTAAAATATGACCAAAATGAGATTACATAAAACCCTTTTCCATGTAGTCCTAGTCCCAACAGTACATTTAGAGAGTTAAAATAACTACTCTGAGAGATCCAAACCATTGATTTGGATTTGTTTCTGCTATGGGAAGAAAATTGCTTTAAATTTGCATTGAAACATGAGAGTTTACAAAATGCGCTCAAAGCAAGAAAAGCAAATTTCATTTATGTCACTAGTAAACTATGGATAACTAAGCTTATTCCAAGTGTAATATACTTAAAATCAAGTGACATCTATGAAAATGTTTCTTTGATATGAATTATGATACAAGTAGTGCATGAACTAGATTGTGCTAAAAGTCAACACATCTTAAATAGTATTTCAAAGATTTAGATATCAAGGCAGTGGTGTTTAATATCCTTTCAAATTCCTCCTGCTGATTCATTTCTCTTCCTAGGGTCTGCCTAGTGTCTCAATGCCTGTCAAGCTCCTAGACCTTCAGACTTAGGTGCCTGCACAGTCTCTGGCTTTAAGGCCTTCGTGGTGGACGTGCACAATAGCGGTGGGTCCTTGCACATGCTTAGCTCTGTCCTACAGTCCGCCAGCGCCCGGATGGATTCCAGGCAATGGTGAGATGGAAAAAAAACAGGCTCAGTCCAAAACACAGACTTGACGATGTCATTTTGTAGTTACATAACCTAGCCCAAGTAAGTCACTAACAGTCCACAACCTCTACTTTTTACTGGCAACTGTAGAATAGTAAGAGCTCCTCCTCTGGAGGACTGAAGTAGAACAATGTGTAAGAAAGTCTTTTCTAAAACAGAATGTCAAATGCATGTGTGAGTTTCAGTTTTTCTAGTCATCTGATGATAGTGTGATATAAGCCAGTGAGTGTGTCAGTATTGAGAAAGTCATGTAGTTTAGCAGCCTCAGAAGTGGAACTGGACATTGTTGGCTCCAAGTCAGTTTACAAAAATACATGCCAACAGCACTGTGACAGCAATGGCGACTGAGGTTTCCCTAGAAAACAAGCAACTCAGGCAATGGGATCACTGCAACTGTTGGAGAGACATGGTGATCACTATGCTGTGGTTACAAGCCAAATAAATTTATTTACAATAATATTTACTTTGTAGTGTCTTAAAGACATGATATATACTTTCATTACCAAGGTTTTGATGACCAGGTACTTAGTGATGATTTTAATATTTTGGCTGCTCAAATTATAATTGTATATGGAGAAAGAATCAGAGACTGGAGGTGGGGTTAGAAGAAGGACAGACAAAAGGGAATATCCAGACAAATGAATGAGGAAATAGTCTATGATGTAAAGGGTAGGCTCCTCTCTACATATCTAAATAGTCACAATGAAACTGTACAGTAAGCAAGTAATAGACTAAATAAAAAAGTTAATTTTTAAGGAACATGTGTCTAGACATATATATATATATATTTACTAACACCATTTGGCTTGATTCTTTTACTGGGAATCCTAGTTACAATCAATCATAACATGGGTTCAAAATTATCAGACTCATAAAATAGGGGATCACTGACATAACATCCAATTCCCTAACATAGAAAAGAAATAACCTAGGTACTACCATTTGGATATGCTTTAGCCTCTAAATGCTCACATGCTAGAAGCCAGTGCTAACTGGAGTGGGATCTTTAAGAGGTGTGACCTAGGACAAGGTAATTAGAGGCCCTCATCTCATGAGAGACTAACGCTCTGAAGTGGGGGGAGGGGCATTTTCCTGTGACTGGGATAGTTCCCAAAAGAGTAGGCTGTTATAGCCACCCTGTTCTTTGGCTCCTGAACATGTCTGTACATGGTTCCATTTTTTTGCTGTTCTATAGCCTGATATAGCCAGCGCACTTGTCAGAATAAAGGTGCTATGTTGCCACCAGAATTGTGGGCTAAATAAACCTGTTAACACTGTAAATTATCCAGACTTAGGAATTTTGCTATAACAATGTAAAATAAGAGACTGGGGAAATTAATGGCATACATATTCAAGCCACTATATCTGGTACTATGTGGCCAATAACACAAAAGAGCTGTCATATCATTTTCAAAATATTTACCAAATTGTTAAATATAAGAAGGGGTAGTTCAAATTGTTTTAGATAAGGATGGTTACCTATACTAGGTCAGACTTGATAGCCATTAGAATGATGAGTTCCAAAAGATTCACTGCTGTTTCCCATATTACTTATGATGGTGTAAAATTTACACAGATGCTATTTGTCGGCCCAACTATTTCTCTTTGTCTGGTAACAGCATTTCATAATTCCCTATCATACTTCTGTAACCCCACTCTTGCATATTCTTGCTTTAGAGATGACTCAACATGCAACTTCTCCCGAGGACTATTGTTGTGAACTCTAGAAATGAGAAAGGATCAACAACTGCAACAAACAACATTGAAGTTGGCAGCTGTCATGTTGCCATGCTGAAGCAAGTGTCTTATAGAACTGAAATGGATGAATTCATGACTTTGGCCATACTTAGCTAAGTCCCAATGCACAAGTTTAGCAATGACTGAAACCAGACATTCACAACCAACCTACCTAAGCATTAGGGCTTAAGCCATGCCAGCTCGGGTTAGATTTCTGGGGTTCACATTCACATGAACTCTATGTAATTTAATTTTGCTTCACAAATATGAAGATACTTTCTAAACTGGCATAAATGTACTGTGGAAGACTGCTTTGTAAGAGAATCTACATGACTCTTCCATAAGATGTTTAAGATTAACCTCTTAATGCATCTGTATAAATGAATGGTTCCATTTTCCCTTTTATTTGATTTAGAACAAATGGAGTAGAAAATATTTAAAAATGTATCCTTGTTAGGAAAGCAAAAGCTGCTTTTCACACTTAAGAACCCAAACCAAACATGCTGAGGTCGATATGTCAAGCAGCAGAGGCCTCAACCTTCCTTTGCACACTCTCCTGGACTGCCCAAAAGGCCACCCTCCCACTCTGTTTCCACTCACATCTCCAGTTCTCCAGTGGCACAGCTCATGGGATGGCTGACCATGTTCTCAGAGGGCAGAAAGAAATGTCTGAGAGACTCATACAGCTCCAAGTATGTAAGAGCTGCAAGATCACTTGAGATCTTCAGGACAGATCAGCAGAACTGGTCAGCAGAACTGGAGAGGCTGGAAGGGGAAGGAGATGCTTGGTGCTTGCCCCAAAGTTATCTTTTTCATTTCTGAAGCAGCATCCCTCCTGCCTCTCCAGACACTGCACTCTTCTCCCTAGCAGGTCCAGGTCACTACAGTAAACACTGGGCAGGGCAAACTACGAACCTTCTCAATGCAGTGTGGTTCTTTGGTTTCTGTCTCTCCTCCTCCTCCTCTTCCTCTTCCTTTCTAAAACTGTGCTACACATAGTCTGTGCCTTTGAACAAGCAATCCTTATAGCTGTTTTCTCACTAACAATTTAGTTTGACTGACAGGAAGAGAATTTTAGCTTTTTAGGTGTACTTTTCAAACCCCAATTGGCATTTGAATTCTCTGATGATTTCCTCAGACTGGAGGAACCACACCCTCTGTAGAGGGAGCAAAAAATCTGAATTTGCAATTGAAGTAAGTCACAGGAAGACCACACATTGGCAAACATCTTGAGAGTCATTTCACATCCAAAGTGCACGCTTACCTGCCTCCTCTAAATCAATTTAAGAACAATTCACACTACTGGGGATATGTCTACTATTTGGTGCTTTTGTTATAAAATCTTTCTTTAAAATCAAGAACCCCATAAGTAAAAAGAATATATAGTAATTATTCTGGCCGATTAGTTATCTGCCACCACCTGTGTTCATGTCACCGAAGGACAGACCACGCTGACTCTGAAGTGGACCACAACACAAACAAGTGGAAACAGAGGCTCTGAGGCAGAGACACACAAAGCCAAGAGCAACTTTTAACTTGGAAGTATTTAATTTTTGTACTCTAATTCTAACATAGACTCACAGAGAAGCAGCTAGCTTCCTTTACATGGAACATATTTTTGCCTTACATAGACCACATTTTGTAATCTGTGTGGTTTGATAAGCAGGTCAACTAACAATATGGGTGAATGCTCTTACTGACCACAGGACTTCGCAGATGAAAGCTCAGCCTTCATGACAAAACAAGCCTCCACCCAAGTCATGCACACATCCACCGTGGAAAGCAATTGTAGTCAGTAAGTGGCTTGAATTTGTGTATCAGCTCCTAGAGAATGACAGGTAGTACTGCACCCAATCAAAGTTTCCAAAAGAGCTTTCATGGCAGAAGTCCATATACTACCTCCTGAACATGCCAAGGACTTGCAAGCATACTACAGTCTGGAAGTCATATCCAACCCCTCTGTTCTATCTGTTTGTTCCCTCATTAGCTTCTCTTCACCTCTCCCTACCACTGAGGCTACTTGAGACATAAATAAATAAAATTATAAAGTGAGGAAAAACTACAGAAATGATGAAACAGGAAGAGGGCAACTGCCATAAAACTCTAACAAAAATTAAAGAGGGGGCCTGGAACTCATGGAAATTAACCTCAAAGTATGTACAAGATTTAAAAAAAAAAGACATTGAGATATATTAGTTGTAATTTATTAAAAGAAATAATACAAATGAGTTCATAAGGACAAGTATAATCTGTTCAAAGGAGAATAATAACACCCATTTCAACTAGGCTAGAATGAATAGAATGTCTAACAGTATAGGATGAACTGAATGGTATAGGATGGTACTTTGAGGGAAATGAGATTATGTTGGGGAATCAGCAGGAACTTGGTCAGCACAAGAACGGCAGCCGAGAAGGGGAAGATGCTTGTTGTGATAGAAGAAAATTGAAGGGTGTCATCAAGCTATGCAGGTCAATCCTCCAAATCATACAAGTGTGTGGTAAGAGAATGGACAGAAGGAATAGATCACATGTGAGAAACACTGGAGAAGGAAAAAAGGAAGGAAGGAAGGAAGGAAGGAAGGAAGGAAGGAAGGAAGGAAGAAAGAAGATAGATTAATTGTGAAGCATGGCTGGCAGGGTTCAGCATCCTGGGAGAGTTCTTGGCATTTGAAGGTGATTGTGGATCACTTCCCAGAGATGAAAGCACTTTAGTCTAAATGAATAAATTAGTTAATTACTAGTACAGCCAACAGAATGCAATTCCAAATTAATAAAACAGGTTCATCTAGTGTGCAACTGTGTGAACATAGTTCCTCCCCTCTCCTTTTCCCAGTTTACGGAATCTAAACAGAAAACACCTCTGTGAGCAGAAAGCTAAGTCCGAACAGATAAGCAGGTAATGAGACTGGTGAGAGAAGAGAGTGCACTCAGACTCACTTTGTTCTAGTTTTACAGATATAAGGACTGTTGAACAAGCTCACACAATGCTAATATGCTAATTCACAAAAAGAGCTCGCAAAGGTAATTGCCTTGAAAGTAACAGTTTTCCAAAGAGATAAGTAAACTGTTGAGTGTAATTTCTTGTAACCTAAATGCAGTGAGTTTTCAGTCTAGTAGGAGGACCACAACTAAAAGAAAAAAAAAGTTATTCGTGTAAGAAAAGAAGACAGACACAGAACTCTGAAGAGAAGTTGGACCTAAGGGGGAAAAAATAAAAGAACTATAAAAGACATTTTTTTTTGCCTTCAAAATATGACAATAGGTATGTTTAATTGCTTTATTTTAATCACTGTGACAAAGCAGCTATAAAACAACTTGAAGGAGGAAAGACGTCCCATGGCTTAAGATTTTAGAAGATTCAGTCTCCCATGGCAGGAGCACTGAGCAGAGCCCATTTCAAGTCACAGCTGACCAAACTCTTAGGAATGGGAATGGTGGCACTTCCCTGGCTTCCTCCTCCTGCTTTCTTTTTCTGTCTGATCCCTGCCACCACAGTTAATCTAAGTAAGGGACAGGCTTATAAGAACAATATTTCAATTCAATTTCTCTTCCTTAGGATACAAAATACAGTAACTTTACAATAAATGCAAAATGGATTTACACACTCTGTTGTATGTCCACACACATAGAGTAAATAAATAAATAAATACATACATACATAAATAAATGTAATAGAAATTTTAAAACAGATATTTGCCAAATTTTTCCAACTACAAATCCTAAGAGATCATGATTTTGGTTGAGACATGTGTAGAGCAAGTTTGTATGAAACACAACTAGAGAACTCTGAAGCACAAAGTGAAGGGCTCCTGAGAGTCCATACCCATGCATTCCCCAGGGAAAGAACTGTTGGCCATTTTTCTTTAGGAATATTTACATTTGTAATGCAAACTTAATTCACTAAAACATACTGTCACCTCTTCCTAAGAAATGGCCCACTAATCAAATAGTGGATAAAAGTACACTATGAACGTCCAAGGTCAAACAATGTTTGACAATTCTGTCTCACAGAAGTTACAGTACAGCTTGTGGCGCTCTCAGAGACATTACTTTGCCTAAGAACTAGTAAACAGGGGCTGGAGACATGGCTCAGTAGTTAGAGCTCTGACTGTTCTTCCAAAGGAACTGGGTTCAGTTCTCAGCACCCACATGGCAGCTCACAACCACCTGTAACTCCAGTTCCAGAGGATCCAACACCCTCACACAGACATACATGCAGGCAAACAACAATGTACATGGAATAAACATAAATAAGTCATTAAAAAAGAACTAGTAAATAAACTTTAAAAGACAAAGAACACTTGCAGCATTTAGGATTAATAGAGTCAAAGAGAATGAAAACTGGATGTTGGTGTAGACCTTGATTGCTTTACAGATCCGTACAGTCTTCTGTAGAAGGTTCCAGCATAAGTAGAACATGAGTCAGTCAGTGAGCCAACATTTTCAGATAATCACATACAGTGTCTTTGCATTGTGGGATGAGCAACTTTTAAAATATTAACTTCCTAGACGTTCTGATACTTAAATATATCTTTGGCTTTAATTTTTTTCTTTTACTTTTGGCCCACTAAAATATATTTCAAAAAATGTAGCTTCAATTGCTCTATTTCCAAATATTTCAGGACTCAGAGGAAACATGGGCCTCTTTTGAGATTTATAAATTCATCTGCACTAACCATTAGTCAATGAAATTGCACCTCAGAGGTCATCTGCTCTCTGAGAAAACTCACATTCTGACGTGGCAGTTGTGTTCCGTCAGAGCTTCCCCTTCCTTTAGATGTGTGCTCAAATTTAGGTGGCTCTTTTGATCCGCCCAAGATCTGCTTTATGAGAAGCCACTGTTTCTGAGAAACAGTAAATGAGATCATTATTGGCCACTCAGGAAGCCGAGGCTGCACTGAGCTTTATATGTTCCTGTTCTCTGCTGGCTTCTACTGACATCTACTTCCTAAACCAACAAGCCTTTACATTTTTTATTTTGTGGGGCTGGGAGCACGCATGTCCCATGGCACACAGATGGATGTGAAAGGGCAAATCTTTTTTGGGGGGTGAGGGGGGTTCGAGAGAAGGTTTCTCTGTGTATCCCTGGCTGTCCTGGACTCACTTTGTAGACCAGGCTGGCCTCAAATTCAGAGAGATCCATCTGCCTCTGCCTCCCAAGTGCTGGGAGAGGACAAGTCTTTTAGGAACTCATATTAAAAAAAAATTATTTATGATCCAACATGGACCAAATGTATGAATGAGATGGTAAGATGTTAACAGTACCATTAGGTGACCCTGATCTAATCAACATACTCTTTTCTTCCACAATGCTTTAGTGGACCTCAAAAGTCCAAGCAATTTGTATAGATTTACACTCCTGAGCACTGGAGAGATGGCTTGGCCATTAAAGGCTATGGCTCACAACCAGAAAGACTAGAATCACATGAAATGTGAATTTATAATTCCTGCAACTATCTTTAACTTATTAAAGCACATTTATATATATGCCCCTAACTTTGTGTGTGTGTGTGTGTGTTTGAGAGAGAAACAGAGAAAGAGAGAGAGAAAGAGAGAGAGAGAGAGAGAGAGAGAGAGAGAGAGAGAGAGAGACTTTCTACCTTGCCTGGGTTCTTCTGGAATTTATTAAGTAGACCAGGGAGGCCTAGAACTCACAGAGATCCACCTGTCTCTGCCTCTTTAGTGTTGGTGTATGTCACTATGCCCAGCCAAAATTGTGTTGTGTTGTTTTTATTCTTTCTTTTTCCTTGACTTCATGTACCTGAAGGGACACACACACACACACACACACACACACACACACACACACACAGACACACACATACAGGAATGGACACACACATGCATGTGTATGTGTTTAACCACCCAATTCAATGTGTTAAGAATTGAGCACAGGGATCCAAGATAGCAGCAGCCCAAGCAGATGCATTTTGATCTTGGGGAAAACAGCCACAAAGCTACAAAGGCTGTGCAAAAAATCTGACTGACTGGAACCACCTGGGTTTCACCCAGCTACCCAGGGACCATTAAAAGTCCCTGGGCAGGACTCTCCCTCCCACTCTTGGACACGAACGGAAGCCACTGAATCTGGGAACTGGGAACTAGGAACCCCCACCAGGAGAGACGCTGGGTAAGATCCACTCTAATATCCAGCGGGCAGATTCAGACCCCACACAGGGTTACTCACCAGCCTACTGGACCCCCTAGATCCCACGCAGGCATTCTGGCTATTTAGCAAAAGGTTTAGGACCCGTGGGAGTGCCACACACTCTCAGCAGCGTGCAGCTGGCACACAACAGCTGGGCGAGAGAGGTTCCACAGGGCATCAGACAAGGAGCCAGCAGGTCCACAGCTTCATCTGGAAAGCCCAGACATATCTGTGCGACCCCAGAGGGGTGCTGGACAGGCACCCCTATTGGATTTACAGTCATTGGGGAAAAAATCCTGCAGCTCGATTGAGCTGCAGGACACCCTTCCAGCTGCAGGTTATGTTCCATGGCTGCATACGGGAACTTGGATGACAGTGGTCCCATTTGCCAGTATCCAAAGCCAGCTCCATACACACATAGGCAGGGCTGTGAGAGCAGCAGAAAAGGCTACAAGAGGTGAAGGCGGATTTACCCGCCACAGGGTCCAACCCTGGGCAAAATGTGAGGTCTTTATTATTATTATCAGACTTTTTGGCTAGTACAGGCCCTTCCAGCAGGGAATCAGAGCTTAATTATGTACAGTTCCACCCCCTGGATCAGTGAGTTGACCTGGGAGGCGCTGCTGAGTGACTCACCTTACAGGGGTGGAGTCAGGCTTTCTGAGGAACCCAACAGGCCTTGGGACCGCTAAAGTCCACAGAATCTGTGCCTGGACACACAGGAACATACCACCAGAGCCACTGCAGGCTGAACACTCAATCTGTTTTGGGAGCAGTGAAACAATCCTGGGCCATTCCTCACTGCCTGGGAATAGGCTGCACCAGCTCACAGTGCTCAATTCGACTGCTACACAAAAGCCTCCCCTTTGGATCCAAGCCCAGAAGACAACAGGAGCAGACAGCTAAGAACATCCCAATGGCTAAAGGTCCGAGGAAAAACAGAAATCAGAGAGACATGACTCCAACAAAACACAACTATGCTAGTTCATCAAATTCTGACCACCTCACCACAGCTGAAACACATAAAAACGATGACAATTCTACATTATGGAAAATGATAGAGTCCCTTCAAGAAGAACTTAAATCTATGAAGGAATTCAAAGAAGCCGCAATTTCACAAGCAAAAGCAATGGATAATACCATTTGAGCTCCAAGCCAAGGTGGCTCAACTTGAACAGGAAAAAGACAGGGTAATGAAAGATTTCCAGGCAAAGACAAGCAAATTGGAGCAGGAAATGTACAAAACGAATAAAATCATTCAAGACATGAAAATGGAAATGGAAACAATAAAGACAACACAGTCACAGTTAAGAGTGGAAATGGAGAATCAAGGGAAGAGAACAGGAACTACAGATATGAGTATCAAAAATAGGATACAAGAGATGGAAGACAGGATCTCAGGCATGGAAGATTCGATGGAAGAAATCAGTACAACATCCAAAGAAAATGAGAAAGCGAAAAAAATCTCTCACCCACAACATCCAAGAAATCAAGGACTCAATGAAGAGATGGAACCTAAGAATTATAGGCATAGAGGAAAGAGAAGACTCCTGACTCCAAGGTCCAGGACATATCATCAACAAAATCATAGAAGAAAACTTCCCAAACCTAAAGAAAGCGATGCCAATAAAAATCCAAGAGGCTTACAGAACACCAAACAGATTAGATCAGAAAAGAAACTCCTCTCACCACATAATAATTGAAACTCCAAATGTACAGAACAAAGAAAGAATATTAAAAAGCTGAAAGATAAAAAGGTCAAGTCACATATAATGGCAGACTCCTCAGAATTACACTTGACTTCTCCTGAGAAACTTTAAAAGCTAGAAGGGCCTGGACATATGTCCTACAATCCCTGAGAGAACATAGGTGCCCAGCCAGACTACTATACCCAATAAAACTCTCTATCAACATAGATGGAGAAAACAAGATAGTCCATGACAAAATCAAATTTAAACAACATCTACCCACAAACCCAGCCCTACAGAAGATCCTAGAAGGAAAATTCCAACCCAGAGAAGATAACTACACCCAAGAAAACAGAGGAAATAGAAAACTCCACAGCAACTAAACAAAAAGAAGTACAGGACTACCACCTACACCAAAACAATGGGATATAACAACCTCTGGTCACTAATGGCCATCAACATCAACGGACTCAACTCGCCAATAAAAAGACACAGACTTACAGATTGGATCCGTAAACAAGACCCATCTTTTTCCTGCATATAAGAAACACATCTCATATCAAAGATAGACACTATCTCAGAGTAAAGGGCTGGGAAAAGGTTTTCCAAGCATATAGACCCAGGAAACAAGCTGGAGTAGCCATCCTAATATCAAACAAAATAGACTTCCAACTGAAGTTAATAAAAAAAGACAGAGAAGGGCATTACATACTCATTAAAGGGAACATTCATCAAGAGGACATCTCAATATTGAACATCTATGCCCCAAATACAAAGGCACCTACATTTGTAAAAGAAATGCTTCTAAAACTTAAATCACACATCAATCCCCACACATTAGTAGTGGGAGACTTCAACACCTCACTCACAACAATGGACAGGTCATCAAGACAGAAAACAAACAGAGAAATAATGAGTCTAACAGAGATCATGAACCAAATGGACCTAACAGATATCTACAGAACGTTTCACCCAAACACAAAAGAATACACCTTCTTCTCAGCACTTCACAGAACCTTCTGCAAAATCGACCATATAGTTGGACACAAAGATAGCCTCAACAGATACAAGAAAATTGAAATAACCCCTTGTATCTTATCAGACCACCATGGAATAAAGCTGCACTTAAACAGCAAAAGAATCAACAGAAATCCTACAAACACATGGAAATTGAACAACTCTTTACTGGATGACTACTGGGTCAGGGAAGAAATAAAGAAGGAAATCAAAGACTTCTTAAAATCCAACGACAATGAAGGCACAACATACCCAAACCTATGGGACACAATGAAAGCTGTGCTACGAGGAAAGTTCATAGCACTAAGTGCCTTCAAAAAGAAAATTGTGACAGCTCATATTAGTGAATTAAAAGCTAAATTGGGTGAATTGGAAAAGAAAAAGAAGCAAACACTCCCAAGAGGAACAGAAGGCAGGAAATCATCAAATTTAGGGATGAAATCAACAACTTAGAAACAAAAAGAATGATACAAAGAATCAATGAAACCAAGAGTTGGTTCTTCGAGAAAATCAACAAAATAGACAACCCTTAGCCAAATTAACTAAAAGGCAGAGGGGAAAATACCCAAGTCAACAAAATCAGAAATGAAAAGGGAAAAATAACAATAGACATTGAGGAAATCCAGAGAATATTTGGGTCCTACTTTAAAAATCTATACTCCACCAAATTTGAAAACTTAAGCGAAATGGGCAATTTTCTTGATAGATTCCACCTACCAAAGTTAAATGAAGATCAGATTAACAGATTAAACAGCCCTAAGGAAATAGAAACAGTCATTAAAAATCTCCCAACCAAAAAAAGCCCAGGGCCAGATGGTTTTAGCACGGAATTCTACCGGACCTTCAATGAAGAGCTAACACCAATACTCTCCAAACTCTTTCACCAAATAGAATCAGAAAGAACACTGACATACTCTTTCTATGAGGCCACAGTCACCTTCATAGTAAACCACACAAAGACCCAACAAAGAAAGAGAACTTCAGACCAATCTCCCTCATGAACATAGATGCAAAAATACTTAAAAAAAAAAAATACTAGCAAACCGAATTGAAGAACACATCAAAAGTATCATACACCGTGATTAAGTAGGCTTCATCCCAGGAATGCAGGGATGGTTCAACATATGAAAGTCTATCAACGTAATTAACCATATAAACAAGATGAAAGAAAACAACCACATGATAATCTCGCTAGATGCAGAAAAAGCATTTGACAAAATCTAACACCCCTTCATGCTAAAAGTTCTGGAGAAAACAGGCATACAAGGACCTTACCTAGAAATAATACAGGCAATACACAGCAAGCCAGTGGCCAACATCAAATTAAATGGAGAAAAACTTGATACATTTCCTCTAAACTCAGGGACAAGACAAGGATGTCCACTTTCACCATATCTCTTCAATATAGTACTTGAAGCTCTTGCTAGAGCAACAAGACAACTACAAGAGATCAAGGAGATAAAAATTGGGAATGAAGAAGTCAAATTATCCCTATTTGCAGAAAATATGATAGTATACATAAGCAACCCCAAAAATTCCACCAGAGAACTCTACTCTTACAGCTGATAAACACCTTGAGCAAGGTGGCTGGATACAAAATTAATTCAAAAAAAAATCAGAAGCCCTTCTTTTTTTTTTTTTTTTTTAAAGATTTATTTATTTATTTATTTAATGTATATGAGTTGCTCTATCTGCATGTACACCTGCAGCCAGAAGAGGGCATCAGATCACATTGTGCATGGTTGTGAGCCACCATGTGGTTGCTGGGAATTGAACTCAGGACCTTCCAAGGAGCAGCTAGTGTTCTTAACCCCTGAGCCATCTCTCCAGATCCCCAGAAGCCCTTCTTTATACAACAAACAAATGGGCTGAGAAAGAAATAAGGGAAACAACCCCCTTCACAATAGTCACAAACAATATAAAATACCTGGGGGTAACTCTAAACAAGCAAGTAAAGGACCTGTACAACAAGAACTTCAGGTCCCTGAAGAAAGAAATGGAAGAGGCCTTTAGAAGATGGAAAGATCTCTCATGCTCATGGATAGGTAGGATCAACATAATAAAAATGGCCATCCTACCAAAAGCAATATATAGATTCAATGCAATTCCTATCAAAACACCAACACAATTTTTTATAGACCTGGAAAGAGCTAGTCTCAATTTCATATGGAACAACAAAAAACCCAGAATAGCTAAAGCAATCCTGTCCAATAAAAAAAAAAATCTGGAGTTATCACCATCCCAGATTTCAAGCTGTAGTACAGAGCAATAGCAGTAAAAACAGCATGGTATTGGTATAGAAACAGACCAGTAGATCAATGGAATCGAATTGAAGACCCAGAAATGGACCCACACACCTATGGCTACCTAATTTTTGACAAAGAATCTAAAACTGCACAATGGAAAAAGGACAGCATCTCAATTAAATGGTGCTGGTCCAACTGGATGTCCACTTGTAAAAGAATGAAATTAGACCCATACTTATCACCTTGTACAAAACTTAAGTCCAAGTGGATCAAAGATCTTAACATAAGGCTGGTCACACTAAATCTACTAGAAGAAAAAGTGGGGAAAACCCTTGAACTCATTGGCACAGGTGACAACTTCTTGAACAGAACACCAACAGCTCAGGACCTGAGACCAACAATCAATAAATGGGACCTCATGAAACTGAAAAGCTTCTGTAAGGCAAAAGACACTGTCATTTGAACAAAATGGCAGCCTATATATTGGGAAAAGTTTTTCACCAACCCCACATCTGACAGAGGCTAATATCCAAATTTTACAAAGATCTCAAGAAATTGAATGCCAAGAAACCAAATAATCCAATCCAAAAATGGGGTACAGAGCTAAACAGAGAATTCACAAAGGAAGAATTCCTAATGGCTGGGAGACACTTGAAGAAATGCTCAGCATCCTTAATCATCAGAGAAATGTAACTCAAGACGACTCTGAGATTCCATCTCACACCTGTCAGAATGGCTAAGATCAAAAACTCACATGACAGCCCATGCTGGTTAGGTTGTGGAGAAAGGTAAACACTCCTCCATTGCTGGTGGGAGTGCAAACTTGTACAACCACTGTTGAAATCAGTCTGATGATATTTTACAAAACTTGGAATATAGGTCTACCTCAAGCCCCAGCCATATCAGTTCTGGGTATAACATCCAAATGATTCCTCACCAAACCACAAGGACATATCCTCATTTATGTTCATAGCAGCCTTATTTATAATAGCTAGAAACTGGAAACAACCTAGATGTCCCTCAATTGAAGAATAGATAAAAAAAAAAAACCAAAAAACAAAAAAGAAACCTGTGGTACATCTACACAATGGAATACTACTGAGCTATCAGAAACAATGAAATCATGAAATTTGCAGCCAAATGGATGGAACTAGAAAAGCTCATTCTGAGTGAGCTAAACCAGACTCAGAAGGATGCACATGGCATCTATTCACTTTTAATTGGATTTTAGCCATATAGTACAGGATGACTATCCTACAACCAACAGACTGAAAGGAACAGGAACATAGACCTGATTACCTGTTAGTGGGACACTTTGCCCCAATAGAGTTGCCATATAGGCCTCCAGTGCAAGAGGAAGCTCTTATCACTCATATGACTGTTGAACTGACGGGGCTGATATGTAGAGGCAAACTGCTCTGGAGGAGTAGGATAGGTGTGAGAGGGGAGAGAGGGTGGGAAGGTGGGGCTGTGAGGGGTAGAGAGAGGGAACTATGATGGAGATGTAACTTGAAGTAATAAATAAACAAGAAAAAGTAATAAAAAATCCCTCCTGAGTTTTTATGCAAAAGATAATAGCCAGAATAAATAATAAGTTATTTAATATCACAAGGAATAAAACAAATGAAGCTTATAATTGAATTAGAAACAAATAGGAACTATTGAGGAACAAGAAGAAAAATACATATAAAGAAATTAAGATGTTGAGATGTAACTTGAAAAAAAAACAAAGTACTTATAAAAAAAAAAAGAAATTAAAATGAAGACAGTTTGATGTAGGAGAAAGCAGGAAGGAGAAGCCAGCCAGCTGCTGTTCAGAAAACAGAGTCATTCAATGATGCTGAGAAAAGTTTAAATTTCTGAACCACATATATAACAAAAATATATCAAAAGATGGATAAGTTTACTATAATTTAAAAATGTAAATTATGCTGGGGTCATATTTTCATCAAGGGCTTCAGAAATGATAAGACCCTCAGAAATAATAAGAAAATTGTAAAATGAATGAAGAATATGAAGAACTGTTAAGAAAATCACACATGGCCAACACACATGTAAAAGTACACTCATACTCCTTAGTCATATAAAAACTAGCTACAAAAACAGGGTTACATATACATGTGTAATATAACTAATATGTTTAGTCACTTGGAAATACAGCATGAAACATTCATTGCAAAGCTGTATGAATATGAAAAATAGACAAAAGAAAACCTAACTTGACAGATGCTTGCTTCGTTGCTATTCTGGGTGTGTCTGCAAGAGGTGTTTGTATGAGGTTTACTTGTAAGTTGTCAAACTGAGTAAAGCAAGTTTCCAGCTTAAGTAAGTGGGGCTCACTCAATCTCTTAAAGGCCTGAGTTTTTTGTTTGTTTGTTTTCTAAAGGATCCTTATGTGATAGAGAACTCTTTCTACCTGGCATTCTTTTTTGACATTCTTTTGTCCTGCTTTTGAACTTAAGCTTCAGCATCTGCTCTCTTAGGTCCCCAGCTTAGTTGATTTTACCCAGCAAATTATCAGAACTGATGATTTCTACAACTGTTCATACACAGACACATTCTGTAGGGCTGTTCCTCTGAAGCCCTGACAAACACACCACATTAACCTATCAAAGTTACAAAGCCAATGAGAATCAAAGCCAGGCCTGGCACTGTGTTGGGTGACTGCTGTTTATAAGCAATGCTGCAAGGACTGGGAACGTGGCTAGATGCTAATATAGCAAACTCAGTATTTCTAAAGGTGTTATTATTCAATCTATAATTTCAATCCAAGGAATCTGATGAAGAACTATAACAGCAGATATACTGCAGTCTGCAAACAATACTGGGGCGGGGGGAGCAGAGAAGAGTATCCAGTAATGAGAAATGTGAAATTCATTTGATAAATCCTACCATGATACTAAGACACAAGACTTGTTGATGCTATTCTACTGATAATTAAGGATGATAAATTCGGATGATTAAGCAAAATAAAAAGGAGCTGAAACTCCTTCATCTCAATTGTGTCTCATAAACAAAAGACATAAAACCAGATGAACAGACACAGTTTAGCCTTGGATGATGAAGACATACCTAATTCTTATTTTTTAAAATGATATCTTCTTCTTTTAACAGTTTCTAAAATAAATATTGATTTGTGAGCAAGGGCATTACATGTTTAGAGTTCAGAAGGAGCTCTATAGCCCAAGTTGCTCCCTGAATAGCAGATCCCCCCACATCCACAGCTGGGCGTCCTGTGACTTAGCAGAGCTGTGCATTAATTGTATCATATCCTGCTTGGCAAACTGCTTATATTTGTGTGCATCTCCTTTTGCATTACAGACACGAAGAACAGAATTTCCTGTATAAACCACCCCTTTTCTTCTTAAATGATATTCACTTGAACACTTGTGGTTGCACGAGCTTTTCAGTTTTGCAAATGAGACTCTCTGATTGCAAAATGCTGTCTAAGGCTGAGTTCCTGAAAACGAAAGATGACTAAGCTTTTCATTTTATACGTAAAACTGTTAATGAGAATCAGATGATACACAGCCTCACAAACACCCTTTTCCTTATGTCTGTAGTTCACAAGACCTGTTTTGTAATCCTCTGTTCCACTTGGTATTTCAAATGCCTATGAAATTAGCACTTCAAATTAAAAAGGAATCAGTAGTTTTCTTGATACTCTCTCTAAAATAGTAAGAAAGGAACATAGGCTGAGATTCATAGACAACACATCGGTTCATCATTTTACCCTCAAGGAAACCAATTTAAATGTTCTTCACACATTAACTGTGTTATGATTAGAGATAAAAAATTTAATTAGCATACAAAATAATTCTCTAAAACAGGTTGATTGTTCATCTTATATAGTAAAATGTAAATTTCATTTAAAATATATGTTGATAAGGAACAAAAGTTTAAGGCAGAATAGTCCTAGTAAACTACAATCTTACATCCAATAATAGAAAATGAACACAAAAAGTATTAAAATAAATTTCAAATTACTGAAGGTTTCAAATATTTGAAAAACATGACTAAACAATGAGAAAAAAATAATGCACAGGACTGAATAATTAATTAAAGGAAGAAATAAAAATGCTAAGTGAATCAACACAAAAGTACTCAAATTCATAGAATTACGTAAGAACAATCAAGAATATGCACTTAATGTGGTTTCTGAAACATGGTCAGTGAAGTTATTAGAGCACAGCTATAATTAAAGTCATGAACATTTAAAGAACTAAAAAGTGTAATATATAAAAATATGTTTCAGTGGTAAATATTCAAAAAGATGTCAGAGTTCAGAGCAATGCAAGAAAAGTGGTTCTGCCATAATTTATGATTTGAGTATAAAAGGTTTATTCTTTTGAAAAAAATTTTTGATAATATCCCTTTTCAAATATATAGTACATAGTACAATAAATATTGTGTTATAGTTGCTATAATTTAGTTATAGGTTGGGTGGGTCTCTCTCTCCAAAAGGTACCAGTGATGGTGACTTAACCCTTGGGGGTTAGTGGTGGAAGGTGGTGACAGGTAGGTCCTAGTTGAGAGTCATTAGGTCACCTTGGAACATGTCCAGATAAAGGATTGTGGGACCTCTGACTCTCTCCTGCCTTCTGTTATTTTTGTTTTGTTTTGTTTTAAAGGTGGTGTTTCATTTAGTTGCTCAGATTGGTCTTGAACTATTTCACCCATGTGATCCTCCTGCCTCTGTCTCTCCAGCACATGGAACTATAGATGGGAAACTGCACCCGGCTTCTGACTTCTGTGTGAGGGTGTAATCAATCTCCTCTGTGCGCATGTGCTACCGTGATGATTCATGACAGCTAAAGGGCCCTCACCACAGTTGAACACAGCATACATCCATGCCCTGGAGTCTCTAAAACCTGTGGGATAAGTGAGTATCTTTTATTTGTAAAGTTAGTCTACTTGAGTACTTTGTAGTAATAATTAAGAATAGGATAAAGCATAAAAATAGTCATTACCATGTTATAAAGAAAAATTGGAAATATCAAAATTTATAGAGGAATCTGGCAGCACATAAAGGAGAGGCTGGTGTCCCTTGAACTTGGACCAAGAAGAAGACAGCACAGTTGAGGCCATAGTTCTGCAAACTGCCCTGTTAAAGGGGCGTAGGTAAGAAACTGAGCAAGCCACCCAGATGATGTCAGTTGCCATGGCAACGGGATTACTGGAAATCATGAGAGATTTTGTGGACCCTCCGCCAAGGATCTCGGGATAATGTGATAGATAACCCAGAGAACTCCACATGGCCACTCTCTTCCTCCTGCTCTCACTGACTGAGAAGTCACGCCAGAGAAGTGCATAGCAAGGTATGCCATCAGAAGAATTTAGGCTGCAATAGCCCAAGGCAAAGGTATGGCATAAAGCCTGCTGAGAGAGATTTTCTTGAAGATGTCTGTCTTGGGGCCCCAGAGTGCCAAAAAAGTAAGTAAAGCAGGCAGAGTTCAGAAGCCACTTGGAGTAGCCTTAGGCTGTGAAGCCTGTGGAAATACAGGCCTCAGTTTGGCGGTTGGAACAAACTGACTTTATAAACTGGCCACAATTTGGTGGTTGAAATAAATTGGCCTTCCCAATGCTTGAGGAGGCTCTTTGGCCCTGATATGACTGCTGAACTGGGGCAGGGAACTGTTATGTAGGGACACTCCAGTCCAGAGGAGTGGGATGGAAGTGTTAGGGGGTAGAGGGTGGGAGGGTGGGACTGGGAGGGATGGAAAGAGGACACTGTGATGGAGATGTAACCTGAAATAATAAATAAATATTAAAAAAAGAAATAAATTGGCCTTGTGAACTGGCAAATTAAGGCCCAACAGACATTAAGCTTGAAAGATATTACTTGATGGGACTGCCATGAACCAAGTCACCCTGCACGGACCTATACTAAGAATATTAATATCCTTTTAAGAAAGTTAAAATAGTGTTAGTTAAGTGTTTTTAGATAGATTCTAGGTTTTAGGTTATAGGATTTAGGTATTTATAGTGTTTCTTAAGTACTAATATATATATAAATGATTATAAATAAGAATATTCTGTTATACTGAATTTGGACAGTGCAATTAGATTCTGAAAGTTTAGAAGCATTTTCTCTCTTTTTTATGATTAAAATGAATTCCAACTTAGGTTGACTTCGGAGTTTCAGAAATATCAGAGTTTGTTTACAATTCTAATGACAAAGATCCTTGCAAAAGAAAAGGCTAAACACGATATCATTAAAATTTCCAAATAATTGGAGGAATTAAAACACCAACCAAATCTTTAGGAACCCATAGAGCCAATGTGTTTAACTGTGTCTGTTGAATTCCATATAACTCCTACTCCATGTCAGATACACATCACGGACCTCCACAGTCAGTCTTCAACTGTATTCTCTCTTCCGTACCAGCCACTGAAAACCCATTACCTCACTTAGTAGCACAGTCTCATAACACAGGTTCACTATGTCTACTGAACAGATGGAGAACTTCAAACACATGGGTAATGGACAGCCAGAATTTGACTTCTGTATATTTAGCTGCAAAACTCAGCTAACCAATGGACAGCCATTTAGTCCAATGAAGGAAATTTTACAGTCACATCTCAATATATATTTAGCAAAGGATGCTCACTGAAGTAAACATTTATCTCCCTTCCTATCAGTAGGTGGTTGTATTAACTAGTGAGTTATTGAATGCATAGCATCCTAGAAACTGTAGAGAATTTCTAATGGGTGATGTTATGCATTCTAAATGTTAATTGACTAGTCCTGCTTGTGGTCAGTTACTTACATTGTCTCTCATTGGTTGAATAAATGCTGAGTCCTGAGATTGGGAAAGGCAGGACTAAGGCGTGGGCTTCTGAAGCAGAGAGGTTATAGGTAAAAGAAGCCTCCAGTGGAAGAAGCCTCCAGTAGCCAGAAGAAGCCTCCAAGACAAGAAGCCAAGAGCAGACAGGAGGACACATGCAATGGGTTAGAGAAAAGAACGTCCTTCCACATGGCCTGAAACATCGGCATAGCGTGGAGAATAACAGTCCAAGGGGATGTATTATATATGCGGTCATATTTGCATAATAGAATTATGAGCAGACTTAGATGGGCTAAGATTGCTCAATCCAGGCCAAGGTTGTTAAAATCCATGATGTCTCTGTGTACTCATCTATAATGGCGAGTTATGGATTAACACCACCAACCAATTAACTATAATATAAATACTGGTAAATAACTTAGCCATTTCAACAAATGGCACCCAATGTAATTTAATTCTACAAATTTCAGGCTTCAGAATCTGGCTGTGGGGACATATTTATAAGTGCCAAGAGTCACAGAGATTAAATGAGCATTTCTTTTCATTAATAATACTATCAATGATGCTGTTTTCTGTATAGAGCAGGATATTGGAGATGTAATGATTACTAAGTGGTACCTAATCTTTACTTAAATACAGGATATTATGAAATCAATTTGCTTTGTATCCTATACAGAGTGTTCTGTGAAGCTAATCCTGCAAGTCCTTGAATCACAGTACTCAGGAGGAAGACACTTTCAAGATCAAGATTATCCTCAGCTACACAGTAGGTTTTAGGCCAACCTGGGTTACTTGAGGCTCTGTGTTACAAAAAAAAAAAAAAAAAAAAAAAGTGTTCAGTGAAGTGTTCAATGCAGGGAACAAGTGAAAGAGAATTCCTTCAGTTATTACTCTAGGCAAGTGACCTGATTTTATATTATATATGAAATTTTAAATCAATCACAATTACTCACTCATTTGTTTTTTCATGGCAAATTCCATTCACTGAAATATCTTGCTAGCATAGTGGTTCTCAACCTTCCTAATGCTGCAGCATTTCAGTACAGTTCCTCATGTTGCTGCAACGTTTTAATACAGTTCTTATGTTGTGGTAATCCCCAACCATAAAATTATTTTGTTGCTCCTTCATAACTGTAATTTTGCTACTTATATGAGTTGCATCACAAATATCTGATATGCATGCCATCTGTTATGTGACCCCTGTGAAGAGGTCCTTTGACACACAAAGGGGTTGCAACTCATATCTTGAGAACTAGTGTGCTAGCAGCTTCAATATCACACTATCACTGGAGCACAGCTATAGAATAAAAGGACCCTTAGAATTATACAAACTGGATTCTGAAGTCCATACACGGGATAAATTTTGAGGCTCTCAAATTCTGTCCCTTCATAATTTGCAGCCACAGCTACCAGCAGTCAACCAGGAACATTGTCATGCTGTTCTGACATTAATGAAGCCAGGTCACTCTGGTGAGATCACTTGTGGAAATTTTCATGTTTGTCAGCCTCTCATAAAGGACTTGTGATTATTCTCAGCCCTCTACTTAAACGAGAACAACATCTACATGAAATGGATTTGTTTCTAGGTAAACACAGGCTAACAAAAATGGTACCTACTTGATCCAGAAAGTTTAATGAGTCTGAATCACATAGAACTAAGAGGTTTTAAGGGTCTCCACAAAGGGAACAGACCCAAATGGTCTTAAGAGGACTTCTATTCATGTGTTATAGAAGAAAAGAAAACCTCAGGTACTTTAATAATATCATGAAAGAAACCTATAGACCAAAGTTACTTAAGAATAGTGGTGCAGAAATACTAAGTGGAATAACAAATAAAAGTAATACCACCACACACAAAGAAGATAGAACCTTGAAGTACAACATACACTTTAATTCCTACTGGCCTAAATGTCTACAAACTAAAGAAAGTAAGTAAAAGCTTTAATGAAAAAGAAATTTTTCTTTTTTTTAAATACTTTATTTTTTTTTCTTCAAGTTACATCTCAGTCACAAACCCCTCCCTATCCCGCCCTTCCACCCTCTTCCCCCCAGAAGTTTCCCCTTTCAGTCCAACAGATGGTTCCTTCTCTTATAACAGTAAGTATTATACAAAACAACAGATATAAATATGCCACATTTATGAGAGTTAAATGGCCCAGTATACCTTCCCAATGTCCAGTTTATACATATTTGGCCCCTGACTTTAACATTCTACTATCTAACCATCTCCATGAGTTTAAAGGTCTATATCTGACTCAACATTCATATTAACTTGCAACACACTTTTAAGAGTATCTTCTTAGATCTATAACACCCTCTTGATTCCTAAACAACTCAAAATTTAACTATGAGACTCTAGCTGTCTATTCTTCAACCACCTCAGAGACCTGAGAGGGATAAATATATCTGCTTATATAAGCATCGAAGAACCTCCACTGTATGATGGTTGAATTAGTGGCAAGCCTATCTCTTGGCATGAAAAAACCCCTTGCACCAACTGCAGACAGACTGCTGTCCAAAAAGGACAAAACTTGGTAGCAGGGAAGTTGACAGCCTAACTCTGCCAAGACAGGGTAGGTAAGTCCTTCATAATCCCTGCTCTACAACAAATGTCTGTCAGAGAAACAGGACCCAAAGGCTGAAGACTGATGCAGGAATGTATGGAGAGAAAATGGGAACTGTCCAGGCAGTCATTGGTATGTCCTTTCTTAGTTTTGGAAGCTGCAGGCCCTGTACTTCCTATATAAGAAATTTTTCTTAATTCCTCTGTCTTTGATGTCTTGTGAATGCATGTTGAATTTTGTATAAAATAGTTTATGAAGAAGTATTTTGGTATTTTGGAATCTAAGGTGAGTTTATTCAGCAATATCATACTCCACATTATCATATATATATGAGACAAATCACACAATTGCCTTTACAGTTGATAAAAATCCTTTCACAAAATTCAACGTGTATTAACAATAAAACACTAAAGAATACCAGGCTTACAAGATGTTTCCTCTTTTTTTATTTAAGACCACCAAGAATTGGATATTTGAAATATATTTCAGTTCTGCTATGTGGCTTGATCTTGGCCAGGTCTTTTGCATGCTCACAGCCACAGTGAGTTTATATGTGCGTCTCCTATATTGTGTCCAGAAAACATTGATTTTTGTGGCCACTCACTGCTTCTGACTCTTCGGATCTTTTGGCAACATCTTCTGTTTTGATACCTGAGCCTTGATAGGGGTACAGGGTAAAGATGGCACAAGCATTCCATTTAGGGTTGAATACAACAAATTATGGGTCTCTGTGCTAACAGCCATCTACTGCAAGAAGGCTGGGGGATTAAGAATGAGAGCATGAAGTTCGGTGGCTAGGAAAATAAAGGTAGATCTGGTAGGAGTTTGGTTAGGGCAGGTGAATATGATCAAAATAAATTGTATGAAATTCTAAAATAATAAAAATATTTCAAAATAAAAATATAAGAAAAAAAATCAGGACAAATGATGTTGTTGTCTTCACATATAAATGGCATGGACTTGAAACTCATTCCCAATCATGCTAGCCACAGGTTTTCACATGAGTCGGGTCCCAGATAAATATTATATTCTCAGTTTAGGACTATATTTCTTACTTTTTTTTGAGACTGTATTCCTTAGTTTAGTTGCTGTGGCAAAATATGCTGATTAGAGCACATTAAAGAAGAAAGGTTTATGTGGCTTAGGGTATGTCTCTCATTGCAGGAAAGTCATGGTAACAGGACTTGAAGCAGCTTGTCACAGTACAGCCACAGTCAGGAAGCAAAGCAAGATGAGTATCACACTTGTATTCTTATGTTCAGCCCAGGACCCCAGCCCACAGAATGTAACTCATCAAAATAGATAGATAATAGCATATTATTATCAGTTGTCAAATACGGATGGGCTGGACATTGGGAATGTATGTTATACCTTAAAACTTTCATAATTGTGGCCTAATTCTTTTGCATTGTACTTATTGTTATAAGAAAAAGAGCCTTTTTTGGACTAAAAGGGAGAGCTATTAGGAGAAAAAAGATACACCTTAAATTAAAACAAAACAAAACAGATAGGAGGGTGAGGTGGAAGAGGATAGGAGGGTGGGACCGGAAAGGGGAAGAGGGAGTGGACTATGATTGAGATGTAACTTGAGGAAATAAATAAATGTTAAAAAAAGAAAAGAAAAAGAATGCTGCTTCCTACATTCCAGGTGAGTTCTTCTACCTCAGTTAACTTAATGTTAATGTTATTCTCTGACAAGCACAGTTAATCTCAGTTAACTTAATGTTAATGTTAATCTCTGACAAGCAAGGTGAGAATTTGCCTCTGAGGTGATTCTAGATCCTGTCTAGTTAACAGTCATTATTAACCACCTTCAGGACCATATTCTTTTTGTGGCTTTGACTCAGTCCTATATTTTGTATAATTCCCTTCAGTTTTTTTGTAGCCAAAGAGATAACCCAAGAAAAATATATGATGATTTCTATAATTATCCAGAATCAACTATTCAATAGAGACAACCTCCAGATGCTACTGGTCATCAATGGCCATCACTCAAGGAGAGATTTATTTGCTTTTGCCATTATTTGAGCTAAGTACTACTCCATCACAAAACACAGGGGATATCTTCTATTATCTATGAGTAGAGTGAAATTCCTCAGAAAGCTGCAAAATCATCTGTCTCAGTAGCAAAGAAACAAGTGTAGGTATATGTTAGGTTTTCTATTCTATGGAAGAAAAGCATATTTATAATTTTATAGCTCTTTGGGCTTTTCTCCAAATGAGGTTGCATGAATTAAACTAGCTTCACAAATTCATTAGTCATGCCAAATTAGACTTTGATCTTTTATGTTCAAAGAAAGATTAATTACTTACAAGACTTGGTGACTCCTCCGGCATCTCCATCATGGAGATGAGGGAAAAGGTGAGGGAGACAGGGAGGGATTAATTATTTATAGAGAGAAAACAAAAAGTTTCCTTGAATTCTTATTTGTATACATTTTCATTGGGCTGTTAGTTCCCTTTTCCTAGTTCATCTATTTCTACTCAAGGATAAGTTAAATTTGTTCTCATTCATAAGCTCATTAAATCATTACATATCTGTGATCATTTAGTGATGCCAGGTTAAATCTCAAGTTACAAAGCTGACACAAACAAGCATTTTTAGTATAGTGTCATTGACACAGTCACAAGATTCATGAAAGGGAGTGAGTCAACCCAGTTTCATATATAGACTATAGAATGTGTGTTTCACTCTGAAAAGAGGTATTCATAAAATCGATACTTAAGTTGTCTCTCTGAAGAAAAATAGGGATGTCTTATCTAAAGGAAAATAGTTTGAGTTATAAAATATACAAACATTAGAAAATGTCTTTGCATAGTTTAATACTGACTCTGGTGGATACTCGGCTCAAGAAATTACAACTGCAATTTTTTTTATCATAAAACCTAAACATGTATTGTATTGTCTGCAGGTGAACTCCCAAGCCTGTTACCTGAAGGTTCTGTAGATGGAGACACTAAGATGGTACAGGTGAATGCTGTCTGCTTGAAAGGAAGGTGGAAAGCGTTTGAGAAGAAACTAAGTGGGATTTATCCTTTCCATGTGAGCTCAACACCAGAATTCTCCATTGTTTCATTATCAAAATTTTTATAGTGATTTGACTTCATATATTACTATTTGTCTAATCTGGATAAACTTTTAAGCTAAGATATAATCTACTGTTGACTACTTAATACCTCTCACCAGAGAAAACTGTGTTTCTCTAGAGGCAATTAATAGTTTTATATTTAAAGGAATGCATTACTACAGAAGGGACAGCCTCAGAAAGTACACCAGGAAAGCAAAGATCTCCTGAAGTGTCTGCACTTACACCTCTCTTTCAGCCTGTGGTCACCATCCAACACTTCCAGTAAAAATACAAAAGAACTAAGAAGGCAGCGTGCTGCCTGGAAATACTCACAAGTCACCATGTATGAGTCCATAAATCTGCGGCATGTTCTGATGATAGATTCCTCTCAAAATAACTATAAGGAGAATCACCACAAAAGATGGAAGCCCCCAGCTCAGAAGGCAAAAGAGCAGGTATCGCCTCTCAGTGTGTTCATCATTCACCACCAGCACGTACCAGAAATTCACAGACTAGGGAAGGAAAAAAAGTGAGCAGGTTCTGGATTAACAACGACAGACAGAAACACTCAGCAACAGATGGTAAAGACCAGCTTAACAAAAACAGTTCGAGTTGGATTTTTTTTTAATCCAAAATTTTCCCTTATTTCATATATTCATGTATTCAAGAAATTTGGGGCATGAAAAAGAACCTCTGGGAACATAAGGAAATATTTATTTCATTGTCCTTTTTCTTTTCTCTACTTTGTTCTGCCTTGAAATTTGTCATAATCTTCTGAGACTGCCTTACTCTGTAAAACTAATATTGTCATTCAAACTACCTTCCATCATGAACAAATCCATGATGAAGATAAAGCAATAAGTAGTTCTAGGCTTTCAGGGTTTTTGACACTTTTGTACAAGGAGCATCTAATACATGGGAGGGCTAGCCACTGTTTCAGTGGGTGGAGATTTCTTGTGAGGAGGGCCAGGCTTCATTTCAAGTATGTGTGTGTGTGTGTGTATTTCTCTGTGTATATGTGTGTGTATGTGTGCCTGTGTGTGTGTGTCTATGTGTCTCTGTGTATGTGTGGCTGAGTGTGTGTCTGCGTGTGTGT
>CAJQZJ010000630.1:0-30522 GCA_907164525.1 Lophiomys imhausi | reverse complement strand
GTGTGTGTCTGCGTGTGTGTGTCTGTGTGTATATATGGATCTGTGTGTCTGTGCATTTCTATGTCTGTGTGTCTCTGTGTGTGTGTGTCTGTAGTACAGACTCAAAAACACAATATGAATGTGAATGGAGAAAAATGCCCCCATCAAGAAAGATTGTGATCTGTTTTGTTTTGTCTGTACTTTCTTGTTCATGCACTTGACTAATATTTACCAGGTACTTAATAAATATCAGAAATCAGGCTAGCCACTGAGAATGTAGCATTTAAAGGGATAGGGAGGCATTTACTATCTTGAATCATGTATTCCAACAAGAGGGCACCAGATAAGTAATAGAAACACTTATTTTTATATTAAAACGTACCATATATCTTCTAGTTCTTAGGATAAAAGTGTACAAAGGACAAGTGCCTTGGGTTAGGAGGAAGTAGGAACAGATTAATAGATGGAATGAGAAAAATAAGCCTCATAAATGTTATCATTGGCTCCAAATACAACACCAAACATATGCCAAAGTCAAATCCAGAAGTTACGTTTTTTGTCTTTTGTCATTTTCTTTCCTTGTACTAAAGGAAAGCTAAGTAATAATGCCTTACTTGGCTGTCACTTAGTCCAGTAATGCTACACTGGCTCTACCATCATACCATAATATCTACTTTCTGCAAAATTCATCTTCCTGTATATAATATGGTGGAATGTGGTATAAATGAATTTCACACACGTGTTCCATGAGGAGGACAAAGTTGGGAAAGTAACAGCATTTGCAGTCTCTGTTCCCTTATGCACACAAGGCTACTGGGGAGATGATGTGTGTGTGTGTGTGTGTGTGTGTGTGTGTGTGAGAGAGAGAGAGAGAGAGAGAGAGAGAGAGAGAGCATTCAGCGTGCCTAGCACACATATCCACCACAGGAAAATGTGATCAGATTTCCAAAATTTCCTAGCAGGATGTGGAAAAGGATAAATAACTATGCCCCAAACTAGTCATGATACAGCGTAAGCCCTTTCTAAGTGGAAAATAAGTGTGTCTAATGCTTGTGGGAAGGGTTTTAGATACTGTTTACTGAAGCTTCTGAGCAAGATCCTATCTGGACCATTTCAACCTTGAGGGACTATACTAGGCTAAACTTGGGAAGAATAAAAGTATTTGGTTCCTTGGAGATTTTGTCTTTGAATCTATTTCCTTATCTTAATGCACATCTGCATATATCTGTAATTATAAGGGATGTTTTGAATTGTTGCTTATACAAACTTATTCTAACTCCTATTTAAAAGTGATTAAGCACAAAGCTTGTTGTGTTATTCCCCAAGCTCCACTTCATTCTACATTAGCATATGGTGTGGACTAAACCAGGAGACTGTAGTGGTAATGGGTGCTGAGGCAGTCATTGTATAGCAGAGGCTATAAGAGGACATTTGATCCCCTGAGTTACTGAGTCCTAAGATTTGAACTATGGTCCTCTGCAAGACGAACAGATTTTCTCAAACACTGAGCCATGTCTCCTGCCCCTAGTAGAGGGCTTTTTGAGGTAGTGTCTGTTGTAGTGCAGGCTGACCTCAGACCTGCTACCCAAGCAACAATGGTCAAAGTTCTGGGACTAAAGGCATGGGTCCTTACACTTGACTTTAAGTTTTATTTAAACACATTTAGGTAGGTATATTTTGAGATGCAAGCCTAGGCCCTGGACTTCCTTTCCTGAGCCCTGTCTCACCTCCCCCAACCATACACAGTATTAGCTCAGCAGCTCCATGGGCCACATGGCGCTATTTGGCTGGTCACAGCTAGTTTGGTCAGGGATAGAAGCTTGGCCAAGTCTGGATAGTGTCTTTCTCTGAGTCGCCTTGCAATCCCATGATCATCTAAGTTGCCCATGAAAACAACCAGAAGTATGAAAAGTGTAGCAGCTGTGCCACAACCACAGTCTAGAGAGAAAGCATGACTGCACAGAAGACTGGACACAGCTTTGGCTGAGTGAGTGATCCTGTATACTTATCATTTTCATGATTTCAATGTATGTTTACATCAGTTTGACTTACTTGTCTTTTGTCTTTTAAAACAACTCTGTGGGTGTGTGTGTTTCTGCACATGCACATGTACATGTCATTCTTGAACCTAAAAGATGATGATAGAGTGGGTACTTAACCATATCCCTGTACTTAAAATCATAGCTCCTCTTTTGTAATATAATGGAAGAGTACTGAGGTCATATGTAGTGGCATATTCCTCTAATCTTAGTACTCAAGAAATGGGGGCAGGTAAAGGAAAGCATCTTCAACGAATGATGCTGTTCTAACTGGATGTCAGCATGTACAAGAATGCAAACAGACCCATATTCATCACCTTACAAAAAACTTAAGTCCGAGTGGACCTTAACATAAAACTGGACATAGTAAATCTACTAGAAGAGAAAGGTGGGGGGGAGTCTCAAACTCATTGGCACAGATGACAACTTCCTGAACAGAACACCAATAGCTCAGGCTCTAGGATCAACAATCAATAAATGGGACCTCATAAAACTTAAAATCTTCTGTAAGGCAAAGGACACTGTCATTAGAACAAAGTGGCAACCTACAGATTGGGAAAAGGTCTTTACCAACCTCACATCCAACAGAGGGCTAATATCAATAATTTATAAAGAACTCAAGAAGATAAACATCAAAAAACTAAATAATCCAATCAAAAAATGGGGAACAGTGGTAAACAAAAAATTCAGAGAAGAGGAATCTCTAATGGCCGAGATACACTTGAAAAAATGCTCAACATTTAAACATCTTAATCATCAGAGAAATGCAACTCAAGACTACTCTGAGATTCCATCTCACACCTGTCAGAATGGCTAAGATCAAAAACTCAAATGACAGCACATGGTGGTGAGGCTGTGGAGAAAGGAGAATACTACTCCATTGCTGGTGGGAATCAGTCTGGCCATATCTTAGAACACTTAGAATAGTTCTACTTCAAGACCTAGGCATACCACTCCTGGGTATACATCCAAAAGATTCATTACCAAACCACAAGGATTTTTCCTCAACTATGTTCATAGCAGCTTTATTTGCAACAGCTAGAAACTGAAAACAACCCAGATGTCCCTCAACCGACAAATGGATAAAAAGAACTGTGGTACATTTACACAATGGAATACTACTCAACTATTAGAAAAATGAAATCCTGCAATTTGCAACCAAATGGATGGATCTAGAAAAGGTCATCTTGAGTGAGCTAACCCAGACCCAGAAAGATGCCCATGGCATCTGTAACTGAACTTTTAAATTATTATTTATCACTTATTTATTTATTACTAAATTCACTTATAACAAACACCAACAATTTCTTAACTATTAATCCTATAAATTCCTACAACCCCTTTAACCTATCCACTAAACCTATTGATAATTATAACAACTACTTTTATAACCTTTTAGAATGATACAGTCTCTGGGGCAGGTCCTCAGTCGTCAGGAACATAGTCTTTGTTGTAGATTCTTTAACGTACTTAGCAGTCCTTTTTCTGGATCTCTCAGATGCAGGTTCGTCAGGGTAGTTGGTTATTGTAGTCTCACCTTAAATAAGGCTTCATGCTTTCTTCTCTGTGGGAGACCCCAGCCGTCTGCAGGCCAACTTACTTCTTTTGAATCAGGAACTCAGCTGCTCTGCCTCAGTCCTTAAAGCCAGGCACCGTTTCCCCTAGGCCACTGATCGGACAGATCAAACCCCTCCAGGCAAAAGCTGAGCCACAGGGTCCAGTCCTTGGCCTTTTGGTGTCTTGCTCAGGCTTTCTTTGCTCACCGGTTTCTTTCTGCTTCAGGGAGAGAGCTGGCCATCAATGGCCAGCCCTTTTTTCAGCAGGACTCTTGGAGCTCTCTAGCATCAGGGGCCTCTTCTCTTCTGGGCTCCATGCACTGTCCTCAAATAGGAGGAACCCTGTTTCAGCTTAATTTGGGCTCCGCCCACTTAGCAGCTGAAAACAATGTCAGGCCAGATACTTTGTTTCTTCAAGTCTATTGAGTCTTTCCTGTTTTTCCTGACTTTAACCTTGTTTTTCAGTCTATTAAGTCTTTCCTGTTTTTGTTGACTTCATGTTGATAATGTTCTTCAGGCCCCGAATTAAGAGACAGTATCAGAAACTCCTATATATTTTCTAAATCTAATTTATCTAACCCCTACAGTCATCTATTCACTTATAACTGGATTTTAGTCATATAGTACAGGATAACTATCCTACAACCAACAGATCGAAAGGAACAGGAACATACACTTTGTTACCTGTTAGGGGGACACTTTGCCCTAGTGGTGCTGCCATGTAGGCCCCCAGTGCAAGAGGAAGTTCTTAGCCCTCATATGACTGCTGAGGGGGGCTGATATGTAGAGGTGCCCCACACTAGAGGAGTAGGATAGGTAGGAGAAGGGGAAGAGAGTAGGAGGGTGAGACTGGGAGAGATGGAGGAAGGGGATTGTGATGGAGCTGTAAATTGAAGTAATAAATATAAAAAAAAAAGAGAAGTGGGGGCAGAAGAATCAGGAATTCGAGGTTACCTTTAGCTATATAAACAGTTTTAGGCTAGATTGAAATATATAGGGCCTTGTATTAAATAAACAAATAATCCAAGACTAACTCTATTTCAGTTTTATTTCCACACAAGTTCATATAAATACTGATATTAGTATCTTTTACATAAGATCTTATTTTCTTATCTTTCCACAATTCACACACACACACACACACACACACACACACACACTTTACATGTGAGTAGAAGTCCATGCTTCTAGCAGAAGTATATATAGATATGTTTCTCCTCTGCCCGTATTCTTTTACGGTAACATTCAATAAAGAATGAAAGGGTTATCAGCATATAAATGGCTAAAGCCTAACTACAAGTTGTTGCACCATGTATACGAAACTAAATTGTATAGTACCTGATAAAATTCTTTGTTGAAATCCTTATCGAGAAAATCAAATAAGGAAAGATACACACTATTCTGAATACCAGTTTAATTGGATTTAATAACTATGATTTGAATAAGTTGTAAGTTTCCTCCTATACATGTAAACATGCATGCATATACTTGAAAACCTTGTTCCAAAAGGATTTTTAGAAGATTTGATGACTTTAATTAATCAAACTCCTCTTAAGAAAAACATGAGTTTACTAGCTAAACTTCAATATATTAAATGCAAAACATGAGCTTAACAAGTATTTATTGAATAATAAATATAGACTTCATGAGTTAGTGCACATTGATCGAATTTAATTCAGACAATTTTTGTACTGTATTATTTTAGTGTTCTTTGTCTCTGTCTATCTCTCTTCTCTCTGTCTTTCTCTCTCTTCCCCCTTCTCACAGGAGGGAGAAAAAATAGGGCACATAAAAAGTGTATTTCCAGAATTAGTTACTGGGGCTGGAAAAATTTTAATTGATTCCATTTAAAGCACAAATACAATTCAAATATCTAAATAAGATTATTTAAATTAAATATAATAAGAATAAATTAAAGACTCTGCCGATAAGCACATTGGCTATACTACTATATATACATACTTTCCAAGTATCTACACAAGAAAATCAAACATACATCTTATTAATTCTTACCTGTGATAACCAAAGCAATTAATAAACACAAATTTGTTAGTTTATTACTACATGTTCATATAACTGTTAGTATGTTAGTAAAATATATAGGAGAAATGCCACTTATTTTAGGGTAAGTGGGCTCTTGAACTCCATACATTTCATCTGAACAAAGATTGTACTCAGCCTGTTGTATAATACTTGATTATTAATTGTTTTGCTAGAATCACTGAGCTGATTTACAGTGTCGTGTTTAATCTGCAACCATACATGCTATAAATTCCACCCATTACTATATATCCTTAATCACTCTTTTCAGATGCAAATTTAAGAAATGTTCCCACATGTCCTTGATCCACTTCTCCTTCTTCCTTCTTATTATTTATTGCATTAAAAGAACTGCAAGGCTTTTTGAGGCTTGATAATTCACTATTTCCTGGGTATGTCATTTTTATCTTGGTAGTTATCAGTCTGTTGTCTTCAATACTTTTGAAGTCTTGTCAAACTAAATCAATGACAAAGGAAAACCGTGGCTAATTTTAGCATTTCCCTTCCTGTTGCTATGCTCCAGTCCTCTTTACTTAAGGAATAAGGAGCCTGTTTCTCCTTAGTCAGGCCATGTGGAGAAATTAAGGCACAAGATACAAATGCTCGAGCACAAGTGTGAATGACTTCTAGCCTATTCTACCAATTTAAGAATACATTATTCAAAAGCTTTACTTTCATATTAAAACAATGGATTTTGGATTAAGCTGTGACCTTAGAAATGAGAGAAACAGATTGCGGAGACAACACAAGACTCTCATGTCATTTGTGATCGAGGCAGATTGCTCCACAGTGATTTCACATGATGACTCAAATGATCATAAACTGAGCCAAATGAATACACAGGCAAAATTACATTTCCATTTACTTCTATTGTATATGGATATTGTAAACAATCACAGTTTATATTATACTTCTTCAGTTAATCCATGATCTGGTGGTCTAATTAGAAGCAGGGTTTATATGACCACACATAATAAAGGCATAATTTTTAGGAACTCATTCTGTAGATACTCTCTAAGTAAACAAATACTGTTTATATACAAAAACTAACTTCCATTAAGTAAAATTAATTAGACTATAAAATAAGTTGCCGAATAACTATATTGTAGCATGGAAAACAGTACAGTTGACCGTTGTGAAAGTAAAGATTTCCAAATATAAATATATACATACATTCACATACAAAACTATATACAATCACAAGGATACATATGTGTGCTTGTTTATAGACTTATAAATATTTGTCTACTCATGGGGTATTTGTGGAGGCATACACAGGAAACAATTAACAGTGTTTACCTTGGAGTATGGCATTGAGGATAAAGCAAAAAACAATAGCAAGAAAGAGATGTGCTATTGATCTGACATCACCATGAAATACTTTCATTTTGTAATGCTATCTCCAAAATGAAACAACATTGAAACAACTAACAAGCAGCAAAGAGAAAAGACATTCCAACATTTTAAATTTTCACAGTCAATCTAACTTATAGTAAACATAACCCTGGTGTCTTAAGGAAGTGGGAATGGTTTCAGTGTTCACACTGAGTGATCTTTACATGAAGAACAAGCAGAAGGGCTGGTTAATTATCCTTGAGGAAATAGGGAATTTGTGAGTTGTTTGTTTCAAAATCAAATAAGCAAACTCTGCTGTTTCTGCAATCCCACCACATGCTGTACCTAGTAAGCATGCATTCTAGCAGGTGAGTGACAGATTAAACTTGCTGAAACTTTGTGGCTGGGATGTGCCTCTCTTGAAATCACCTATCTTTCCACATATGAAACACATTCCCCTTTTCAAAAAATATATGAATTAAATTGAAAAGGTAGAATACTCAGCATAGTTCAGGACCTCAGCTGCTTTCGTCACTCGTGTTAGCCTCACCAGCACTATAAGTCAGTGTGCACAGTGTGCGCTCTGGGTAGGGCACACTTAGTTAGGGCTTAATTAGTTTTGCATTTTCCTAGTTTTCAAAGATGGTGTAACTGTCACCTGATCTGCAAGATATGCTCAGAGAAGTTATATAACTTGTTTATCAATAAGAGGCTTCTCCTGGCTTTCTAAATGTAATCTCATTTTACCATAAAGGTGTTGAAAGCATGTGACAGAAAAGTTAAGCAAGATCTTTTAAATATGTCTATCCTAACATTGAAAATGTGATGCAAATAAAAAAACATCAATAGTTCATTATTTTAAAATGTTTTTTGAGGAAAATTTTTATTATCTTTATGTGTATATTAATATATGCATGTGTCAGGGTCCTCAGGTACCACAGTACATGGATGGAGGTCAGTTATCTCCTCCTAACAAATGGGACCTGGTGACTGAACTCAGGTTGTCTGGCTTGGAAACAAGGATTTTTGCCCACTGAACCATCTGACCAGCCCATACTGATAATTCTGGTGCTCTTAACCCAGTGATTAAAAATTAATGATTAACTCATTGTCATTATGCTATTCATATATAGCATCCAATTCCTTCCTGTACTGCTGAAAAGTATCAACAGAGGGTTAATATTCTTTCAAGCTTTTTTTCTTAATTTTCACCTATTTTGTTTTATGTGTGTCGGTGTTTTGCTCTCATGTATGTATGTGTACACGCATGTGCTTTTTCAAGTTTTGGCTCATAGGACTGGGCTAATATTAGCCTATCTTACTATCCAGTGCTTTTTAAGACAGACTCAGGTATTTAAAAATGGTTTTAGCACATAGCATTTTATACATGGAAAGTACACATTGGTAAAATGACAACCCCTGGCCATAAAATGACTTATTAGAAGTAACCTACCTAAAATTCAGAAGTTATTGGATTTTCCCCTTGCGGTCACACCACAAACCATGAAGGATGTGTGGTGCACCATGTGAAATGCTTTACAGTCCACCACCACTTACAACCACTTTCCTAAATCACAAGCCACACAGAGGCATAGCTGGTCTACTAAAGAAGCATCAGCCACAATCCGATTTCTTTGCTGACCAAAAAAGCAGACATGGAATAAACTGATCCCCATTTCCTTTGGTTAAATCTTACATAGCATCTTGTTTAATACCCCACAAAGGAGGGACTCCATACATATGAAAGTCATTTTTCTCTGTTTGAATGTACTTTAGTGATTTGATTCACTATGTCTCTAGAGGTAGCCTCTTCAACTCTGATAGCATTATTGGCTGTGAATGCTCTTAACTTGAATGAAATTTCCATTTCCTAATATTTGATCCATTTGCTCTGGTTCTGCCAAATGGCAGATGCCTGGTCCAAGCTTTCTCTCCTGCAGCATGTCTCCTAGTATTGTACACAGAAGCATCTCTCTAGACTTTTTCCAAGGCACTACCTTCTGATTCCTCACATGCTAGGAAGTGATCAGTGAGTGCGGTTCCTGTGTTCTCAGAATGACTGCATTATGGATTATAACACAGCCACAGTTGCCTTCTTACTGTTACACAGAACCTAGGTCTCTATGATATTATGCTCACACTTCACATTACTACTAGTCCATGTTAAAGCAAATTTTTCAGCCATTTATATTATGTTTCATCAGTGATCTTGTTCTTTAGGATGCAGTCTGTAACTACAGGTTCTCTGTATTGGTTCTACCTTAAGCCTCAACACAAGCAGCTTTCTGTTGTAACTATCCTGTAATCTCCGTACATCTTCAAATCTGATAGGCAGTTTCCATCTAAGTCATTAATCAGAAACTCAGACTATGTCAGGGACAGAGACAAAGACCTTCAGCACACCACTGAAGGATCAGTCCAGGCAGATAGTAAAAACTAGTGTATTAAAAACTTCAGCTTTGGGCTGGAGAGATGGCTCATCCATTAAAGGCTAGGCTTACAACCAAAACTTCAGCTTACATCAAATCCTAAAGTAATCTTGCAATCAGAAAAATCTAACAAATTTATTCTAATTTTAGGAACTATTTCTGTTTTATATTTATGACTTAGACATATTTTTAAACCCATTGACAGAGATTTTAGGGGGAATGATATATTTTCCATGATTTGGAGGTGCTGAAAGCTCTAGAAAGCACTAATTCCAGGAGCTAGAAATCATCATCCACATATGCAGACTCAGAACAATACCTGGGAGCGAGGGGATCAGTGTGCAAAAGTGACAAACCCAGAGCCCTACTTCCTGACTCCCGTCACCCTACATCACTGATACTTCTGCTGCTGTCGATGATGGGATGCTCTTTGGCTCTTCTTCACTAGCATCAGGACAGGATGCCATCAGACATTGATGTCAGATATGGGGAACACGGAGGTGTCCACCTCCTGCATTCCTGGCAACCAACCCCTACATCCTAAAGCTCTGCACTAATGAAAAAAAAAAAATACCCAAAGTTGTTTAGTTTGTTCCTCCTGACACTTTCCTACTTAGGAGGGATGCATTCCCTGCCCCCGACACTTTCCTACTTAGGAGAGATGCATTCCCTGCCCCTGGTACAGGTAACACTAGTCATTGGTTTCCCCTAGACACACTTTCATATCTCTGATTCACCACAAATAGGGGAAATTTTCTAAATTCTACATCTAATCACATCCTCCCCTTTCTTCAACAGATTCTATGATGTTCAAGAGAAAAATAATTCACATTCCTTATTCTACAGAGCCCACATTCCAAGCTCCTTCTACTATCTTTCTATTTGCAGTCTTACTAGATTTGTCTTATTTGTCTAAACCATGCTCTATGGTGCTGCATGGTTACTAGAGACACTATTGCATTCACACCCTGGAAGGTCTGTAATGTACACTTCAGTACATAGACTGTCAGGCACTAAGATGTCCTCACCCAGGGCCACTGGAAGGGAGCAGTGGTGGGCAGTGAATGAGCTACTGACCTGAATGAGCATCCAGCTGAACTGGCAAAGATACAGGTAGTGAGCCACAGTGGCCACAGCAGAGCAGCGCTCCTCGCTCAGTTGGGGACTTGTGTATACAGATGCCAGGAACACAATCTGGAAGAAACAGGGAGTTCTATTTTTACGTCTTGCTACGATTAATGAAGACCATCAAGAAAGTAAGCCACTTTGTCATCTGAACACACAGTTAAGCGAGTCAAAGGCAAAGCTGACCTGTTGCCAGGGTCACATAAGAGTCAACCTCAAGGGCCAATGTGTGAACCTGTGTGTTTCTGAGAGCTAATATATGACATAACATCATGTTTTCTGTTGCTCTAAGGCTCTCAAGAGCAAATTCTTAAAGTAAACCACATTCTTGTCACTGCTAGAATAAAACCAAAGCCTTGGAATCCATTTATTCTAGCTAGGTAGGGAAGAAGAAGCAGTGTGGAAATGCCATTCCAGCAAAGAGACAGGGAGATCAAGAATTTTTGACTTTTCTCTCATCTGCAACCTCTTGCCAGGTAACAACATGTGGAACAAATGGGTTTCAAGTATGCTTAAATTTTCAAGTCTTAAAACTACTCAAACGGTGGGGTTTCATTATCACCTTCGAGACTGTGTTCATCATCAAAAATGACTGTTTCCACACTATTTAATTGCATCTCCATTTCTCTTTCCTCATCCATTTGAAGCATAACACTCTTTATAAAAAGAATCCTTATCACCATTTACCACACTGTGAAATCATCATCATCATCAGTTCATTCACTTGAATATAAACTGTATAAGGGAAGAAATTTTTAGTCTTTGATTCTTTGATGAATATCAAACACGAAATACTTGGCTCTTGGTAGAAGTCAATAAATACTTGTTGAATATATTATCAAATCAAGTGGAATAGCATTTTGCATCTGCCAATTTAAAACTACTACATCAAATTTTATAATGAAATATTTAGCTAGCAAAAGAAAGGTTGGTGCAGTACTATAACACTATAACATCTAAATGAATAAACTACATGCTTAGTTTCCTTACCAGTAACAGGAGTAAGTTGGCAAAAAGCAAACAGAATAAACCTGTTTTAATCAATTAAATTCATACCTTGATCTCAAAACTTGGGAGACAAGGTTAAAACAGTTTTCTTGTGTGTTCAAGGCCAATCTAATCTACAGAGCTCTACAGAGCAAATCAAGACAGCCCAAGCTACAAAGAGAAACCCTGTCTCAATAAGGATAAATATATCCACATAGGAATTAAATCTCCAAAGAAAGGAGAAAAGGAAAGAAGAAATATATAAATGCAAAACTTTGATCCCAAAACATGGGGGACAAAGACAAAGACAGATTGGTTCCTTTTGAGTTTGAGGCCCATCTAATCTACAAAAAGCCAGAACAACACAGAATAAACCTGTTCTAATCAATTAACAAATGTATGTCAACTGTAGAGGAGAATACCTAAACTCCATACAGTCTTATGCTGTATTTTCAATTTAAAATAAATTATATTAGCATATATATGTAATATGATTACATGTAATCCTTTTATATGGCATGGAAACTTAACAGATATCTTTCCTCTATTCAAACAACAAAAAGTATTCCTTAATTGATTTGTGCATCTTGCACATCCAAGGCATTTTGGTAACTGCAAAACTACATGTTACTTGTGAGAAATTATATATTTTCAGAACCGGACCAGAGTCCAAAGAAGACAAGACAAGTAACCCAGATGATCCAGCCTCATAGACTGCCTCAAAAGCTGTTTCCTCAAAAATCTGCCTCCAGAACAACTTCAAACAGCTTGCTGAGATGGCCCAGCCTCTAGGACTGAACTTTCCTACCAAAGTCCAGCTTCGAAGTACAAACTGCTCAGGACATTCAAATTGTTGAGCACATAGAGACTGGACAACAATTGTTACAATTTACTTGCTTCACCATGTTTTTACATTTTATTTGGGCCCCTAAACAGGTTTTCTCTGACCCAATTCAGAGGAAGAAGTTTTAAGAGAGTGACGTCCCATTCCCAAAAAGTGGGGTGGATGATTCTTTGGTTATTTGATGGGTTATAGATGTCATTTAGGGGGAATGGTTACAAATTGTTATATGGTCTTGTTAAGCAAGGTATAGAAAGTTAGACTTGGAGATCTCTTTTTCTTTTCAAGTCTTTTCCCACTATATAAGAGAGAAAGAAGGATAGAGAAAAGAAAAAGAGGGGGAATATATGTATATAGTATAGAAATGATAAGATATAAGGATAGATTATTGAATCTGCTCTGAAACTCAAAACTATTTTTATTCTTTAAATAAGGTTATCTTTCAATACATTGGTATAGAATATTGCATATTGATACAAAAATAAGGATAAATTTTGATTAATTAGTACAGAATTTTATATTTTGACACATAATATGTTTATTTCTACTCTTATAAGGTATTGTGCCTATACAAATCATTTAAAAGTACAGGTTTACTTCCAATCCTTTTATGGGTTGCTATTGCAATCTGTTTAGGAGTTTGGGTAATACAGGTTGATTGCTGACCAGTCAAGCTTCTGGTCATGTCAAATACTGGTCTTAATTTATCACAAAATAGATTTAATAGGTTAAACAGATACTAAATGGATAAAAATATACAGTTTGTTCATAGATAGATAGAAGATAGATGATAGATAGATTTATAAATAAATTGATAGATGTCTTCAAAACCCTCAGAGGCATATAGAAAATGGCATTTAAAGATGTTTTTATTATTTTAAGAATTGTTTGACTTAAGACAGCTCCTAGCAGCTCCCATTTGACTTGGAAGAAGACAATGAGCATCAAAAAGAAATCTCCCATCAGGAGATAATTCCTCAGAAAGAAATATCCCATCAGGAGATAATTCCTACTGGGCAAACATGCCCCTGCTCTCTCAACAGACTATATATAGTCCAAAGATGGACAGAGCTTAAATGCAGGTAAGTTGATGTCCTGATTCTGCAGAGACAGAATGGGAAAATCCTTATTTCCTGCTGCACAATTTAGTCTGTGAAAAATGCTTGGCCAGAAGGCTGAAGATGATGCTCCAAGGGTATGGAGAGATATTTGGGACTGTCTAGGCAGCAAAGTGTCATTTTTTCTTTTTGGAAGCTGTTCTTCTGTGCTTCCTACTCACTCAAATAATAACTTTATCACTTCTTATGTCTCTGATGGGGTTGAAGGCATAATAGTTATAAAATTTCAATTGAACTTGAGTTGTTTAGGATTTAAAAGGATATTTTCAATTCTAAATAAAATCTAGGTTTATAAATATAGGATATGATAGAAATTATTTAGGTTCAGAATTTTAGACATACCAAGATAGATAGACGATTTTATTCTTCTTCAAGATTGCCTGATACAAATAGGCTAAACATTATGTAACTTTTATATATGGTTTTCTTGATTGTTTTATATTTATTCTTATTGTTTTTACTGATGAGTGAAAAAATTTAGCTTTTTTTTAGACAAAAGGAGGGAATTGTTGGGGTAGTGCTAAGCATTCTAAATGTTAATTAATTGATCCTGCTTGCTGTCTGTTACTTACATTGAATCTGATTGGTTAAATAAAATACCGAGGCCTGAGATTGGGCAAAGACAGAGAAAGGTGGGACTTCCTGGGATTAGAGCAGGAAGCCTGTGCTTTAGAAGGAGGATTAAAAGATTCCAGCCAAGCAACAGGAAGAAGAAGGCATTCCAGCCACCAGCAGCAGGAGGAAGAAGAAGACACACGCCATGGGTTAGAAAAAGAACCTCATTCCACATGGCCTGGAAAATCGGCTAGTGTGGAGTATGGCTAGTGTGGAGTATGGTGGTCCAAGGGGACGTATGTATATATGGGGTCATATTTGGGTAATAGACTTAAGAGCTAGCTTAGCTGGGCCAGGATTGCACAACTCAGGCCAAGGCTTACTAAAATCCATGTGGTGTCTGTGTACTCATTTGTAATGGCCGCTTAAAGATTAACAACTGCCGAACCAATTTAATGCAATCTAAATACTGGCTAAATAACTTAATTAGTCATATTTCTTTCTACAACACACCCCTTCAGATTCCAGAATATTTTCAAAAATGAAGATTCCTAACTTAATTTTCTGTTTATTTAGTCCTGGGGCTATTAGTCCTTAGGCTTGGTATATTCAATGTACACTGTTAAAAACCAGCAAGTGCCAACATTTAAAGTAGAAACTATAAATTTACTGTACATTGTTTCTTAGTAACAAAGCAAAAAGGAGTACCCCCCAAATAAGTAACATACTCACATTTCCAGAACACAACACACAGTGCTTTTTGAATAGTTATATTTTATTCTTAGAGCATTTTTAGATTTTTCTAGACTTCAGCTCTTGTATAACTTCTGAATTATAAAATATATATTTCATAAATTTAACTTTTTAAATGCCAAAGATACTCAGTGAACACCTTCTAGGAGCTGAGCACCAAGATTTGACCTCAAAAAGTCCTCAGAGACAAAAGTTGGTATGAGGGATCCAAGATGGCAGCAGCATGCACAGACGCATTTTGAACACAGGGAAAACAGATATAATACCACAGAGTTATAAGACACTGAGCAATTATCTGAGTGGCGCAAACCCACTGGGTTTCACTCAGCGACCCAGGGACCATTAAAAGTCCTTGGGCAAGACTCTCCTCTCCTCTCTTGGACACTCAGAAAAACAGACCAGCAGAAACCGCTGAATCTGGGAATCATCACCAGGAGAGGGATGGGGTAAGAGCCACTCAAATATCCAGTGAGCAGCTCCGAATCCTAGACAAGGTTACTTACCAGCCTCCTGGGCTCCCAGATTCCCTGCAGGCATTCTGACATCAAGCAGAAGATTAGCAGCAGAGCCGTGGGAACCAGATATAGTCTCAGCAGAATCATTGTGACTATGGGTCACAGCACATTCTGATCTGTGGGGCTATAGCAGGACCTGCAGGTCAGCAGCAGGACCACAGCACAGTGGCATTTTGGCAAACGCAAGCATATTTGGACTTCCCCAGAGGGATGTTGAACATATAGGCCCCTCTATTGGATTTACAGTCACTGGGAAGAACACTGCAGCTAGACAGAGCAGCGGGATACACTTCCAGCAGTGGGTTAGGCTGCAGCACCACTGCAGTGTCCCAGGACTTGGAAGACAGTGGCTCCAATTGCCAGTATCCAAGGACAGCCCCAGACAGACAGAGGAGCTGTGAGATCAGAGTGGGCAGAAAGGCGGGTGGCCAGGTTGGAAGGCGGCTTGGATCTCCACAGGGTGCAAGCCCTGGGCAGGTTGTGGGGTTAATATCAGACTCCTTTGCTAGTGCTGGCTCTTCTGGCAGGAAACCAGATCTTCAGCATATATATTGCCACCTCTGGGGCAGTGAGGTCTTAGCCTGGGTGCACTGCTGAGTGACTCAGACTAAAGGCCTTAGTGCTTAGGGCTGAGAGGCACAGAGGTGCCCTGGGGATCATCTAGACAGGCGCAAGCCCATCTGGGCCAGCCCAGCAGGGACAACAAAGAACTGGGTACTGGAAATATAGCCACTGAAGGATCGGAATCACCAGATACGAACACTGAGTGCCTCCCACTGGGAAACTGTACTCCCTCCCTGTCAGATCCTTTCAGGACTCTAGGTGGTGACTCACCCTCTAAACTTAGGACCTAGCATCTGTGCCTGGACACCCAGCCGCATACCAGCGGAACAGCTACATGCTGAATACCCAGACTGCAACACAGAGAACTCTGACTCAGGAGAAGTGAAACAATCCTGGGCCATTCCTCATTGCCTGGGAATGGACTGTACCAGCTCACAGTGCTTCTGGCTATTAGATACACAGTGATCCTGAGAACCCACTGAGAGAAGCTTGGGAGGACCACAAACACAGGCCAACAAGTAAGCTGCAGGGGAGCTACAGCCAACCTGCACCGTCATCTATACAAAGACCAGTTGGAGACCAGGAACCTACAGGAACACATCTCACCACAAGCCCTCACCTGAGTCCCCAACTGGGACAAACCAGGAAGGGATGAGCTCTGGGAGACACACTGAGAACAAACCTCCACACAAGGCCCCATCCAGACTGTGGAAAGCTACAGCTCACCAAGCTATACAGCTTCTACACCAAAGCACCCCTCTTGGCACCAAGCCCAGAAGGCACCAGGAACAAACAGCTAAGAACAACCAAATGACTAAAGGTCAGTGAAAGAAAAGACACAACAAAAGTCAGGGAAATATGACTCCAACAAAATGCAGCTATGCTAGTACAGCAAGCTCTGACCACTCCACCACAGCTGAAACACATGAAAACAATGACAAATCTATATTCTGGAAAGTGATAGAGTCCTTTCAAGAAGAATTTAAATCTGTGAAGGAATTCAAAGATTCTACAATTTTATAAGTGAAAGCAATGGAGAATACCATTAGAGATCTCCAAGCCAAAGAGTCTCAACTTGAACAGCAAAGAGACAAGGCCACAAGCAAATTGGAGCAGGAAACATACAAAACGAATAAAATGTTTCAAGACTTGAAATTGGAAGTAGAAGCAATAAAGAAAACATTGACAGAGATAAGACTGGAGGTAGAGAATCAAGGGAAGAGAACAGGAAATACAGACATGAGTATCAAAAATAGGATACAAGAGATGGAAGACAGGATCTCAGGCAAGGAAGATTCGATGGAAGAAATCAGTACAACAACTAAAGAAAATGAGAAAGCTAAAAAAGTTCTCACCTACAACATCCAAGAAATCAAGGACTCAATGAAAAGATGGAACTTAAGAATTATAGGCATAGAGGAAAAAGAAGACTCCCAACTCCAAGGTCCAGGAAATATCTTCAACAAAATTATAGAAGAAAACTTCCCAAACCTAAAGAAAGATATGCCAATAAAATTCCAAGAGGCATACAGAACACCAAACAGATTAGATCAGAAAAGAAACTCCTCTCACCACATAATTGAAACTCCAAATATACAGAACAAAGAAAGAATATTAAAAGCTGTAAGAAAAATATGTCAAGTAACATATAATGGAAGACCCATCAGAATTACACCTGACTTCTCCTCAGAAACGTTAAAAGCCAGAAGGGCCTAGGCAGATGTCCTACAAGCCCGGAGAGAACGTAGGTGCCCAAACAGACTACTATACCCAGCAAAACTCTCTATCAACATAGATGGAGAAAACAAGATGTTCCATGATAAAATCAAATTTAAACAGTATCTGCCCACAAATCCAGCTCTACAGAAGATCCTAGAAGGAAATTTCCAACCCAGAGAAGATAACTAGATACAAGAAAACAGAGGAAACAAAACATTCCACCGAGCTAAATCAAAAGAAACACAGGACCACCCCCTACACCAAAATAATAGGAAATAGAAACCGTTGGTCATTAATATCCATCAACATCAGTGGACTCAACTCCCCAATAAAAAGACACAGGCTTACAGATTGTGCCTTCATTATCATTGGATTTTAAGAAGTCTTTGATTTCCTTCTTTCTTTTTTCCCCGACCCAGTAGTAATCCAGTAAAGAGTGGTTGAATGAAAGCTGTGCTATGAGGAAAGTTCATTGCACTAAGTGTCTTCAAAAAAAAAAATTGTGACAGCTCATATTAGCAGATTAACAGATAAACTGGATGAATTGGAAAAAAAAAAGAAGCAAACACTCCCAAGAGGAACAGAAGACAGGAAATCATCAAACTTAGAGCTGAAATCAACAACTTAGAAACAAAAAGAATGATAGAAAGTATCAATGAAACCAAGAGTTGGTTCTTTGGGAAAAATCAACAAAATAGACAAACCCTTAGACAAATTAACTAAAAGGTAGAGGGAAAAAACCCAAATCAACAAAAATCAGAAATAAAAAGGGAGAAATAACAACAGAAATTGAGGAAATCCAGAGAATATTTAAGTCTTACTTTAAAAATCTATACTCAACCAATTTGAAAACCTAAGTGAAATGGACAATTTTCTTGATAGATTTCACCTTCCAAAGCTAAATGAAGATCAGGTTAACAGATTAAACAGCCTTATAACCCCTAAGGTTATAGAAACAGTCACTAAAAATCTCCCAACCAAAAAAAAAAAAAAAAAAAAAAAAAAAAAGCTCAGGGCCAGATGATTTCAGCACAGAATTCCACCAGACCATCAAAGAGGAGCTAATACCAATACTCTTCAAACTCTTCCACAAAATAGAATCAGAAAAAACACTGCCAAACTCATTCTATGAGGCCACAGTTAGCCTAATTCCTAAACCACACAAAGACCCAACAAAGAAAGAGAACCTCAGACCAATATCCCTCATGAACATAGATGCAATAATACTTAATAAAATACTGGCAAACCAATCCCAAGAACATATCAAAAGTATCACACACCATGATCAAGTAGGCTTCATCCCAGGAATGCAGGGATGGTTCAATATACGAAAATCCGTCAATGTAGTTCACAATATAAAGAAGTTGAAAGAAAAAAACCACATGATCATCTCGCTAGATGCTGAAAAAGCATTTGACAAAGCCAATACCCCTTCATGCTAAAAGTCCTGGAGAGAACAGGCATACAAGGACTATACCTAGAAATAATAAAGGTGATATACAGCAAGCCAGTGGCCAACATCAAATTAAATGGAGAGAAACTTGAAGCATTTCCTCTAAACTCAGGGACAAGAAAAGGATGTCCACTTTTGCCATATCTCTTCAACATAGTACTTGAAGTTCTTGTTAGAGCAATAAGAGAGCTAAAGGAGATCAAGGGGATACAAATTGGAAACGAAGAAGTCAAACTATCCCTATTGACAGACGAGATGATAGTACACATAGTGACCGGAAAAATTCCACCAGAGAACTCTTACAGCTGATAAACACCTTCAGCAAGGTGGCTGGATACAAAATTAATTTTAAAAAATCAGAAGCCCTTCCTTATACAACAAATAAATGGGCTGAGAAAGAAATCAGGGAAATAACCCCCTTCACAATAGCCACAAACAATGTAAAATACCTGGGGGTAACTCTAACCAAGCAAGTAAAGGACCTGTGCAACAAGAACTTCAAGCCCTTGAAGAAAGAAATGGAAGAGGTCATCAGAAGATGGAAAGATCTCCCTTGCTCACGGATAGGTAGGATCAACATAATAAAAATGGCCATCCTACCAAAAGCAATATAGAGATTCAATGCAATTCCTATCAAAATACAAGCACAATTCTTTATAGACCTGGAAAAAACAATTCTCAACTTCATATGGAATAACAAAAAACCCAGAATAGCTAAATCAATCATGTAAAATAAAAAAATAAAAAACATCTGGAGGTATCACCATCCCATATTTCAAGCTGTACTACAGAGCAATAGTAATAAAAACAGTATACTGTTTTTATATATAGTTTTATAAAACTATACTACTGGTATAGAAACAGAACAGTTGATCAATGGATTTGAAGTGAAGACCCAGAAATGAACCCACACACCTATGGTCACTTAATTTTTGACAAAGAAGCCAAAACCATAAAATGGAAAAAGGACAGCATCTTCAACAAATGGTGCTGGTACAACTGGATGTCCACAAGTAAAAGAATGAAAGTAGACCCATACTTATTGCCTTGTACAAAACTTAAGTCCAAGTGGATCAAAGACCTTAACATAAGGCCAGACATACTAAATCTACTAGAAGAGAAAATGAGGAAAACCCTCGAACTCATCTGCACAGGTGACAACTTCCTGAGCAGAACACCAACAGCTCAGGATCTAAAACGAACAATCAATAAATGGGATCTCATGAAACTGAAAAGCTTCTGTAAGGCAAAAGACACTGTCATTTTTACAAAATGGCAGCCTATAGATTGGGAAAAAAATTTCACCAACCCCACATCTGACAGAAGGCTAATATCCAAATTTTACAAAGATCTCAAGAAATTGAATGCCAAAAAACCAAATAATCCAATCAAAAAATGGGGAACAGAGCTAAACAGAGAATTCACAAAGGAAGAATTCCTAATGGCTGGGAGACACTTGAAGAAATGCTCAGCATCCTTAATCATCAGAGAAATGGAACTCAAGATGACTCTGAGGTTCCATTTCACACCTGTCAGAATGGCTAAGATCAAAAGTTCATATGACAGCACATGCTGGAGAGGGTGTTGAGAAAGGAGAACTCTCCTCCATTGCTGGTGGGAATGCAGGCTTGTGCAACCACTGTGGAGGTCAGTCTGGCAGTATCTTAGAAAACTTGGAATAGCTCTGCCTCAGGACCCAGCCATACCACTTCTGGGTATACATCAAAATGATTCCTCACCAAAACACAAGGAAGTTTCCTCATCTATGTTCATAGCAGCCTTATTTGTAATAGCTAGAAACTGGAAACAACCCAGATGTCCCTCAACTGAAGAATGGATTAAAAAACTGTGGTACATTTACACAATGGAATACTACTCAGCCATCAGAAACAATGAAATCATGCAATTTGCAGCCAAATGGATGGAACTACAGAAGCTCATCCTGAGTGAGCTAACCCAGACTCAGAAGGATGTACATGGCATCTATTCACCTATAATCAGATTTTAGCCATACAGTACAGGATAACTATACTACAGCCAATGCACCAAAGGGAACAGGAACATAGACTTTGTTTCCTATCAGTGAGACACTTTGCCCTAGTGGTGCTACTTTGTAGGCCCCCAGTGTATGAGGAGGCTCTTGGCCCTCACATGACTGCTGAACTGGGACAGGGGACTGTTATGTAGAGACATTCCATTCCAGAGGAGTGGGATGGAAGGGATAGGGGATAGAAGGTGGGAAGTCTGCTGAACTAGGGCAGTGGATGTTATGTAGGGACAATCTACTCCAGAGGAGTGGGATGGAAGGGATAGGGGGTAGAGTGTGGGAGGACTTATGAACTGGGGCGAGGGACTGTTATGTAGGGACACTCCACTCCAGAGGAGTGGAATGGAAGGCATAGGGTGTAGAGGGTGAAATTGAGTTTTGTACAAGGTGATATGTATGGGTCTAATTCCATTCTTGTACATGTGGATTTCCAGTTGGACCAGCATCATTTGATGAAGATGCTGTCCTTTTTCCATTGTACAGTTTTGGCTTCTTTGTCAAAAACTAAGTGACCATAGGCGTGTGTGTTCATTTCTTCTCACTGGGAGGGTAGAAAGAGAACAGTATGATGGAGATGTAACCTGAAGTAATAAATAAATAAACAAATAAACAAACAAACAAATAAATAAATAAATGTCAGTATGAGCTCCACCTGGGACCCCACAGAAATCAGTATGACAATTTGTCTTTATTTTTAAGCACAGTGAAACTTTTTTTTCATATGGTACTTCTCTCCTTCCCCAACGACAGGGTTTCTCTGTGTAACAGAGCCCTGACAGTCCTGGGCTCACTTTCTAAACCAGGCTGGCCTCAAATTCACAGAGATGTGCATGCCTCTGCCTACTGAGTGCTGGTGTTAAAGCATGTGCCACCACGCCTGGCTCCCTTGCATCTTTATAAGTGTGCCTACAACAATTCCAATCTTCTCAATTTTGGACTCTGTGAGATGAACTGTGTAGAATTTGATAGTTTTGTTACACTAAACCTGAATAGTTTGTTATGGAAATAACCATATAATTTGTAACTGAGAGTGTATGTTTAATTTTAAGCATTCTGTGAAAGTGTATACGCTATGCTAATTTAGATCTGTTTTCCTAAAACTGTTCTTAGAATCAAATTATTGCAGGTTATTGTTTAAAACTGCAGGTTATTGTTATTGCTTTCAGAAGATGGTTTTAACAGTCCAAATTCCATTTGTAGGGTGTGTTCTGTTCCAAAATTTTAGATTTTATTCTTTCTAAGTTATAAGAATACCAGTACAAGCCGGGCGGTGGTGGCGCACGCCTTTAATCCCAGCACTTGGGAGGCAGAGGCAGGCGGATCTTTGCGAGTTCAAGGCCAGCCTGGTCTACAAAGTGAGTCCAGGACAGCCAGGGCTACACAGAGAAACCCTGTCTCGAAAAACCAAAAAAAAAAAAAAAAGAATACCAGTACAATATTTTGAACTATAAAAACTGTTTCAATCTGCTGTCTGAATATTGAGGATTTCATTTCCCTGTTTGGCAGAAAATCAGTCAACCAGATAAAAATGAACTGGTTTAATCTTTAATAAAGATGGGCTAAGAATACTTCAGATGTTTACATGTCATGCGAACAGGTCTAACCCAGGTAATTTATTTAAATACTGAAGTGAAACAATGAAAAATAAAACATAATTTTACACATGTGTAGCTCAAGGAAACTTAAGACTATATTACTAAAGGGCAGATGGGCTCTTAGTGCAGATTTTTGCACAACACACTAAGAGTTAGCAGGATAAAGATTATTTTCATAGCTTCCTTTTGAGACCAATTCAGTTGAACAACCACCATAGGAGCAAAAAAAAAAAAAAAAAAAAAAAAGGGATTTCAAAGATTTTCAGTCATTTATATGCTGACCCTTGCTAGGCATGAATACCTGCTCCTCTTAGAGCACTGTGCTGAGCAAGGAGCGTGCTTAAAATGCCAGGGGTGGCTATATACCAGCATGATACCATGTGCTATCCAGTGTATGTACACATAAAACTTACTACGAATGATGTCAGGCTATGTCATTTTCATCTCAATTTAATAAACAATAAAAGAAAGTTCTATATGATAATTAACATGTTTGCAGATCACTGGAATTCAGAATCTGGTGTTCATAGTTTAAGACCAACAGTCTTCCTAGAATGACAAGATGCTGTCTACAAGGCTGAACCTGGTACAAGCCTCATTTCAAACTGCCTCAGTTCTACCAATTCTCAATTTGTATTAATTCACAGCTTACCACAGGTTCCTAACCGTAACTGAAAATAATGCCAATATCATATACAGTGCTATTCTCAACTCCATATTATTATAATATATGTACATCATAAAAGATAAGAAATGGGAGACACAAGATGGCAGCAAGAAGCATAGACACATTCTAATTATCAGGAAGACCGACTGGACCACTGCAGAGATATACTCCTGCTTAATGGCAGTTTGAGAGACACAAGCCTATCTCGGCTTGCCTGGCAAAGACAGGGACAATAAAGAACCCTGCACTGGACATATAGAGAGAGACTATGGAAGAATAGAGAAGCCAGACATGGGAGACAGAGCACTTCTTTCAGCAGTGGAAGAGCTAGAAGATCTGATAATTTCAGAATGTCAGCTGGCCACTTTGACCCCCCAAACAGAGGCCCTCCTCAATATCCTGAGTCCTCAGCTTCCATGCAGATGTTCTGACACCCAAGAGAGGACCAGTGGAGCCACTACAGTGAGACTGAAGGCGATTCTCCCTGGGATTTGCAGCATGGCAGCATCTGGCTGACCAGCAGCTGAGGGTAGAGGTAACGGATGTCTGAGCTTCCCTGAGCCTAAGCACGCTGTGTTATGCACTACATACTCTGCCCCCACCCCTCGCCTGGGCACTCCATGGGGCACTCAGGGTACAACATCCAGATCTCAGACAGGAGCAGTAAAGAAGTTCTAGCCCATTGTGTGCAGTCTGAGTCAGCCAGCTACACCAGATCACAGAGCTTCAGTCTGATAGGCACAGGTTGATCCTGAGATTTACCTAAGAGCAGCTTGTGAGGACCATAACCTCAGTCCTGACACCCTAGTTACAAAGAAACTGTTAGAAGCCCTGCCAAGCCAGGCAAGCTGCTCTGGAACACAGTGCTCCTGGCAGGGAAAAGGCAGCTGAGCTTCCCCTTAGTCCAAGTGCTGTAGAGACCTTGTGAACTCCACATTGGAACTCCCTGCCTGCACTCACTTTGGCAGGGCACTCAGTCTACAGCCTCTAGATCTCGGCCTGGAGCAGTAAAGCATTTCTGGACAATTGCACTCTGGCTGAGCGAGTGGGATGTATCCTTCCCTATCTTTTTTGATTAATTTTGATTGAAAGCCTATTTTATTTGGGATAGCTACTCCAGCTTGCTTCCTGGGACTGTTTGCTTAGAAAACCTTTTCCCAGCTCTTTACTTTGAGGTAAATTCTATCTTTGTTAGTGTGTGCAGCAAAATGATGGGTCTTATTTACAGATCCATTCTGTAAGCCTGTGCCTTTTTATTGGGGAGTTGAGTCCATTGATGTTGAGAGATATTAATGACCATAGGTTGTTATTTCCTGTTATTTTTATGTAGGTGGTAGTTGTGTGTGTTTTTTTTGTTTGTTTGTTTCTTTTAGTTTAGCTGCTGTGGAGTTTTTTGGTTCTTGATTTTCTTGGGTGTAGTTATCTACTCTGGGTTGGAATCTATAGAGTTGGATATAAGGATAGATATTGTTTGAATTTTGTTTTGTCATGGAATATATTGTTTTCTCCCTTTATGTTAATAGAAAGTTTTTCTGGGTATAGTAGTCTGGGCTGGCAACTATGGCCTCTTAGGACTTGTAGGATGTCTGTCCAGGTCCTTGTGACTTTTAAAGTTTCTGAGGGGAAGTCAGGTGTAATTCTGATGGGTCTACCATTATACATTACATGACCTTTTTCTCTTACAGCTTTTAATATTCTTTCTTTGTTCTGTACATTTTGAATATCAATTATTATGTGGCAAGAGAAATTTCTTTTCTTTTCTAATCTATTTGGTGTTCTGTATGCTACTTGGAATTTTACTGAGATCTCTTTCTTTAGGTTTGATAAATTTTCTTCTATGATGTTGTTGAAAATGTTTCCTGGACCTTGGAGCTGGAATTCTTCTCTTTCATCTATGCCTATAATTCTTAGGTTTGTCTTTTCATTGAGTCCTTGATTTCTTGGGTGTTGTGGGTGAGGAACTTTTTAGATTTCTCAATTTCTTTGTTGTACTGACTTCTTCAATGGATTCTTCTACCTCAGAGATTCTGTCTTCCATCTCTTGTATCCTGTTTGTGATACTCTTGTCTATAGTCCCTGTTCTCTTTCCTTGATTTTCCACCTCTAGGATTGTCTCTGCTTGTTTTTTCTTTATAGCTCCATTTCCAGTTTCAGGTCTTGAACTGTTTTATATATTTCCTGTTCTAATTTGGCTGTCTTTGCCTGAAAATCTTTCATAGCCTTGTCTCTTTCCCACTCTTGTTTGACTGAGTTAACTTGGAGGTCTGTAATGGAATTCTCCATTGCTTTCATTTGTAGAACTCTGATTTCTTTAAATTGTTTCAGGGATTTACTTTCTTCTTTTAAGGACTCTATCATTTTCAGAAGTATAGATCTATCATCATTTTCATGTGTTTCAGCTGTGGTGGGATGGTCAGGGCTTGCTGTATTAGCATAACTGAATGTTGTTGGAGTCATATTTCCCTGATTTTGTCAATTCTGTTCTTTCTCTGGCCTTTAACCATCTGATTGTCCTTCGTTGTTTATTTCTGGTGCCTTCTGGACTTGGTGCCAAGGAAGGAGCTTTGTTGTTGAAGCTGTATAATCTTGGTAACGTGTAACTCTCCACAGACTGGATGGGGCCTTGTGTTGGGGGCTGGTTCTCAGTGGGCCTACCACAGCTCACCCCTTCCTGTTGTATCCCAACTGGATACTCTGGTCAGGGGTGGGGGTGAGATGTGTTATTCCCACCTGCATGTTCTTGAGATCCAGCTGGTCTTCTTAATGATATCACTTGGGGTCGACAGGTCACAGACTGTAGGCTAGAGCTGCAGTTTCCCTGAAACTTAGGCATCAAGACCATGATCATGGACCTCCCAAGCTGCTTTCCAGGGGCTGTCAGGTTCAACGTGTGCCTTGCAGCCAGAAGCACTGTGATCTGGTATAGCTCACTTCACCCAGGCAATGTGAAATGGTCCAGGGCTCTTTTACTGCTCCAGGATCTGAGCTGTCTGTGTTGTAGCCTGGTTGTTCAGCTGAGGGACAAGGCAGTTGCCAGCAGGGAGTTCTGATGAGAAATCCACAACCTGTCCACAGTGCTTGGATTTGGAGAAGCTCAGCTGCCTTTTCCCTGTCCAGAATCACTGTGCTCCAGTCCAGCCTGCCTAAGTCAGCAGAAATCTTAGCAGTTCCTCTGATACTAGGGTGTCAGGATTGTGGTCAGGACCCTCGTTGTGGTTCTCCCAGGGGGTGTCTCAATTTCAACCTGGGTCTCTCTGTCAGAAGCTCTGTGATCCAGTGCAGCCCACTTGCTCGGGCAGCATGCAGTAGTCCAGAACTGCTTTACTACTCCGGGCTGATTCTAGATGCTGTAGACTGAGGCAATTAGAATGAGTGACATGCCAAAGTGGACGTGGGCAGGGAGTTCCAATATGGAATTCACAAGGCATCTACAGCATTTGGGCTCAGGGGGAGCTCAACCGCCTTTTCTCTTCCAGAAGCACTGTATTCCAGAGCTGCCTGCCTGGGTTGGTGGGGATTCTAACAGTTTCCCTGTAGCTAGGATGTCAGTACTGTGGTTATGGTCCTCCCAAGCTGCTCTCAGGGGAGTCTCAGGAGCAACATGTGCCTCCCTGTCAGAAGGATGCACATGACATCTATTCACTTATAGTCGGATTTTAGCTATATAATACAGGATATCTATACTACAATCAACGCACCAAAGGGAACATGGACATAGACTTTTTTTTTTGTTTGTTTGTTTGTTTCTTTTTAGTTTTCTCTCCCTGGCAATGAGACACTTTTCGCTGGTGGTACTGCCTTGTAGGTCCCCAGTGTATGAGGAGGCTCTTGGCCCTCATATGACTTCTGAACTGGGGTGAGGGACTGTTATGTAGGGACACTCCACTCCAGAGGAGTAGGATGGCAAAGTTAGGGGGTAGAGGGTGGGAAGGTGGGGCTGGGAAGTTTTCTCCTTGTGACCAGCTTTGAGCAATTTTATCATGACAGTCCTTGTATGCCTCCTTGTGTTTCTCCTTGTGGATTACTGGTTGACTGAAGAGTTTGTAATTTTAGAAAGCTCGGAAATTTGTTTTCAAATACTTTTCCATGCACACTCTCTTTTAGAGGTGTATCTAAGTCCTTTATTACACATACATATCAACTTTTTGCATTTCCCCAACAACTCACTGATATTCCCTCAATCTCTTTGACTTTTATTCTTTCTGGTTTTGGTTTTAGATAAGTATATCACTGCGCTTTCATGTTCACCAATTTTTCTTTCCTCATTTCTAATGTTACAGACTAATGTTTAAACTTAAATATAGATCACATGTCATAACGTTCATTTGTGAGTTTGATTCATTTTAAATATTGCTAAAACATAGACTTTAGCTGTCATTATTTTAAATTCCTCTTTGTCTGCCAATTCCAACATCACTTCACAGTCTGTACCAATTAATTCATTGACATGTCATAATATGGGGTATTTTCTCCTGCTTCTTGGTACATCTGGCATTTTTGATTATGATGTCTGGATGCCTATAAAATAATTCACTTGGGCTTCTTTCTATACCAGCTGCTGTTACAATTCTTTGTGGAAGACAGCTGTGCTTAACCTAAGGCTAATTATGCCCCATGACTGAGGCAAGAGCCTTCTCTGTGCACTCCACCGGACCACTTGTGAATCTGTAGGACTGCTGATCAGCATTGTGCCTTGATCACCCATGGTTCCCCCAGACTCTCAACTTATGGCTAGTTTTGAGTCTGTCAGCCTCTACTTTGATATTTCCTTATGCCAAAGCCTGAAAACTCTTAAAATGAAGGTTTCCAGGGACATCAGTCCCACTTTATTTTGCACACATCAGAGAATGCCTTCACTGACAGGTCAAATGCTGTATATATGTGTCATTGTTATTATTATTATTATTATTATTATTATTATTTTAAAATTGGAAGGCAAATCCAGTACTTTGTATCTACCTAGATTCAAAGCAGAAAGAAATCTATTAGGTATTTACTAGTATTTTGTATTTTAACTAAAATATTGACAACTTTCACGATGTTCTGATTAGAAAAAAATTATTTACACACTCAATACTTGTGAATTTTGGCAGCACACATCTCTTAAATTACTTAGCTTCTCTTAATCATAAAGTGTTATATTTTTTCAATGTTAGCTGATAAATAAGTGGTTCCAAATACTAATTTTCATAATAAAACTAAATTTTCAAATTAAAAATCACATATTTTGACCTTTAAACTATCCCTTCTTACTTGCCACAAATCACTTACATCTACAATATCCTTTCCATACGAAAACTACGGATAACTTTAATATGATACTAAAAGCAAAGAGGCTGTTTCAGTCCTCATACTCAGTCGCCACCAGTGTTGGAATGCACGGGTGTGATGGTATTGCCTCAACACTAATGTGGTCTGTGTTGCCCTTTGCTTAACATTTTGTCAACATTTTCTCTGTACATCCGCAACTTCATGAAGAAACACTGAAAACTATATAAAGATTTTAAACAAAATATTAAGTATAAATCCTCAGCAAAAACTTAGACTTAATCTTTAATTTCTTGTGTAACAGGGTGATGGCAAGAAGAGCTGTTAGGGCTTTCAGATTTCCCTTACCTAACTGCTCACTGTCCAGAGCATGTTCCTATAAGCAAAGCACCTGGGGAAATGTCACACTTAACCTCTTGTCTCCTTCTTTCATCACCTGGTGGCCCCATAGCATGTTTAGTTCCCTTGCCACTTCTGGGTGAGCTTCACCTATATTTCTGACTTGTCCTGTGGAGAAGGTTTAGGAATGGGAAAGGAATGTTCTGTCAACACCAGACTTCAACTTCTACCATTATTGGTAACATTTTGCTGAACAGTGTAGCTGTTTGCTCTGATTTCACATGGCTACTCATTGTGTTCCTACATAAGCCAGATAACTTTAAATATGCTCACTTACCCCTACTGTGCTATTCATGTCAGAGGTGTAGAATCTATTACTTTTACTTTTGTGCCTTCCTTCTTCCCTTCCTCCTTTTCTAAAACAGATCTCATATTATTGTGTTTTAAACCTGGACTATGTTAGGAAAGGTATGGAGAGATTAAGGAGCTTTAAAGACCCTGAAATGTTAAACTCAACAGGGTTCTAAGTGTGTCAGTTGTATTCAATGCTGCAGTTTTGGGTTACTACTAAACAGCAAAAATTCACGTGAACAGATCTTGATGATAGTTATTTGCTTAGAACTGCCATGGTAAAAATACATCACAAGAATCAATCAACATAGTAACAGTTTCAAAATGCACATTCTGCTCATTCCTGTCCTTGCGCCTATGAATGAAAATACAGTAATGGCCTCCTATTTGTGCTTTTACTGTGAGGACATTAGGCATGACACTTGTTTTCTTCCACATATGACAATGGAAATGTGTAAATATTCACGATAAATGAATATGTAGCTAGAATTGGGAGTCAGAGACAGGTGGATTTTCCCTTAGTTAGTATAAAGTCAGATAAACATGTTTGTTTTAGTATATGGCTGAAAGTAAGTCAACCAACCAAATGTTGCCATTACTTCTTAAATTGTTCAGTGTGAACATATTTCCTTCAAGGCTCCTCTTTGATAGAGTGCTTTGAGCAGCTGCCACACACAAATTAAAACATATTTAAGGGTGATTTTACAAAGTTTAACCACTGACTTTACAAAAAAATCCAACAAAGGTCTTTCCCAATATGTTTATGGAGATATTTTCCTGAAGTTTTATTCTTCTTTTATCTTTAAGAATTCATTTTCTTGCTGGAAAAAATAAAAATATTTTTATGAGTTAACTTCAAAAAGATCAAGACCATGTTTCTGTATCTGGGACATAGCCAAAAAAATTCTTTTTTTTAATCCACAGAAGTAACAGTAATATATTGGGTAGTGTTATGTGCTATATGCCCTATAGTCATTACTTTGCCTTATTCTTTAATAACCTATGTAATTTAGAGGCCTTGCTTTCACTTTTTGTAAAGAAAAGTAAGGCTTAGCAAAGTAAATAAACTTAGGTTACAGACCTAAGAGACGATGAACCCAGAACTTGAGCTAAAGTTCTTCAACACACTTTGAAGAGTGTTGACTTCAAAGTCTGTGCTCCTAATCACTTCTAGCACTTAAAATAACCACTTAAAATGATGCTACCTGTACCCTAAGCATTATTAAGACCACACACTTACTATTTGT
>CAJQZJ010000627.1:324092-334947 GCA_907164525.1 Lophiomys imhausi | reverse complement strand
GGGACATCTGGGTTGTTTCCAGTTTCTAGCTATTACAAATAAGGCTGCTATAAACATAGATGAGGAAACTTCCTTATGATTCCGTGAAGAGGCATTTGGGTGTATACCCAGAAGTGGTATGGCTGGGTCCTGAGGCAGAGCTATTCCAAGTTTTCTAAGATATCGCCAGACTGACCTCCATAGTGGTTGCACAAGCCTGCATTCCCACCAGCAATGGAGTAGGGTACCCCTTTCTCCACACCCTCGCCAGCATGTGCTGTCATTTGAGTTTTTGATCCTAGCCATTCTGACAGGTGTGAGATGGAATCTCAGAGTCGTCTTGAGTTGCATTTCTCTGATGATTAAGGATGTTGAACATTTCTTCAAGTGTCTCTCAGCCATTAGGGATTCTTCCTTTGTGAATTCTCTATTTAGTTCTGTCCCCCATTTTTTGATTGGATTATTTGGTTTCTTGGCATTTAATTTCTTGAGTTCTTTGTAGATTTTGGATATTAGCCCTCTGTCAGATGTGGGGTTGGTGAAGATTTTCTCCCAGTCTGTAGGCTGCCGTTTTGTTCGAATGACAGTGTCCTTTGCCTTACAGAAGCTTTTCAGTTTCATGGGGTCCCATTTATTGATTGTTGATCTCAACTCCTGAGCTCTTGGTGTTCTGTTCAGGAAGTTGTCGCCTGTGCCAATTAGTTCCAGGACTTCTCCCACTTTATCTTCTAGTAGATTTAGTGTGACCGGCCTTATGTTAAGGTCTTTGATCCACTTGGACTTAAGTTTTGTACAAGGTGATAAGTATAGGTCTAACTTCATTCTTTTACAAATGGACATCCAGTTGGACCAGCACCATTTGTTGAAGATGCTGTCCTTCTTCCATTGTGCCGTTTTGGCTTCTTTGTCAAAAATTAGGTGGCCATAAATGTGTGGGTCTATTTCTGGATCTTCAATTCGATTCCATTGATCTACTGGTCTGTTTCTATACCAATACCATGCTGTTTTTACAACTATTGCTCTGTAGTACAGCTTGAAATCTGGGATGGTAATACCTCCAGATGTTTTTTTATTGTACAGGATTGATTTAGCTATTCTGGGCTTTTTGTTGTTCCATATGAAATTGAGAATAGCTCTTTCCAAGTCTATAAGAAATTGTGTTGGTATTTTGATACGAATTGCCTTGAATCTATATATTGCTTTTGGTAGGATGGCCATTTTTATTATGTTGATCCTACCTATCCATGAGCATGGGAGATCTTTCCATCTTCTAAAGGCATCTTCCATTTCTTTCTTCAAGGGCTTGAAGTTCTTGTTGTACAGGTCCTTTACTTGCTTGGTTAGAGTTACCCCTAGGTATTTTATGATGTTTGTGGCTATTGTGAATGGGGTTGTTTCCCTTATTTCTTTCTCAGCCCATTTGTTTGTTGTATAAAGAAGGGCTTCTGATTTTTTTGAATTAATTTTGTATCCAGCCACTTTGCTGAAGGTGTTTATCAGCTGCAAGAGTTCTCTGGTGGAATTTTTGGGGTCTCTTATTTATACTATCTTATCATATGCAAATAGGGATAATTTGACTTCTTCGTTTCCGATGTTTATCCCCTTGATATCCTTTAGTTGTCTTATTGCTCTAGCAAGAACTTCAAGTACTATATTGAAGAGATATGGTGAAAGTGGACATCCTTGTCTTGTCCCTGAGTTTAGAGGAAATGCTTCAAGTTTCTCACCATTTATTTTGATGTTGGCCAGTGGCCTGCTGTATATTGCCTTTATTATTTCTAGGTACATCCCTTGTATGCCCGTTCTCTCCAGAACTTTTAGCATGAAGGGGTGTTGGATTTTGTCAAATGCTTTTTCTGCATCTAGCAAGATTAACATGTGTTTTTTTTTCTTTCATCTTGTTTATATGGTGAATGACGTTGATAGATTTTCGTATGTTCAACCATCCCTGCATCCCTGGGATGAAGCCTACTTGATCATGGTGTATGATGCTTTTGATGTGTTCCTGAATTCGGTTTGCTAGTATTTTATTAAGTATTTTTGCATCTATGTTCATGAGGGAGATTGGTCTGAAGTTCTCTTTCTTTGTAGGGTCTTTGTGTAGTTTAGGAATCAGGGTGATTGTGGCCTCATAGAATGAGTTTGGCAATGTTCTTTCAGATTCTATTTGGTGAAAGAATTTGAAAAGTATTGGTGTTAGCTCCTCTTTGAAGGTCCGGTAGAATTCCGTGCTAAAGCCATCTGGCCCTGGGCTTTTTTTGGTTGGGAGATTTTTAATGACTGTTTCTATTTCCTTAGGGGTTATAGGGCTGTTTAATGTGTTTATCTGATCTTGATTTAGCTTTGGTAGGTGGAATCTATCAAGAAAATTGTCCATTTCACTTAAGTTTTCAAATTTGGTGGAGTATAGATTTTTAAAGTAGGATCCAAATATTCTCTGGATTTCCTCAATGTCTGTTGTTATTTCACCCTTTTCATTTCTGATTTTGTTGATTTGTGTTTTCTCCCTCTGTCTTTTAGTTAATTTGGCTAAGGGTCTGTCTATTTTGTTGATTTTCTCGAAGAACCAACTCTTGGTTTCATTGATTCTTTGTATAGTTCTTTTTGTTTCTAAGTTGTTGATTTCAGCCCTAAGTTTGATGATCTCCTGCCTTCTGCTCCTCTTGGGGGTATTTGCTTCTTTTTTTTCCAATTCACCCAGTTTAGCTGTTAATTCAATAATATGAGCTGTCACAATTTTCTTTTTGAAGGCACTTAGTGCTATGAACTTTCCTCATAGCACAGCTTTCATTGTGTCCCATAGGTTTGGGTATGTTGTGTCTTCATTTTCGTTGGATTTTAAGAAGTCTTTGATTTTCTTCTTTATTTCTTCCCTGACCCAGTTGTCCTCTAGTAAAGAGTTGTTCAATTTCTATGTGAGTGTAGACTTTCTGTTGATTCTTTTGCTATTGAAGTCCAGCTTTATTCCATGGTGGTCTGATAAGATACAAGGGGTGATTTCAATTTTCTTGTATCTGTTGAGGCTATCTTTGTGTCCAACTATATGGTCGATTTTGGAGAAGGTTCCGTGAGGTGCTGAGAAGAAGGTGTATTCTTTTGTGTTTGGGTGAAACGTTCTGTAGATATCTGTTAGGTCCATTTGGTTCATGATCTCTGTTAGACTGATTATTTCTCTGTTTGGCTTCCGTCTTGATGATCTGTCCATAGTTGTGAGTGGGGTGTTGAAGTCTCCCACTATTAAAGTGTTTGGATCGATGTACGATTTAAGTTTTAGAAGCGTTTCTTTTATAAATGTAGGTGCCTTTGTATTTGGGGCATAGATGTTCAATATTGAGATGACCTCTTGGTGGATATTTCCTTTAATGAGTATGTAATGCCCTTCTCTGTCTTTTTTTATTAACTTCAATTGGAAGTCTATTTTGTTTGATATTAGGGTGGTTACTCCAGCTGGTTTCCTGGGTCCATTTGCTTGGAAGACCTTTTCCCAGTCCTTTACTCTGAGGTAGTGTTTATCTTCAGTAGTGAGATGTGTTTCTTATATACAGCAAAAAGATGGGTCTTGTGTACGGATCTAGTCTGTAAGTCTGTGTCTTTTTATTGGCGAGTTGAGTCCATTGATGTTGATGGATATTAGTGACCAGGGGTTGTTATTTCCCATTATTTTTGTATAGCTGGCTGTCTTGTGTTTCTCTTTTGTTTAGTTGCTGTGGAGGTTTCTATTTCCTCTGTTTTCTTGGGTGTATTTATCTTCTCTGTGTTGGAATTTCCTTCTAGGATCTTCTGTAGGGCTGGGTTTGTGAGGAGATATTGTTTGAATTTGATTTTGTCATGGAATATCTTGTTTTCTCCTTCTATGTTGATAGAGAGTTTTGCTGGGTATAGTAGTCTGACTGGGCACCTCTGTTCTCTCAGAGCTTGTAGGACATCCATCCAGGCCCTTCTAGCTTTTAAAGTTGCTGAGGAGAAGTCAGGTGTGATTCTGATGGGTCTGCCATTGTATGTGACTTGGCCTTTTTCTCTTTCAGCTTTTAATATCCTTTCTTTTTTCTCTACATTTGGAGTTTCTATTATTATGTGGCGAGAGGAGTTTCTGTTCTGATCTAATCTGTTTGGTGTTCTGTAAGCCTCTTGGATTTTTTACTGGCATCTCTTTCTTTAGGTTTGGGAAGTTTTCTTCTATGATTTTGTTGAAGATATTTCCTGGACCATGGAGTCAGGAGTGTTCTCTTTCCTCTATGCCTATAATTCTTAGGTTCCATCTTTTCATTGAGTCCTTGATTTCTTGGATGTTGTGGGTGAGAGATTTTTTAGCCTTCTCATTTTCTTTGGATGTTGTACTGATTTCTTCCATCGAATCTTCCATGCCTGAGATCCTGTCTTCCATCTCTTGCATCCTATTTTTCATACTCACATCCGTAGTTCCTGTTCTCTTCTCTTGATTCTCCATTTCCTCTTTTAACTCTGACTGTGTTTTCTTTATTGTTTCCATTTCTATTTTCATGTCTTGAATAGTAGTGTTCGTTTTGTACATTTCCTTCTCCAGTTTGCTTGTTTTTGTCTGGAGATCTTTCATTGCTTTATCCTTTTCCTGTTCAAGCTGGGTCACCTTGGCTTGGATCTCTTTAATGATGTTATTTGTTGTTTTGACTTGTAGAATCGTGGCTTCTTTGAATTCCTTCATAGTTTTAAGTTCTTCTTGAAGAGACTTTATCATTTTCCATAATGTAGTATTGTCATCGTTTTCATGTGTTTCAGTTGTGGTGAGGTGGTTCGGGCTGGATGGAATAGCGTTGCTTTCTTTTGTTGGAGACATTTCGCTCTGTTTTTTTTTTGTCTCTGGCCTCTGGCCATGTGGAATTTTTTTTTTTTTTTTGCTGTCTTCTGGACTTGGATCCAAAGGGGGCACTGTGGTGTAGGAGTTGCCTTACTCCACCCCTATAAGGTGAGTCATTCAGTCCCGCCTCCCAGGTGGGGACCTAATTAATTCAGGTGATGGAGCTGTGCACAAGTAAGCTCTGATTCCCTGCAGGAAGGGCCCTTACTAGTACAAAAGTTCGATATAGGACAGTTTCAAATATCTCACAGTTTGCCCAGGGTTGGTTCCTGTATGGGGTAAATCTGTAGTTCAGCTCCAATAGCCTTTCCGCTGCTCCCGAGGCTTGGAAGCTGGCCTGTGACGTCACAGACTGGGATCTGAAGGCGCTTTTCAGTGGAGCTACTTCACTTCCAAGGGTTGCAACCTTTCCCAGATAATTGGATCATCTGTGTGAGACCTGGCAGTGCCCAGCATGGTGGGGATTATCTCTGCGTGGTTTCTGACTCTGCTGGCTGGGTATTAGGTTGGAACTTACCCGGGATTTCTCCTTTTGGGGGGATGGGTTATCCCGATTCCAGGGTCCAGAGGCTTCCTAGCGTGTCCGAGAGTTGGAAGGGGCATCCTGTCCAGGCATCTTCCGTGGTCCCTGTGTAGCTCGGTGAGATTTAGAAGGGGTCGTGCCCTTTGCACAGTGTCCTGCAACACTTGCCGCCTTGTGACTGTTGACCCCGAAATCAAAATACGTCCGCGCCAGCCGCCGCCATCTTGGATCCCCATCAGCTGTTAATTCTTAACCTGCCATTGTAAATGAGCACACAGAGACCACATGGATTTTATCAAGCCTAGGCCTGAGTTGTGCAGTCTTAGCCCATCTAAGCTACCTCATAATTCTATTACCCAAATATGATCCCATATATAAATATGTCCCCTTGGACTGGCATTCTTCACAATATGCCAATGTTCCTGGCCATGTGGAATGAGGTTCTTTTTTCTAACCTATGGTGTGTGCCTCCTTCCTGCTTCTCCTGGTTGGAATGCTTTCTTCTTCTTCCTGCTGCTGGCTGGAATTCCTTCTTCTTCCTGCTGCTGGCTGGAAGGCATTAATCCTATGTCTAAAGCTCAGGCTTCCTGTTCTAATCTCAGGAAGTCTCACTCTTCTCTGTCTTTGCATAGTCTAAGGCCTCGGCATTTTATTTAACCAATCAGAGTCAATACAAGTTACAGACAGCAAACAAGACCAATTAATTAACATTTAGAATGCTTAACACTACCCCAACATGTGTGTGTATGTATATGTGTGTATTTTAAAACTGAGTCCACTAAGCAAGAAAGAAATTGACATTTGAGTACTTCTATATGTGTTATTATATTTAGGTTTCATAATATTTCTCTGAGATATTTAGTATTTCCATTTCATAGTTCAGAAAAATGTGGCACAGAGAAAGAAAGAAACTGGAGTAGTGAAATTCTGTTACAAACTCATATAAAAAAAAAACCTGGAAGATTGTTCTGCTAATCTTCCTTTACAAAGGCATGGAGGTACACATTTATACTTGCAAAATTTATACAGTGCTACATATATATAACATATATATATATATACATTTGAGATTGCATTATTACTACACATATGTCTAAGATGTATGATAAAAATCTATATTCAGAAATTGGGTTTTTCTAAAAAAAGTAAAACCTGAAATTTTTTAACATTTTAAATATTTTTGAGGAGTCATACACAAATATTATAGTTACATCATTTTCTCTGCTTTCTCTCCAATTCTAATGCCACTTAACTCCCACAAATCCTTCTTACATTCTACACTATTTTTCACACACTACTGAGACCATTTAGTGTTGCTCATATGTAGATATGTTTATGTTGAATATTTGGGATTTGGTAATATATCGGGATTTTTATCTTTGGAGGAGACTGATTTTCCATCTCTCAACAGCTCTTGATAGACCCCAGTAGCTCTTCATCAAGGGTGGGACCTTGTGAAATTTCCTTCATCCATATAGGCATGTTGGTTGGTGTTGCCATTATGTATTTCTTTTTTTTTTTGACTTTAAAACAGAAGTAAGTAATGACTTTAATATCTGTTGTCCTTCTTCATCTACCAAAACAATTCTGATTTTTAAAAAATAATATGCTCAACTTATTAAATGAGTAAATCTAATCCTTGCCCCTACAAAAGAACTATGACTGAAGCCTTCATTAAAACAACAATAAAAGCAGAAACAAAGACATTCCAGTTCAAAATATAGAGAACAGAAGCACAATGTAGAAATCTCCAAATGAAAGATTCAGGCTTTCCACAAAGAAAAGAGCAGGTTATCTGATTTTATGGACAAAGATGTTTGTGGATAAAAAGAAAGGATTGGGGACATGATATGGTGTTTTATTGCATTTTTCCCTGTGGTCTTAAGTTACTTCCTTTTTCTTATTTAGGAAACCATATTGTTGAGATTTAATGGGTATGGCTTCTCTTTGTGTGTGTATACACACACACACACACACACACACACACATACACACACATATATATGGTTGCATTGTAGATGTACCATAGTTGAGGCTTTGTACCAATGTTAGCTAAATTAAGTTGACAACGTAATACACCTGGGATATTGCCTTTTGATTGCTAATTCATGTATAAGGACCCAGTATACTGCAGGCAATGCTATTCCTGGGAAGATGGGCCTGGGCTGTATAAGAAAGATAACTAAGCTAGTCAAGGAGAGTGAACCATTAATCAGTGTTCCTTTATCTATCCTCTAAGATTCAATTCCTGCTTTTAGGCTCTTCTTGCCTGGAGATCCTACCCTGACTTCCTCCAATGATAGACCATAACCTATAAGCTGAAAAAAAAAAAACCCTGTTCACCTCCAAGTTGCTTTTGGTCTGAGTATTTTTATCACAGCAATAGGAAAACATATTAACAGTACCCTGTTGTCAGTTATTTTCTGCATTTTGATCAGTGTGGGTCTCTGTAGTAGCTCTGCTACAAAAAGTAACTTCTCTTATGAGAGGTGAGAGCTACACTTATGTATGGGTATAAGGATAAGTATTTAGAATACAGTTTGAAATTATATTGATTGAGGAAAATGGCATTAGTAGGTTCTCCCCTGGAGTCTATGATGTCTCTAGTCATGTGTAGTTTAATAGGTTTACAGGATCAGGCATTAACTTATTCCTATTGAGCAGATCTTAAGTAAAATCATACAGCTATTGGTTACCTCTAAGATAAAAGTGGTACATTAGTACTGGGGATATCTTGCTGGGTTGGTCATGGTTGTGTTTCATAGACTTTACAGCTGGATAGGACTGTTAGTTTCTTTTCTTGATTGGCAGCTTCCATAATACCTTCAGATGCTACAAGAGCTTTGCCTCAGGGATGAGACTTTCAGGTCACTTCCAGCTCAATTACTCTAAAACCTGCATCTGAAGTATCTACAGCGTTTACGGCCATACCACCCTGAACGCGCCCGATCTCGTCTGAAGTATCTACAGCAATAGGATCTCACCTTCAAATTCTAGAAGGCAATCAAAAGCAATGGTAATAGCCTATATTGTTTTGGGAGTCTCTTGGATCCTCCTGACCAGTGAGTGGTTCTTAACTTTCCAATTTCTGTGAGCCTTTAATACAGTTTCTCATGCTATGGTGACCCCAGACCATAAAATTATTTTCATAACTGTAATTTTGCTACTCTTATGAATTGCAATATAAACATCTGTATTTTCTGATGATTTTAGACAACTCCTGTGAAAGGGTCCTTTGACCACCTGTGGGTCCCACAAGTTAAGAACCACTGCCCCTGACCAACAGTTAGAATAGAGGTTTTCTTTGCCTTGCATTGTCATACTTTTTTATTTTCTTTTTTCCTTTCTTCTTTTTTGTTTTGTTTTTTGTTTTTTTTTGTTTTTTGGTTATGTCATCTATGGTTCTTTGGATCATTGTCACCTCATGTGAAATAGCATCATTAAAAATATGTAAGTTTAGACTTCCTCAATAGCTGTTTCCTCAAAAGTCTACAACAACAAAAACTCAAAATCGCTAAGATTGTTCAGCCCCACAGACTGTTCCAGCCAGAACTTCAGTAAAACCCTGAACCAGCTTCTGTCTACAAACTTCTTAGGACATTTAAACAGCTGAGCACAAAAAGAGTGAACATCAAATGATTCTATTAACATGCTTAACCATTTTTCCATTCTTATTTGGGACCCAAACAGGTTTACTACGTCCCAAATCAGCAGGAAGTCATTTTAAGAGAGCAACCTCCCATTTCTAGAAGGTAGGGTGGGGTGATTCCCCCCTTTGGTCATTTGATGGGTTATAGATACTTGTTATTTAGGGGGAGAGATTACAAGCTGTTAAATGGTCTTGTTAAATAGGTTTTGGAGGTTAGACCTAGGGATTTCTCTCTTTTTCTTTTTTTGTATCCTTCTTTCTCCCCTATGTAGAGGTAAAACAGACTTAAGAAAAAATGGGATATAGACATAATATAGGAATGATAAAGAAAAAAGGACAGATTATTGAATATGCTCTTATATCTCTGTATATTGATACACAATTAAGATTATATTTGGCTAAATTGATATTGATCTTTGTATATTGATACAAAATTAAGATTATATTGGGCTACATCAGTATTGATCTTTGTATCTTGATACAAAATTAAGATTCTATTTGGCTACATCAGTATTGAACTTTGTATATTGATACATAACTAAGTTTATATTTGGCCTCATTGGCATTGATCTTTGTATATTGATACAAAATTAAGGTTAACTCTTTTTAAGTTATTGTACCTAGGTAAAGCTTAAAAATGAAATGTGAAGTTTTAGCCTTTTGTTAGTAAATGTCATAAATTGTTTAGGATAATTAAGAAATGCAAACTAACAGTCATTCAAGCCTGTCATTTTGTTAGGTACTAGGGTAGTCTACCACAGTTATTTTCTAAGTTAATCAGAAATCAAATTGCTAAGAGACAACATTTGCTTATCCAAATATAAGGAGATAGATAGGTGCTCTTCAAAAACCTTAAGAAAGCTGCAGATGGCATTCAAAGATGTTTTCTTAACTTAAGATTTTTTTGATAGTGACACAGGTCAGCTCCTGACAGCACCCCCTATTCTACTCCAAGTAGAAGATGAGCATTGAAGAATCTACAATTGGAGATGGTTGAATTAGTGGCAAGCCTGTCACTTGGCAAGAGAAAAACCTGGCTTCAACTGTAGACTGAATGCTGTCCAAAAAGGACAAAACTTGGAAGCAGGTAAGTGGAAAGCCTAGCTCTGAAAAGACAGGGTAGGCAAGTCCTCCATAATTCCTGCTTTACAATCAATGTCTGTCAGAGAAATGGGGCCAAATGGTGAAGTTTAATGCTGTAACATATGGAGAGAAATTGGGAACTGTTTAGGCAGCCACTGGTATGTCATTTCTTAGTTTTGAAGGATGCTGGCTCTATACTTCCTGGATAATCAGATATATTTATCCCTCTCAGGTCTCTGATGTGGTTGAGGATTAGATAGCTAGAGTCTCATAGTTAAATATTGAGTTGTTTAGGAATTAAGAGGATGTTCTGGATCTAAGATAATGTTTTCAAAATTGTGATGCAAGTTAGGATGGAAGCTGAGTTGGATATAGAACTTTAAACTCATGGAGATGTTTGGGTAGTAGAATGTTAAAGCCAGTTGCCAAATACTTATGGACTGGACACTGGGAATGTATGCTAAGCTTTATAATTCTCATAATTGTGGTCTAATTACTTCTGTTGTTTTGTATTGCATTTATTGTTATTAGAGGTAAAGCCATTTGTTGGACTGAAAAGAGGAGCTGTTAGGGAAAAAGATATACCTTAAAATTAAAAAGAAAGGAAGTGGATGGGGGGTTGAAGGGGGAGAGGGTGGGAGGGTGGGAACAGAGGGGGGAGCTGTGATTGAGATGTAACTTGAAGAAATAAAAAATAAATAAAGAAAAAATATGTATGTTTAATCTATTTCCTTATGAGTCTTCCTTCCTTCCTTCCTTCCTTCCTTCCTTCCTTCCTTCCTTCCTT
>CAJQZJ010000627.1:295437-324082 GCA_907164525.1 Lophiomys imhausi | reverse complement strand
CTTCCTTCCTTCCTTCCTTCCTTCCTTCCTTCCTTCCTTCCTTCCTTCCTTTCTTTTTTTCTTCATCCTGACCACCATCTCCAACCTTCTCCTTCCAGTCCCTTCCTGCCCATTTCCCTTCCTCCTGAGATCCAGTCTTCCTCCATTTCCCTTCTGAAAAGGGCAGGCCTCCCAGAAATATCAAACAAATGTGATATATCAAGTTTCAATAAGACTAGGCACATCCCCTCATAGTAAGACTGAACAACAACCCAGTAGGAGAAAAATGATTCTAATAACAAGCAAAAGAGTCAGAGACAGAACCCACTCCCACTGTTAGGGGTCTCATAGAACACAAAGATATATAACCATAATATTATGCAGAGGACTTAGGTCAGACCCATAAAGGGTCCCTTATTGTTGGTTCAGTCTCTGTGAGCCCCTATGAACCCTGGTTAGCTGATTCTTGTGGTGTCCTTGACCCTTCTGTATCCTATAATCCTTCCTCCCCTTCTGCATGAGTCATCTCGCTCTATCTAATGTTTGGCAGGTCTCTGGATCTGCTCTTATCAGTTGCTGGATGGAGCCTCTCTGATGATGATTATGCTGGGCTCCTGTGTATGAATATAGCAGAGTATCATTAGAAATCATTTCATTGATTTTTTTTTTCCAATTGTATTTGGTTCTCTCCTAGGTCTCTGGGCTATCCCACCTCTGGTTTCTGTTCTGCCAGACATTGTTAGTTAGGTACAAGCTCCCTCTCATGGCATGGGTCTCAAGTTGGACTAGTCATTGGTTGACCACTCCCATAAGTTCTGCACCAACTTTACCCCAACACATCTTTCAGCCAGGACAAATTTTAGGTTGAAGGTTTTGTGGCAAGATTGCTGTCCCAAATCCTCCACTAGAAGCCTTGTACGGTTATAGAAGATGGCCAGTTCAGGCTCCCTATTCCCCATTTCTAAGAGTCTTCAATAGGGTCACTATCATGGATTCCTGGGGGTTTCCACTGTGCTAGTGTCGAGAGCGCGGTTTGGTCATCCAAATCCCGACACCTCCTTCTCTGTGGAAGGGAGTCGTGTGACCAGGTGACGGCACTCGCCACCCAATAAGGTCAAATGGAATACACTTAGGCAGGCTGGTCTTTATGATATTTATTATACTAAATAATAATTACACTAAATAAGATATCTCCACTTCTACAGGATCAGGATAAGCTGCATCAATCAAACAGAAACACTTAATGGTCATTAAAGCTAGAATAACTAATATTACAATATATATAACCACCACATCCTACACTTATATTAATATTCCCACATCACACATCATACGACCTGTTCGAAGACCTTGGCTCTCCTGTTCCCCTGCGTCGATGTTCAGGGCAAAGCCCCATTTCTAGTCTCAGTTCAAGGCCTGAGTGAATGGGCAAGGGATAGAGAGAGAGGTCTCAGCACAAGGTCTGAGGAAGGGGCATAGACCTAAGATAGAGACAGAGGCAGGACGTCAGTGACAAGACTGATCGCCGCTTACTGCTTGTCTCCTTCAGTTTTTATACGTTCTACTGGCTTCATTATAGTATCCGCATAAGGCGGGCTAATTATTCTAATTACTACGTCATCCACATATGGTGGCACTCCTTATCTACTTATCTTTCTCCTACAGCTGGTCTCAGCTTGGGCTGTGGCTGACAGCTCATTGCAGCTAAAGGAGAAGCTATTACTTATAATCCAATACTTAAATTACTTTACTAAACTCCCTGCAGCCATTCTTTATGGCTGCTTACAGGCTCCTTACAGCTAGGTTTCTACATTACCCCAAAAATTCCTCCCCCAAATTTTAGTCATCTCACTCAATATTCTCTCTCTCCACCCACCACACTTGATCCCTTGTGTTCTCATCCCCAACTTCCCCAGTCCATTTGTAAAATGTATTCTCTTTCCCCTTCTTAAACAAGATCCATGCCTTTCCCCTTGAGTCCTCCTTGTTACGTAGCCTCTTTGCATCTGTGGATTGTAGCATGGTTACCATTTACAGCTAATATACACGCATAAGTTAGTACATACTATGTTTGTCTTTCTAGGTCTGAGTTACCTCACCACAATAATGTTTTTCTAGTTCCATTTATTTGTCTGCAAATTTCATGATGTTATTTTCTTTTTAACAGTTGAATAATACTTCATTGTGTAAATGTACCACATTTTATTTATTCTTTCTTTGGTTGAAATCTAGGTTGTTTCCAGTTTCTGGCTATTATAGATAAAGCTGATACAAACATAGTTGATCAAGGGTCTATGTGTTAGGATGGAGTGTCTTTTGGGTATATGCCCAGGAGTAGTATAGCTGGGTCTTGAGGTAGATTGATTTCCAATTTTATGAGAAACTGTCATATCGATTTCTAAAGTGGCTGTACAAGTTTGCACTCCCACCAGCAATGGAAGAGTGTTCCTCTTCCTCCACATCCTTGCCAGCATGGGCTGTCACTTGTGGTATTAATCTTTTTTTTTAAATACTTTATTTTTTTTTCTTCAAGTTACATCTCAGTCACAAACCCTTCCCTATTCCCCCTTCCTATCCCGCCCTTCCACCCTCTTCCCCCCAGAAGTTTCCCCTTTCAGTCCAACAGATGGTTCCTTCTCTTATAACAGTAAATACTATACAAAACAACAGATATAAATATGCCACATTTATGAGAGTTAAATGGCCCAGTATACCTTCCCAATGTCCAGTTTATACATATTTGGCCCCTGACTTTAACATTCTACTATCTAACCATCTCCATGAGTTTAAAGGTCTATATCTGACTCAACATTCATACTAACTTGCAACACACTTTTAAGAGTATCTTCTTAGATCTATAACAACCTCTTGATTCCTAAACAATTCAAAATTTAACTATGAGACTCTAGCTGTCTATTCTTCAACATTATTACAGGTGTAAGATGGATATACTTCCTTATATATATCAAATAAATATAAATCTTATATAATATTTATGTATTTATAACTTGTATATCATATTCAAATATTACATATAATATTTATATATTTATTATATAATTTATGTATCATATATAAACATAATAATATATTTCCTTATGGCTTTTTCGAATATCTTTATTGTTATTTATCAGTCATTTCTCCCTCTCCATTTGCATTGTTCTGTCCTCTCCCTACCAAGTCCATACTCAATTTTCCCCCTTCCCACCTCTAGTAACTATGTCCTACTTCTCTCTTCAGTGCCTTCTATTCACTCCTACATGGTCCCTTTGTTCATTTCTGGTGTCTATAGTTATTTCAGATTATACATGGAAATCTGAAGATTCAAAGCTAGGATCTACAAATAAGAAAGAACACGTGATGTTTGTTCCTTTGGATTTAGATTATTACTCCTACAATAATCACAGAACTACATCCTGTAAACAATGAGACACAACTTGTTAACAATTACTCCAGACTTTTGTGTAGAACATATATTGATTATACATTGATCATGCACATCTCTTCTTCATGTGTAAATAATGATATTTCCAAGGTTGTTGCTGAGGATTAACAGGGTTGCCTTGGAATAATGATCTCTGCACACCTGGAGAGTCACTCTGTAAAAAATATTTTGATTTTTTAAATTTACAATTAAAAATATAAACCTTGTCATGGGTAAAATATACATATGGATATGATGAAAATGTTCTATTTTCATTACAATACCTACCATACAAAAAAGAGGCTCAAGGAGTAAGCAATGTGGAAGTGGTATGAAATTAATGTGTAATTACTGCTGGCCCTGAAGGATCAATGTGTCTTTTTCTGGACTGAGTATTTATTTCTCAAGAGAATAACATTCCCTGTGGTATTGACACTCTATCTTCAGGATAGGGCAAGGGTGTCTCACTGAGGCATTTGGCATTCTACTAACCATTTCTGCCCATTTCCCAAGGTCTTATACATTGTCAGATATGCTAATATAATCTGTTACTTTTGATCTTGTCTGAGAGTCATTCTATTTCTTTACTGTGAGTTTGCCTGTCATGTCCTGGCCCACTAAGACTTGATTTTACACTTTAATTCTTAGAACCTTGTCTTCTACAGTATGAAAAATCTTCTTATTTTCAGACATATATTCTACCTTTTATAGTTTGTTTCCTTCCATGTTCTCATAAAAACTTTGAGGTGTTTTTTAAGGAATATTATGTGACTTTAATAGATAATTGAAGGCCATAATGTTGAATTTTGCCATATTTTTCTAATGAACATTTTTTATTTATGAAGAGAGACAAAAACAGAAGCTTTCATATGAACACTGGTTTTAAGTTTAGACTAAGATATTTTGATAAATAAAAATAATTAGTTATAAGATGTTTAAAAATTGCTACTTTTGTCATATACATATGAATAATGTATTTCAGTAATGACATAACTATATTTGTACATTGAAATCCAATATTGCAAGCATCCTTTGTTTTGCAAAATAAATGCAATCCTGGGAAGTTCATAATAAAATATTGCTCAAAGGTATGGAGTCAGCAATCCTCAGTCGTTAACATTATTTTCCTAGTCTAGTCGGGAGTGTGGCCTCTGTAAAACACTTGAACAATTAGTGCCCTGGCCCTTACACCTAGAAAATGCATGTCATGGCGAGGCATAAATTAGAGTAGGGGAGATCTTTATGTTTGGCTGTGATCCAGTGTTTGACTACATGACCCAGGTGCTAGGAATACCAGGGATTTCTTATAAAAGAGATGCTATTTGACCCATTGAAGTTAAATAGAATGGGTGAGAAGGATCATGTGAATCTGGGTAAGAGAATACTCTTTCAAAATAATTAATCAAAACCTTTTAGAAAGGAAGGCCCCAAGTGTATGAGGAGGCTCTTGTCCCTCATATGTCTGCTGAACTGGGGCAGGGGACAGTTATGTAGGGACACTCCACTCCAGAGGAGTGAAATGGAAGGGTTAGGGGGTAGAGGGTGGGAGGGCGGGACTGGGAGGGGTGGAAACAGGACACTATGATGGAGAGGAGATGTAACCTGAAGCAATAAATAAATAAATTTAAAAAAAAAGAAAGGAGGCTTAAGTTAGTGACTTTCCTCTTGACATTGTAATGTGTCAAAAGTACGAGACCCTGTAGCAACTCTATCCTTATCTGGAATTTCAAATTTCTTTTGAAAATATGTTAGGGTTTTTAGTCTCTTTACTTGTTCCTGGGAGCTGTTACTTCTATGCAGTTAAACCTCAAATCTATCCTGACCACAACTTTTATCTTGAGCTGTAGAGCGTAATCCCCAGATGACTGCTCTATCTCTACCACCGTACACTCAGCATCATTCAGGAAGTCATCACTGGCATCTAACTTTCAACTATAAATAATTTTTTCTTTCAGTCTCTCAAATATTTAATACCAGAGTAAGCTTACATATTCTTTCATGTTTTCCTCTTTTTTCATTTTTCTTGCTTGTTTGCTTTCGTTCTTTCTTTGATTTTTGTACCCCCCTTCCCTATCTCCTCCCCTTCCTTCTTCCCTTATCCCTCACTTCCTCTATTCTTTCTCATCCTTCCTTCTTTCCTGTTTGATGCTTTCTCATTATTTTTTGTGTTTTGTCCACTTGAATGTCTTATTTTGTATGGTCAAATACATCAATACCCTTACTCTTTTACTTCCGTTCCTATAGCTACCATCTTACTTTAGTCGATCATCATATATTGTGTGGATTATGATATATATGTTGTCTGTTCACTTTTTTCCCTCTGTTCCTAATTGGTCTTCCACAATACATGGGATTAACCAAATATGCATGTTTGAATATAGCCCCTTTCCTGTTAATTTGCTTCAAAGGATGCCAGGATTTTTTTTTATCATGTGAATTTAATCAGCTCTAAGTTCTACTATTCTGGTGCAAATATGTCTCAGCCCTTCTGGTTCCCAGAGGAACCCAACCTGCCAGTGTTCCTCTAATCTACCATGCCAGCCCTTGCTTATATATGGTACTTCCTCTACTTGGAATATCTGTTCAGCCTAATCATGATTAATATCTATGAAATAAAGTAATACAGCAGAGACATAGAAACAAAGAAAAAAATGTAAACCTGGATGGAAGTTTTTTCTACATAAGAAGAACATGGTGAGTGCTAAAACACAGATAATGCAGAATATTTGTTATATCAGTCTAAGCATTTTGGTATTTTGGTGAGAATCCTTGAGTAATAGGCTAAGCCTTTTGTGACAACATGCCAAAGATGTATTATTGTACATGGGTTCTAATACCTCATTTACACATTTATTAGGTTAGACAGAAAGTCTTAGTTGACACTTAGAAGTAGAAATCCCATCTGTGCAAATGTGTGCTATATGGGCTTCACCATGTTATATACAGAAGAATGAAATACTTCATGTGTAAGCTGAAAACAATACAACATGTGGTTTCAAAAACATCAAAATTGTCATATTAAATTAGTCTTTTTTTATTTTTGAGGTCCCTCTGTATTTTTTTTTTTTATTTATTGCTTCAGGTAACATCTCTGTCATAGTGTCCTCTTTCCACCTAAAGGTTCCATTTAATGGTGATTTTTATGGTTATGGCTAATAAAATCCTTAAACATCCAAAAAGGATGACCTTATCATACACTTAACATTTTGCCTTCAATATATGAATCAATATGCAATTGATTTAATTAAGGAAGCTGTGGAGAGTTCTTTCACAACATGACTCATTTTACATCTGTAAATATTCAACTGTCAACAATTTTGCTGTAACTTTTGTGACTTTCACAAATCTAAAATGGATTTTTAAATGCTTGAGTACTGATTCTGCATTGAATATGTCTGAATAAGTTGGAATCAATTTCTGAGGTCTGAAACTTTCAATTTATTCAAAAACATTTTTAAATTATTTTATGTGTAAGGATGTTTATTCTAGATGTATGTCTGTGTACCCATGTGCATTCCAGTTGCCCATGGAGGCCAGTAGAAGGCTTGTATACCCTACAGATGGTAAAGAGCCACCATGTAGGTGCTTGGAAGTGGACCTTGGCTTTTTGGAAGCACTCATAACTGCTGAACCATCTCTCCAAACCACATTGTGTTTTGGTTTATATGATTTTAAGACTATCACATTAACCTAGTTAACATTCCATTATCCTAAAGAGATGATTATTTTTTCCCTTTGGCAAAGACAAAAAAATCTTCATTTCTGGAGAAATATATCACCAATAAAAGTGTGTAAATAATGTTACTTAAGTACTTTTGACAAGGTACATTTGATAAGTTTCATAAAATGTGAATATTACTCATTGTCAAATCTGTTGTGCTATTTCATTTACCATGTCTTACACTCTGGTGTTTAAGCAATTGGAAGGTAAAAGTTCTATTTGTTTCATCATATCACTGACTATTCTTGGCATATAGTTGGTATTCTTGACTAAATGAATACATGAATGTGGCTTTACATGACAATTTTGTGGCTGTAATGTAGACTGGCAATTCACTTACTTAACATTCTTCATATGTCACTTCTACAGTATTTATAACCTATTCTCTTTCCTCTAACTGTTTAAGTATTAATCGATATGTATATGACCTAAGGCTAAAATCATAAAATTTGTATTAAATTTTAGTCACCTATTACAGTGAATACTTAAAATCTTTATTTTAGGAAATATTATTTTTATGGCCATATAATATAAATTACCAGTTATTTTAAACAAAATGTTATGTATATTTTTTAAAGAATTTATTTAATAAAGGAATGACCCTATACCTGAGTGAAAAAAGTCACTTGTTGACTTTAAATGCCTGAAAATAAAAGCAACAATGAGGAATTATCTAAGACACTTCTGGACAACCACCTCAACTTCTCTCTTCTAAGAGTTCAGGTCATGGCTGAACAAATGACTCAGTGGTTAAAAGCATATTATTGCTATTGAAAAGGCATCATGTTGGATTTCCAGCACCAATGTTGAGTAGGTTATACTGCTTATAACTCCAGTTCCAAGAGAAATGACAATATCCTTTTATGGCCCCTCAGGGTACCTGCATGCACACTCAGTCAGTTTTCCATTCTGCTCCCTTATCATGTTCCTTTATCCTATTGTCAACATCTCTTAAGATGTCTTCCTCCCTTTCATGATCTTCTTTTTAATTTTGTTGCACACACACACACACACACACACACACACACACAAAATCACTTTAAAATTTAGATTGTCTTTCAGAGTTTTTGAACAATGTCTTGATTTATACCTCGCAGTACTCATACCTGTGAGAAATAAACTTCTATATAAATTATTCAGGTAATGATTATTTGTTGTAGTATCACAAATGGAGTAAGATACTTACATTCATGTTGCTATTCCTTCGGTTCATTGCCTCCAATATCTGGAATATTCATGTATTGTTCCAGTTTAGTGGTTATCCATTTTTTTCATTTATTTAAAAAATATTTGTTGAAATTTGTAGTCATTGTTGGAAGTCTTCTTGAGTTGCATTTCTCTGATGATAAAGGATGTTGAGTATTTCTTTTTTCTAAGTTTATTTATTACTTCAGGTTACATCTACATCATAGTGTCCTCTTTCCACACCTTCCAGTCCTACCCTCCCACATTCTACCCCCTCTCTCTTCCATCCAATATGGAGTGTCCCTACATATCAATCCCCCGACCCAGTTCAGCAGTCATATGAGGGCCAAGTGACTCCTCATACACTGGAGGCGTACAAGGCATCACCACTAGGGCAAAGTGTCTCATTGACAGTTAAAGCCTATTTTCCTATTCCCTTTGGTGTGCTGGTTATAGTATAGATATCCTGCACTATATGGCTAAAATCCGATTATAAGTGAATAGATGCCATGTGCATCCTTCTGGATCTGGGTTAGCTCCCCCAGGATGAGCTTCTCTAGTTCCATCCATTTGACTGCAAATTGTATGATTTCATTGTTTTTGATGGCTGAGTAGTATTCCATTGTGTAGCTGTACCACAGTTTTTTTTTTTAAATCCATTCCTTGGTTGAGGGACATCTGGGTTGTTTTTAGTTTCTAGCTATTACAAATAAGGCTGCTATGAACATAGATGAAGAATCATCCTTGGAGTTTGGTGAGGAATCATTTGAATGTATACCCAGAAGTGGTATGGCTGGTTCTTGAGGTAGAGCTATTTCAAGTTTTCTAAGATATTGCCAGACTTATTTCAATAGTGGTTGTACAAGCTTTCACTCCCACCAGCAATGGTCCCCTTTCTCCACACCCTCACCAGCATGTGCTGTCATTTGAGTTTTTGATCTTAATCATTCTGAAAGAAGGGAGATGGAATCTCAGGGTCATCTTGAGTTGCATTTCTCTGATGATTAAGGATATTGAGCATTTCTTCAAGTGTCTCTCATCGATTGGGGATTCCTCCTTTGTGAATTCTCTGTTTAGCTCTGTTCTCCATTTCTTTGATTGGATTATTTGGTTTCTTGGTGTTTAATTTAATTTCTTTAGTTGTTTGAAATTTTTGGATATTAGCCCTTGTGGGGTTAGTAAAGATCTTTTCCCAATCTGAAGGTGGCCATTTTCTTTGAATGACAGTGTCTTTTGCCTTACAGAAGCTTTTCAGTTTCATGAGGTTCATTTATTGATTGTTGGTCTTAGAGCCTGAGCTATTGGTGTTCTGTTCAGGAAGTTGTCACCTGTGCCATGAGTGTGAGGCTTTTCCCTACTTTCTCTTCTACTGGGTTTATGTGTTGGGCTTTATGTTAAGGTTTTTGATCCACTTGGACTGAAGTTTTGTGCAGGGTGATAAGTATGGATCTATTTGCATTCTTTTACATGTCGACATCTAGTTAGACCAGCATCATTTGTTGAAGATGCTTTTTTTTCCCATTGTATGGTTTTGTCCTCTTTGTCAAAAATTAAGTGACCATAGGTGTGTGGGTTCATTTCTGGGTCTTCAATTCGATTCTATTGATCAACTGGTCTATTTCTATACCAGTACCATGGTGTTTTTATTACTATTGCTCTGTAGTATAGCTTGAAATCTGGGATGGTGATACCTCCTGATTTTTTTTTTTATTGTACAAAATATATTAAGCTATTCTGTTTTTTTTTGTTATTCCATATGAAGCTGTTAGTATTTTGATAGGAATTGCATTGACTCTGTATATTGTTTTTGGCAGGATGGCCATTTTTATTATGTTGATCCCACCTATCCATGAGCATGGGAGATCTTTCAATCTTCTGATGTCCTCTTCTATTTCTTTCTTCAAGGACTTGAAGTTCTTGTCATACATGTCTTTCACTTGCTTGGTTAGATTTACCCCCAGATATTTTATGTTGTTTGTGGCTATTGTGAATGGTGTTGTTTCCATAATTTCTTTCTCAGCCCATTTATCTTTTGTATGAAGAAGGGACTCTTGTTTTTTTTTTTTTTTTTGAGTTAATTTTGTATCCAGCTACCTTGTGGAAGACATTTGTCAGTTGTATTAGTTTTCTAGTGGAATTTTTGGGGTCACTTATGTATACTATCATATCGTCTGCAAATAGCTATAATTGTATTTCTTCATTTCCAATTTGTATCCACTTGATCACCTTTAGTTGTCTTATTGCTCTGGCTAGGACTTCAAGTACTATGTTGATGAGATATGGGAAGATTGGGCATCTTTGCCTTGTCCCTGATTTTAGAGAAATTGCTTTATGTTTCTCTCCATTTAATTTGATGTTACTACTGGCTTGCTATATATCGCCTTTATCATTTCTAGGTATGATCCTTGTATTCCAGCTCTCTCCAGGACTCTTAGCATGAAGGAAGGTTGGATTTTGTCAAATGCTTTTTTAGCATCTAATGAGATGATCATGTAGATTTTTCTTTCAGCTTGTTTATATGGTGGATTACTTTGATGGATTTTCATATGTTGAATCACCCCTGCATTCCTGGAATGAAGCCTACTTGATGATCGTGAATGATAATTTTAATGTGTTCTTGGATTTGGTTTGCCAGTATTTTATTTAGTATTTTTGCATCTATGTTCATGAGGGAAACTGGTCTGAAGTACTCTTTCTTTGTTGGATCTTTGTGTAGTTTAGGGATCAGGGTGATTGTGGCATCATAGAATGAGTTTGGCAGTGTTCCTTCTGTTTCTATATTGTGGAAGAGTTTGAAGATTATTGGTATTAGCTCTTTTTTGAAGTTCTGGTAGAATTCTGTGCTGAAACCATCTGGCCCTGGGGTTTTTTTGAATGGGAGATTTTTAATGACTATTTCTATTTCTTTAAGGGTTTTAGTACTGTTAAATTTGTTAACCTGATCTTGATTTAGCTTTGGTAAGTGGAATCTGTCAAGATAATTGTCCATTTCACTTAGGTTTTGTAATTTTGTTGAGTACGTATCTTTGAAGTAAGACCTAAAGATTCTCTGGATTTCTTCTATGTCTGTTGTTATTTCTCCATTTTCATTTCTGATTTTACTGATTTGGGTCTTTTACCTCTGCCTTCTTGTCAGTTTGGCTAAGGGTTTGTTTATTTTGTTGATTTTCTCCAGGAACCAACTCTTGGCTTTGTTGGTTCTTTGTATAGTTCTTTTTGTTTCTAAGTTGTTGATTTCAGTCCTAAGTTTGATGATTTCATGCCTTCGGCTCCTTTTGGAAGTGCTTGCTTTTTTTTTTTTTTCCTCTAGCCCTTCCAGTTCTGCTATTAAGTTACTCATATTGGCAGTCACAATTTTCTTTTTGAAGGCACTTAGTGCTCTGAACTTTCCTTGTAGCACTGGTTTCATTATGTCCCATAGGTTTGAGTATGTTGCACTTTTGTTTTCATTGGATTTTAAAAAGTGTTTGATTTCCTCTTTATTTTCTCTCTGACCCAGTGGTCATTGAGTAGAGAGTTGTTCAGTTTCCATGAATGTGTAGGCTTTTTGTTATTTCTATTATTGCTGAAATCCAGCTTCATTCCATGATGGTCTGATAAGTTACAAGGGGTTATTTCAATTTTCTTTTATCTATTGAGGCTTGCATTATGTCCATGTGATGCTGAAAAGAAGGTGTAACCTTTTGTGTTTGGGTGAAATGTTCTGTATATATCTATTAGATCCATTTGGTTCATTACCTCTGCTAGTCTCATTATTTCTCTAGTTTCTGTCTCGATGATCTGTCCATTGGTGTGAGTGGGGTGTTGATATCTCCCACTAATGTGTGGGGATCTATGTGTGATTTAAGCTTTAGAAGAGTTTATTTTACTAATTTGGATGACCTTGTATTTGGGGCACAGATATTCACTATTGAGATGTCATCTTGATTAATTTTTCCTTTAATGAATATGTAGTGTCCTTCCCTGTCTTTTTTGATTAACTTCAGTTGAAAGTCTATTTTATTTGATATTAGGATGGCTATTCTTGCTTGCTTCATGGGACCATTTGCTTGGAAAACCTTTGCCCAGCCCTTTACTCTGAGGTAGAGTCAATCTTTATTAGTGAGATACGTTTCTTGTGTACAAAAAAATGATGGGTGTTGTTTGTGCATCCATTCTGTAATCCTGTGTCTTTTTATTGGGCAGTTGAGTCCATTGATGTTGAGGGTTATTTATGATCAAAGGTTGTTGTTTCCTGTTAGTTTGATGTAGGTAGTGGTTGTGTGTTTGTTTTGGTTTAGATGCAGTGGAGTTTTTTGCTGCTTCTGTTTTCTTGGGTGTACATATATTCTCTTGATTGGAATTTTCCTTCTAGGATCTTCTGTAGTGATGGGTTCATGGATAGATACTGTTTAAATTTGGTTTTTGTCATGGAATATCTCGTTTTCTCTGTCTATGTTGATAGAAAGTTTTGCTGGGTATAGTAGTCTGGGCTGACACCTATGTTCTCTTAGGGCCTGTAGGATGTCTGTCCAGGGCCTTCTGGCTTTCAGAGTTTCTGAGGAGAAGTCAGTTGTAATTCTGATGGGTCTGCCATTATATGTTACTTGACCTTTTCCCCTTATGGCTTTTTTTTTTATAAGTACTTTATTTTTTTTCTTCAAGTTACATCTCAGTCACAAACCCTTCCCTATTCCCCCTTCCTGTCCCACCCTTCCACCCTCTTCCCCCCCCCAACAGCTTCCCCTTTCAATCCAACAAATGGTTCTTTCGCTTATAACAGTAAATTCTATATAAAACAGCAGAATTAAATATGCCACATTTATGAGAGTTAAATGGCCCAGTATACCTTCCCAATGTCCAGTTCATACATATTTGGCCCCTGACTTTAACATTCTACCTTCTAACCATCTCCATGAGTTTAAAGTTCTATAACTGACTTAGCTTTCATACTAACTTGCATCACTATTATAACCATCTTCCTAGATCTAGAACACCCTCTTGATTCCTAAACAACTCAAAATTTAGCTATGAGACTCAAGCTGTCTATTCTTCAACCACCTCAGAGAGCTGAGAAGGATAAATATATCTGATTATATAGGAAGTGCAGGGCCTGCAGCTTCCAATACTAAGAAATGACAAACCAGTGACTACCTGGACAGTTCCCATTTTCTCTCCATACATTCCAGCATCAGTCTTCAGCCTTTTGGTCCTGTTTCTCTAACAGACATTTATTGTAGAGCAGGGATTATGAAGGACTAACCTACCCTGTCTTGGCAGAGCTAGGCTGCCGACTTCCCTGCTACTCAGTAATCAAGTTGTTAAGAGACAAGCAACATTTGCTTATCTAAATACAAGAGATAGATAGGACATCTTGAAAAACCCCAAGAGATCTGCAGAATATGGCATTCAAAGATGTGGTCTTAAATTAAGATTTTTTTTTGATATCGGACATATCAGCTCCTGACAGCACCCCCTATTCTACTCCAAGTAGAAGAAAAGCATCGAAGAATCTCCAGTGTGAGATGGTTGAATAATTGGCAAGCCTATCTCTTGGCATGTAAAAACTCCTTGCTTCAACTGCAGACTGACCCCTTATGGCTTTTAATATTCTTTCTTTGTTCTGTACATTTGGAGTTTCAATTATTATGTGGTGAGAGGAATTTCTTTTCTGGTCTAATCTGTTTTCAGTTCTGTATGCCTCTTGGAATTTTATTAGTATCTCTTCCTTTATGTTTGGGAAGTTTTCTTCTATGATTTTGTTGAAGATGTTTCCTAGACCTTGGAGTCGGGAATCTTCTCTTTCATCTATTCCTATAATTCTTAAGTTCTGTCTTTTCATTGAGTCCTTGATTTCTTGGATGTGGTGGGTGAGAACTTTTTTAGATTTCTCATTTTCTTTGGTTGTTTTACTGACTTCTTCAATTGAATCTTCCACACTTGAGATTCTGTCTTCCATCTATTCTATCCTATTTTTGATACTCATGTCTGTAGTTCCTGTTCTCTTCCCTGGTTTTCTACCTCCAGGGATGTCTCTGCTTGTGTTTTCTTTATTGCTTCCATTTCCAATTTCAAGTCTTGAATGTTTTTATACGTTTTATAAATTTCCTGCTCCAATTTAGATGACTTTGTCTGCCAATCATTCAAATGTTTCATAGCCTGTCTCTTTCCCATTCATAGATGGCTGAGTTGGCTTGGAGGTCTCTAATGGTATTCTCCATTGCTTTCATTTGTAAAATTGAAGTTTCTTTATATTCTTTCAGAGATTTAACTTCTTCTTTTAAGGACTCTATCATTTTCCTAAGTATAGATTTGTCATAATTTTCGTGTGTTTTAGCTGTGGTGGGAAGGTCAAGGTTTGCTGTATTAGCAATGCTGTATTTTGTTGGAGTCATATTTCCCTGATTTTTGTCAGATTTGTTTTTTCAATGACCATTAGCTACCTGGTTCTGCTTAGCTGATTGTTCACAGTGTCTTCTGGACCTGATGCTAAGGATGGGGCTTTGGTGTAGGGGTTGTATAGTCTTGGTGGTCTGTAGCTCAACACAGGCTCGGTGCGGTCTTGTGTTGGGGCCTGTACTTTAATGGGCCTCCTGAAGTTCACTCCTTCTACTCGTGTCCCAACTGGGAACTCAGTTTGGGATTAGGGTTGGATGTGTTATTCCAGCCTGCATAGTCCACTGCTGCCATTTTGTCTGTTCTGAGGTTTAGGTCAGTGGTCGTGTTCCCCCCAGGTGGCTTGTCCTAGATGTTCCCCACGGCACCTCTGTGCTTCTTGGCCCTAGGTACTAAGTCCTTATAGTTTGAGTCACTCAGGAGTGTACACAGGCCAAAAACTTGCTACTCCAAGGGTACAACTATAGATGCTGAAGATCTGATTTCCCACCAGGAGAGCCAGGTGCACTGGCTGAGGGGTCCGATATTAACCCTACAACCAGTCCGCAGGGCTTGGACTCAGTGGAGTTCCTAGCAAACTTCCAACCTGACCACCAACCTTTTAGCCCGCTCTGATCTCACAGTTCCTGTGATTGTGCTGGTCTTGGTTGGGGTCCCAGAGCTGCCCTTTGGATAAGGAAGCCAGAAGGAATCTCTATCTGGTGATTGGGGCTGCACGCCAAGGCCCAGGATAGTCCATTGGTGCAGGAGGTTTAACCTGCTACAGGAAGTGTATCCTGCAGCTTTGTCTAGCTGCAGTGTTCTTCCCAGAGGTTGTAAATCAAATAGAGGGGCCTATATGTCCAACACCTTTCTGGGAAAGCCCAAATATGCTTTCATCTCCCAGACCACTTCTCTACTGGAGCTAAACCACTGTGGTCCCAGTGTTGTCCCAAAGTTCAGAATGTACTGTGGTTTGCATTCACAATGGCTCCACTAAGAATATAACTGTTCCTGCGGCTCCACTGATCTTCTCTCTGGTGTCAGAATGCCTTCATGGAACCTGAAAGCTCAGGCAGCTGGTGCGTACCCCTGTCTGGGGTTCTGGACTGCTCCTAGGGTATTTGAGTGGCTCATATCCACGGGTCTTCTCCCGGTGACAATTCTTTTGCTTTGCTGGCTTCAGCAGCTTCTGTGTTTTCCCAGGGTCCATTTCTCTGAGTGTCTGAGAGTCTTGCCCAGGGACTTTTATTAGTCCCTGGGTTTGGCAGGTGAAACCCAGCAGGTTCACACCTCTCAGATTATTGCTCAGCTTCTTATAATTCTGTGGTGTTGTAGCTGTTTTCCCTGCATTCAAAATGTGTTTGTGCAGACTGCTGCCATCTTGGAATCACATGCTATTCTTTTAAACAATATATCAATACAACAATATTTTCTCTCTCTTTCTTTTCCATACAAAGAAACAAAAATGAGGCTATTTATTTTCTTCTTAGATTTTCTTTTTCTGGAGTTGAATTGTATCTGAGAAAATACTGGTTGAGAAAGAACCCATCTTCTCTAACATGTGTTTTCCAAGGCTACACTCTCTCCTTCATGATCTTCCCATCATAATTAATGAGATAACTTCTGTAGATTTCCCAAAAATATACCAGACCAGATCACAGCAGGGCACAGTTGTTTTACTTTGGATGGATGTCAGAGTTATTGTAAGGAAAGAGTAGTTCGTCTCAAATAAAATCTGAGGAGATCAAATGAAACAGAAAATTTAACTGAGTTTTTTTTTTTTTATAGGCAAGGTAGAAAAAAACCCAAACAAAACAAAAACAACAACAACAACAAAAAAAAAAAGAAAAACCATGGCCAGCTCTCATGGTCTCATAAAAGCAAACATGCCATGTCAGGAGACAAACTGTTTCCATCTTCCATGTAAAAGAGAACACTCATTTATCTCCTGTGTTTGCTCAGCATTTCTGCATAATATTTGTGAGCAAACATCAGTTTCCTTGCCTGACTGAGACTCCTCTGCTTTTTTTCTGCAAATTTTTTTTAATTTTTATTTTATTTGTTTATTACTTTATAAAGAAACTTGAAAGCAGGTAATTCGACAGACTAGCACTGCCAAGACAGAGTGGCCATGTCCTTCATAATTCCTGCTTTACAATTAATGTCTGTCAGAGATACTGGGCCAAGAGGCAGAAGATATATGATGCTTCAACATTGTAGAGAGAAACTGAGGACTGTCCAGGCAGACAGTTGTCTGTCATTTCTTAGTTTTGGAAGCAGCTTGTTCTGTACTTCCTGTTCATTCAGATATATTTATCTTTCTCAAGTCTCTGATGTGGTTGAAGATTAGATAGTTATAGTCTCACAGTTAAATTTTAAGTTGTTTAGGAATTAAAAGGATGTTTAAGGTCTAAGAAGATGTTTTTAAGCTGGTAATGCAAGTTAGGATGGAAAATGAGTTAGGTATAGAACTTTAAACTCATTGAGATAGATAAATAATAGAATGTTCTTATTAATTGCCAAATACATGTGGATTGGACATTGGGAATGTCTGTCATACCTTATAGTTTTCATAATTGTTTCTTAATTGTTAAAAAAGAGTATAACTATGTTTGAAAAGAATTGTATTTAATGGTTTTTGAGGCTTGTTGCAGGTCTTATCCTCTCTGATGTGTGTATCACCATTTTCTAATTGAAAATAATTCTTTGTCTGTCTCTTAACTATTCATTTGAACCTTGCAAGATGTTGACCCATGATTGGAGTGTTCTGTTCTAGTTCCTTAATATGCTCCAACTTATGTAAGCTATTGTCACATCCTTATTTAAAAATAAGAGATGCAGTGCTAACTCATGTTATCTTAACTTTGTACTGTGTCAAGGACTTGGCCAGGGCTTTAGATATTTGTTGTGAAATTGTTGGAAGCTTACCATAAAGTATTCACTGAATGTGGAAACTATGTTAGGGAAATTTGGCACCCTGCAGAATAAACTCAACTCTCTATGAGGTTTGTAGCTGTTTTCCAACTTGTCTCGAACAACTTTGTCATGTCTTATAATGGTAACCCTTGGTTGCCAAGTGTGAGTTGTAATCAGAAGGAGTTGTGGAAACATAAAGTCTGATGTGTCTGTCACCTTTAGATTTGGCAAGGAGTAAAGACTTTCCCTTTTTGAGAACAGGGAATGGAGCCCATGTCATTATTGGAATTTTCCATATCAAATATTTCCCCTCTCCATCCTTATATCACCCCATCACTGGGTTGACTTTGCCTCCTTTGTGTGCTCACAGTATATGCTAATTTTTCTTCCACAGTGTTTATCTCATTGAATTTACTTCATGGACCCATGTGCCTACTTCTCACACACTGAGTGGACTTTATCAGTGGCCAAGCCTGACACATAGTTATGTCTGTGGCTGCTGAAATACGTAAAATATTGTGGCTAGTAAATCAATATTTGTTTAATTGAACCCACAAAATATTATTGATAATATTGTTAACACCAAGTGCAATTACTTTCTAGCATACACAGCTTTAAGCATTTAATAACTATCAATTCATTTAATTCTTTATAATCCAACAAGGTATTCATAGTATATGTGCAGTATACACAGTATACAGAAAACAAATTACAATGAAGTATCATATATGTCCAGAATCAAAGATTTTTTATTTTATTTTTATTTTAAAATTATGGGTGCATTTCCTAAAACTGGAGTTATAGGCAGTTGTGAGTCACCATGTGGGTCCTGGGAACTAAACACAGATTTTCTACCAGAGCCGCAAGTGCTTTTAACTACTGAGCAATCTCTCTATCTCCAATGTTTAGAATTATAAAACTTTTAAGTGTCAGAGGAAAGATAGAAAAATCTTGCCTCCATAAACAAATACTATGTTATACCCGAAAGAAATATTTTGTCCTTTATGAAAACTGCCTTTATACAACAAAAGTACTTATGGCCAGATTTGGGAAGGCTAAAGAATTTCTTTATTTCTCTTTGAATTCAGCTATTAGTTTTCATTGCCACTTCTCACTTTTTGAAATGGTAGTTGCAAAACTACCACTTTAAGGTAGTTAAATACATAAAGTACCCATTCTAAAAGACTTAGTTATAGTGATGAAAAGTGAACTAATTTAGTATGCTTCTTTGTTCACATTTGTTGAATTTGAATATAAATATGTATTTATGGAATCATGTGCTTGTATTTAGCATAATAATGTATATTCTAGTATGTGATTGTTTGCTTAATGATATATAATGGTTGTTGTTTCATGTAAAAAATATAGATCTGCCTCTGTTACAATGAATTATTCTATAACATTCAGAACTATGGTAGTTCAATTTTATCTATCACTCTATTGATGCTTTTTTATTTCTTTGGGGGATACTGTAGAGAAAAATGTAGGTTATTATGTTTGAGTATAGAACTTTTTTCAGGACTGATAATAAATTGTTCAGTCACAGAATTTGGTAATTTTACTGTAATAGATATGGGACAAATTGTTTTCCCCAAGAAATAGCAGTGACCTTAGTAGTTTTTAAATACAGAAGATAATTACAAGAATGGAAAGATATTCTATATTCTTAGATGGAATGGTTCAATTTCATAAATATTACAGGTTTTACTAAGTTATGTTTAGTTTTAAAATATGCTAATAGTGTTTTACTGGTAGGTTCACAATATCTATGGCATGACTATTAGTTTTAGGCATAAAAATTGCTTATAAGGGCTAAGTTGATCATAAGGATTATAAATGTAGAAACAGAGAAGGTTGTTTTTGGTAGTAGCTGTCATTTATTTATATTGCCTCTAATGTCATACTAACTCTGCAAGTCTAGCATTTGTTATGATACAGATTAGAATGTGCATCCTGACTCCAACTCTAAGACTCATAAATAAGCTCCACTGCCTCTCTATTTTAAGCCAGTTATATAAATAGTAGTGGTTGGTAAAAAACTCAAAAAAATTTAGATATTTATTGTTGGGAACAATATTTATAACATTTTTACTGTGCTTATTCACTATTGTCTTAGGAATTAATGATAGAATGATATTTGATCCCCTTGGACTATATCATATTGTCTTGTGTGGTGAGCCGCAACCCTAAGATGGCGCCTGGCTTATTGCCAGAAAGCTCAAGCTTAGCTGTAAACAAGCCTTAGTTGGTAGCAGCTGCCTAGCCCAGTGTGCTTCCTCCTTTTGTGAGCCTATCTTGGATCGCTAGGTGGCATGATCTGATTGGGTTTGAGTAGGCATATAAGGGCTTGGGGGAGGAGAAGCAGAGAGACACAAGCGGAGACACAAGCAGACAATCAGAGACACAAGCAAGGGCATTCAGAAGACTGTTTTCAAGGGACCTGAATAAACTGCTTGAGAAGAGCTTTTGTGAGTTGCATCGTCCTTGCTGGTCGAGGGGGACGCGACAGTTTTGGTGCCTGTTTCTTCCCTTCCTCTTCTTTCTCCCACATATCTTTTTTCCCCTCCTCTTTCTTCTCCTTATCCACCCTGTCTTCAACTCCTAATTATTCTGATCCATGTTGATCCTATCAAAAGTTTATGAGTTCAGAGCCCTGATTTTGAGTAAAGGCACTTTTCCACAGTGCTATATCTAATTTTAGCATTGTTTACGCAGTGACTTTGAAAGTATGTTTTCACATTGCTATAAGTCTACCTATATAGTTCATTTGGGTTAAAGAATAATAAAATGTTTAAACCATGTATAAAAGAAAATGGGCTTAATACAGCAAAATTAAGCAAAAATTGAATAAACACCTACTATTTGTCAACATCATAACAGGCCTTGTGTTGACACAAGAACAAGTAAAACATGAAGATAAAAAGTAAAGCAAAAGCAAATAATAATACTAAAAGCATATTTGATGGTAATGAAAAACATTTCTGAAATTTTCTCATTAAATGACATGTTTTCCTAGAAACAGATTGCATGCAATTCTGAGGTTACATTCTGCTGTATGATTATTTTATTCTACATCATTAAAACATTTTTTTTTGCAGTTCTGAGGACCAAACTCAGGTCCTTCTGCATGTTAGGCAAATGTTGTATTCGAACCTCAGCCTGAGCTTTTAATTTTATTTTAAACAAGTAAAAGAAAATTCTAATGTTTTTTTTTCTATGATTTTTTCTTTTCTCTTTTGGTAGCTTGAAATAACTTACTAGGTAAACATGTTCTGAGGTTAATATTAATTTGAAGTAATTGGAGCTCCAAGTACTTCCACCTGGATAAAGTCTTCTGTTCAAAGTTCTCCTCCCTTCTTTCTTCCTTTCTTTCTTTCTTTCTTTCTTTCTTTCTTTCTTTCTTTCTTTCTTTCTCTCTTTTTTTCCTGGTGTTATGTATTCCTTAGCATAAAAGGAGGATTATAATATTAATCATGTGTTATGTTAGTGACTTCTAATAGTTTAGAGATGACTAAAGTACATTTTAGTGGGCATTTTATAGGTTTTTAAATTACATTTTATTTCTTTAATTATATGTGCTTCTGTGTGTGTGTTCACATTTGCACATTCATGCACCAAAGTGTACATGTAGAAGTCAGAAGTCAAATGACAACATGTGAGAGTCATTTCTCCAATTCTACCCTATGGATGCCAGGTAGGTTATGAGACTTGATGCATTTCTCAGAATAACCATCTCACTAGCCCTTATTAGGAATTTTAATAATTACATATAATTAATGTGATATTGTTTGAATATGTAATGTGCTCCACAATCTCATGTGTTGAACAGTCACTTGAGTTGTTCTAGTTACACTGGAAAATAGTGCTGGTGGCACTATTTTTGAAGGTGATGGAAAATTTTGAACATGGGGCTTAATTAGAAGAAGTAGGTCATTGGATCATGCCTTTGAAAGTTATACCTAGTCTTCCCTTTCTTCCTTTCCTCTGCTTCCTGGAGACTATAGATAAACAACCTGTTTTTGTTGTTGTTGTTTTTGCAGGGAGAGTGTTTAGTGGATCTAGAAGCAGTTTTTGGGAGGAGTGATGGGTAAATATGACCAAAATACCTTGTGATGAGGTGATGTTATGCATTCTAAATGGTAACTATTCTGTTCCCAGAAGCTTGCTTGCTGTCCATCAAGTAATGCTGTGTTACCTTGCTTGTCTCTGGTTAAATAAATGCTGAGGCCTGAGATTGGGCAAAGACAGTGATAGGCAGAACTAAGGTGCTCGGACTTCTGAAGCAGAGAGGTTGATGGGTAAGAGAAGCCTCCAGGAGAAGAAGAGGAAGAAGCCAAGAGTAGGAAAGAGGACACATGTCATGTGTTAGAGAAAAGAACATCATTCCACATGGCCAGGACCATCAGAAGAGCATGGAGAATAACAACCAAGGGGACATATGTATGTATATATGGGGTCATATTTGGGGAATAGAATTGAGGGGTAGCTTAGATGGGCCAAGATTGCTTAGTTCAGGCCAAGGCTTGTTAAAATCCATCAGGTGTTGTGCGCTCATTTATAATGGTGGGTTAAGGATCAATGCTGCCGACCAATTAAATATAATATAAATACTGGTAAATAATTTAATTAATTTTTTCTACAAATGGTGTCCAACATAATTTAATTATTTCTACAAATGGCACCCAATGTAATTAGTTAATTATTTCTACAACATTGTATGAAATTTTCAAAAAATAATATGCATACTATTTTACAAAAGAACCCATTCTGCCACATGACTCTATTGCCATGATGTGATCCCAGACATGTAGCATCATGTAACCATAGGTTGAACCCTCTGTAACCATGAGCCAAAATCAATCTTTTGTCCTTTAAGTTGTTTCTGTGAGCTGTTTTCTTATAGTGGCACAGAACTTGGCTAACATGTGGCTAATATAGCAAAGATTTTGGAATTTTGCAAGAGATATTTACTATTCTTTAATAAATGTTAACTTTGTCAACCTCTCTAGATACATACTGTGAGGAAGGTGAATTTAGATATCTTTTTGTTGCTAGTTTATTGAATGTAACACAAAGCTTTTTAAAAAGAATGGCTCTTTAGAGCTGTGTCTACTTTGTCCTATTGAATTCCTGGCCCTACTCTGTTCCTTAGTCCATATTCAGTTACCATAGACACTTGATTGCATGTTATTTCTGATAACAGCCTCTTTCTCCTATATGTTAACCCTTGTAATTTCACAGGAGGAGTCAGTATCTTCAATTGAAAAACTCCCTTTGAAGCTTTATTTTCCTCTTCAAGAAAAGCAACCTTTCTGAGTGCATAGCCTTTATTCCATACTTATTTTGTATTCATTGTTTATCAGGTGTACTGATTTTTATAAATAGAGCAGCATATTGAAGTAGAAATCCAGAGGACTTAATTCAAAGTTGAGCATTGTCTTAGTTTGCTTTCTACTGCTATGATAAATACCATGACCAGAAACAACTTGAGAATGGTGTTTTGATTTACAGGTTATAGTCCATCATGAAGGGAAGTCAGGACAGGAACGCAAGGTGAGAACTTTGAGTCAAAAACTGAATTTCTCCACACACAATGAAGGTATACTTTTTTGCTGTAAAGATTTAACAAGTGTAATTTTTAAGCTTCCAGAATATTTATTTTTAAACATTAATTTATTAATTGAAATAATATCTCGATCACAGCCCACTCCCTCCTTCCCTCCCAAGTCCCACCCTTCTAACCTCTACAACTTCTCCCACCTAACCTACTCCTCTGGTGTGGGGAAGTCCCACATATCAGCCCCTCAGTTCATCAGTCATGAGGGATAAGAGATTCCTCTTGCTCTGGGGCCTCACATTGGCAGTGATTGTCTGGCCTCAGTGGAAGAGGATGTGCTTAGTCCTGATTCAACTTGATGTGCCAGGGTGGGTTGGTATAGGGGCAGTACCCTTTTCTGAGAGGAAGGGGGGAGGGGAATGAGGGAAAAGGGTAAGAGGTTGGGACCAGGAGGAGAGGAGAGAGGGGGCTGAAACATGGATGTAAACTGAATAAATAAAAAATTTAAGGAGGAAAACATATACTAAAGAGTTATAGTTATAAAAACATCATGATACTGACATTAAAACAAACAAACTGATCAATGAAGTCAAACTGTAGACCTAGACATAAATCCACACACCTTTGGACAATCTGAGTATCTATAAAGAAAGGAGACATAGACACTGGACAAAAAAGAATGCAGCCTCTTCTTATTTTTCATTAATTAATTTATTTATTCACTTTACATCCTGATCAAATCCTGTTCCTTACTCTCCTTTCAGTCTTATCACCCCACTCTGCCTGGGCACATCAAGTTGCATAAGGACTAAGCTTATCTATCCTCTACCACAAGGTAGCCCAGTTAGGAGAAAGTGATCCAAAATGAGGCAGCAGAGTCCATGTCTGAGACAACCCCTGATCCAATTGCTATGGGACATACAAGCAGACCAAGATGCATATCAACTACATATGGTTTTGTGTGGGGGGCCAGGTTCATTCCAAGTATGCTCTTTGGTTGATGGTTCAGTCTCTGTGGTCCCTGATGAACCTAAGTCAGTTGACTGTGTTGGTCTTCTTATGGAGTTCCTGTCCCATTCAGGTCTCTCTATTTATCTCTGGCTCTCAGCATCTGTTTGAATCCACTGCTGGTGGAGCCTCTCAGAGGACAGTTATGATAAGCTCCTATCTGCAAACATAGCAGGGTATCATTAATAATGTCAGCGTTGGCTCTCTCCCATGGGGTGGGTCTCGAGTTGGTCTAGTCATTGGTTGCCCATTCCTCCAATCTCTGCTTCATCTTAATTCCTGTGCATCTTGTAGGCAGGGTAAATTTCAGGTCAAAGGTTTTGTGGGTGGTTTGGCATTCCCCTTCCTCCACTGGAATTCTTGCCTGGCTATAGGAGGTGGTCATTTCAATCCCCATATCTCCTGGTGCTAGGAGTCTCAGTTAGAGTCACTCCCATATCCTCCCAGGAACCTATCCCATTCCAGGTCTCCAACTTGTCCCAGAGGTACCCCCAACATTGGTTTCATTTCTTTCTCCCAGCCCTCTTACATCCCACCCCACTCTCCCCACACCTCAGATTCTTTTTTTTTTTCCCAAAATAAATCTAGCCTATGTCAAGTTGATAAAAATCTAACCAGGACAGAAGGTGATAGACCCTAGTTTAGAACCTGCTTTTGTTGGTTTGCTAAATAGTCATGCTTTTATATTGCCTTCTAAGCATTGTTGTTATCCATACGCTTGTGCTGCTCTCAACGTGGATCAGAGAAGATTTTTGTTTGTTTCTTTGTTCATTTTTGCAGTGGGCAACATCAGTGGAGAGATGAGTATTTGGTCAAGGTGCTTAGAGTAAGAGACAGAGTGCTAACCCCACTACCACAGAGGCTCAGGAAACATTATGGAAAAAAGAAGATAGACTATAAGAGCAGGATAATGGGAAGCACTGCTGCCTTCTGGAAAACATAACATTGCTTTTGCAATTATGACATCACAGCAACTGTGTTCACCTGCACAAGACTTGTGTATGTTCAATCCTGCTATAATTCTGGCCTAGTTGCGGAGTACATGCTAGACTCCAGTTGTTACTCAAGGTGGTATTGGTAATGGTTAGTTGCTGGGTGAGGGAGAGTCATTCATTTTGAGTATGTAGCTACTGATAGGTTTTCTATGTTCCAGTGAATGCACATATAGACAACCTAAATGGCCTTTGTCAGTCATAAAACAAACAAACAAAAAAACCCACAGAATTGGGTGGGGATATTTGAGAGATTTAGAAAGATTTGCCATGGTGACTGGGGGGATAGACATGATCACATTTCATTAAATACATGTACAAAATCTCAAAAATAAATAAAAAATAAAAATTTCTCTTCTAACTCCTACTTTATCATACATGTTTGTACTTGATCATTTTTCTCCTTTCCTAATGCAAAGACTATGCATTACAATTCTATTATGTCTCTCACAATACTTAACAAAAATAGTTTTTGGATACATGATTCAAGTAGAGAATAGAGATAGAAGGAAAGACAGCTTAATGAAATAATAATAATAATAATAACATGAGCCACAGTCTCATTGTTTAGGAAAACGATCAACAAAGGAACTTGGAGACAACATATCATACATCATATATTTATGATAAGACAATATATAACTCATATTAGCATCATTACAGCATGCAGCTATATATACATATATATATATATATATATATATATATGTGTGTGAGAAGATAGAGAACTTTCTAGAACAAATATTGAAAGATGAAACAAATTTGATATAAAAACACTTTCTGTTGCAGATATATTTGAAAAATTAGAAGGCAATTTATTCATTTGAAAATTAAGAATGGCCCCACTGGACTCCTATTAAAGAATAAGATGACCCCAGAAGAAAGTCCTTTTCTCATAGAGTCAGCCAGTGAACTTTTAATAAGTTAACTGCTGGTTTGTTTCTTTCCAAACTTGGAATGAAATTACTCCCATTGAATGCAGATATTGAATGTACTGGTATAATTATCCTTATGTATCCCAGGGAACAATTTAAAATCTTGATAACCTAAAGTGTGGAAGAAGCAAGCAAGCCATTGAAGGCAAGAAGGCTTTTGAGGCTATTACCAGCAAATGAGGCAAAAAACAGATGAAACATAATTATCACAAATATTATTTTCCAGATAGGTAAACATCACACAAAGAGAAATGTTAAATTAGAAAAAATGTTACCTGAATATTTTTGAAGTGGAGACTGGTCTATTGGTCTGGAGATTATAAAATAATCATAAAATGAGCTCATTCTAAGTAAAGTGCTAATCTTAAACCATTTCATGAAATTGACATGTATGCCTTTAATAGCTCATTTCCCTTTTCTTCATTTCAGTTTTCTTTCACCTTAGCATTTCTTAAATGTCAAAATACACATTAAGAATCATGATTCCTTCTCTTTATTTCTAAAATCATTATCTGGGGTATTACTGCACAATTTCAAGCATTTGAAATCTGACATTGATTGATAAAGTTATTCATAATACATGCCTATTGCTGATTTAATTACTTTGGGGTTAAATGAAGAAGCATTTTAAATGATATGCTTTAATATAGTTCAATTATTTAAAACAAATCAAACAAGAAATACATTTCAAAAAATGAAAGACGATAAAAGGACATTGTTTCAGTGGAAAGCTTTAATTTAAAATTAAGAATATTTATAAATTAATGGCATACCAGATGATGAATTCCTTGTCTTTCGCTTTAAATATTGGCATTATCAAAAAGTACCTGTAAATACCTACTCTAATTGATCTCATGTATTTCCTTGACCTTGATACATAGCTGACTGTGTCCCTAAGGAGTTAAATACCTGTTTGGACCTTTTGCTTGGCTGTCTAACTGATTCCTTCCTGTTGCTTAATCATTTCTTCCCCAAACCCTATTCCCTCTAGGATTTAACCTCTTTTCTCCAAAGTTCATGTATATGCCAGTCCATCAGACTAATGCTGTCAGTATGGCTTGTCAGTAAATCAGCCTGCAGTGATGGTAGTGCTACGACTTTCAGAAAAGCTTCATGCCTAATACAGCCAGCTCATGTCACGAGATGATGTATGTTGAAGTTTCAGGGCAATGATGAAGAGGTCTCAGAATTTAAATAGCTTCTGCAGGGTAAATGGTTCTGTGTTTCCCAGGTAATTGTAATCCCTGAAATCAAACCACCTTTCAAGGTGCACTGTGACATGTTTATCAAATGTTTTCAATGATTTCTTGAGCATCAGAGCTGAAAAGAATGACAGGTTTAGATTTGTTCAGAAATCATAATATCTGTCATTCAGCCTCAGATTCAACTTGCTCCTATCGTTTGGTATGGGCCTATACAGATGGAATTAACTTAATTGCTTTTTTTTAATTTCAGAGAGACACCTGTCCTAGAATTACAGCAGCATATTTTTTTTAAAAAATCATATCTTTTAGATCCTTTAGAAATAAATCCTCTATTGTGGGACATTGTCCTGGGAAAACCTGATACTTTATTTAAAAACAAACAAAAAGAACTCAGGCTCAGCAATAACTCATATCAGTTAAAAGTTTAGAGTAGGAAAATGTTTCCTTAGGTCACTCTGAAATTTTGGTAAAATTCTAAATTTACTTTGCTTGAATATGTCAAGTGAGATTAAACGAAAATAAAAATGTTTTTGAGACTGGTTGTCACTATACTCCCGGGGTTGATCTTGACTTCACAATCCTTCAACTCCACCTCCTTACTGCTGGATTTACAAGTATATACCATCATTCATGTCTAAATAATATTAGCAATTATACTCTGGCATATTTCTCCAGCAATTAAATATTTTTCATAGTGAATTTTAAATGTAAAATATACTTATTTTCTCTAAGCATTGCTCATTAATCACTAGTGAGAAAGATGAGTTGTACTTAAGTGCTAAAACCATTGTGAGTCATTTTAGAAATTTGTGATTACAACTTTCAGGGATAACTCAGAGGGTGAAGAATTATGACCTGAGTTTGATAAACAGAACCTAAATAAGGGTTGAAGGAGAGAATCAACTACAGAAAGCTGTTCTCTGAATTTTATATATGCACTGTCATACATCCCCACATATACCATACACACATACTGAATGACTACCAATTAAAGAACTTTATCACTAAATAACAACACTACCAATAATTATCTGTTTCATTCTTAAATGAATGAATCCCCGCAGAATCGATTTTTAATAGCACTTCAGTTTTAAAGCATTAAATGGGCAACTGCATACAAAATTTGCTACTTTCTTTTCAACTAACAACACATATGGATAGCATGTCTGTCTAAATCAAAAGCACATACCCGGTGGGCATAGTGAAACATGACTTTATTCCAGCACTTGGGAGGCAGAAGCAGGTAGATCTCTGTGAGTCAGAAGCCAGCCTGAACTATACGGTGAGTTCCAGACCAGCCATGGCTATATAGTGAGATACTCTCTCTCTCTCTCTCTCTCTCTCTCTCTCTCTCTCTCTCTCTCTC
>CAJQZJ010000627.1:250130-282903 GCA_907164525.1 Lophiomys imhausi | reverse complement strand
TAGCCCTAACACCTGGTGAGCTATATCCTACACCTAGCCCTAACACCTGGTGAGTTACATCATACAACTAGCCCTAATCTCAAGTTTCCAATGCCTCCCAAGAGATGATTCTAGCAGGAACTGTTCAGCACATGAGCTTATGTGCTAAAGTTCATATTCAACCTGCAGCAATGACTTGCTAGCTGGTCCTCCAACCTATCAAATAATTTTCCACATCAATGTATTTCCTATTTGCACTTATTACCTTCTGCTCTCAGTGCTTTAGCTATTCATGTAGTTGATCTCATGATTTTATTTAGACCTGTGTTGAAATATCACCTCTTCAAGTACAATTTACTTCTATGGTCTGTTAAAGCCATCTGCTATCAACTATCCCACCTCAATTGCTCTTACCTTCCTTTATATTTTCTTCATGACACTCATTCCTCTGGATTATTCTACAGTATGCTTATGATGATGCCTTGCTTCACTTCCTTTATGATAATGTCACAATATAATATTAGGTCTATAACTTCTGAGACTGTATCAATTTAATGTCTCATCAGGAAGCAGGAATTATAGATGGCCAAAATAAAAACACTTTAAAGAAGGTTTATTTACATAAGTTTGGGCAGGGATAAGAGAAGGTGAAAGATATACTGCAAATATACCTGAAAATACAAGAGAAAGAAAGAAATACACTACTTCCCAATGACAGAGTGAGGAAGGAGGCCTGGCCCATGAAAATATCAAATCTTAGAAACACAACTGCTGACATATTTACAAAAGACATTAGAGGTTAGGGACAACAGTAGAAGAAATTACTAGTGCATCATTTCTTTTTTTAATAACTACCTTCAGAAAATGTATCTTATTTTAGTGAGACTTCTACCAAGCAGAAACTCTCTGAGAAGGAATTCTTTCTTTTAAAAAAAAATTAGCTCTTTTATTGCACTTCTCGAATTAACTGATATTTTCCTTTTTCTTTTTTTTCTAAAGTGCTATTTTATTTTTTATATTAATTACATCAAGTTACATCTCTATTACTACCCCTCCCTCCACCCCCTCCAGTTCCCACCCTCCTATCCTCTACTCCCTATCCCTTCCATTCTACTCCTCTGGAATGGAGTGTCCCTACATATCAGTCTCCTGCCCCAGTTCAGCATTCATATGAGGGCCAAGAGCCTCCTCACACACTGGGGGCCTACAAGGCAGCACCACTAGGGAAAAGTGTCTCATTGACAGGGAGAAAAAGAAAAAGTCTATGTCCATGTTCCCTTTGGTGCGTTGGTGGTAGTATAGATATCCTCTACTATATAACTAAAATCAGACTATAAGTGAATAGATGCCATGTGCATCCTTCTGAGTTTGGGTTAGCTCACTCAGGATGAGCTTCTCTAGTTCCATCCATTTGGCAGCCAGTTGTGATGGCACATGCCAGTAGGATTTGCTGAAGGAGGCAGAGGCAGGAGGATCACAAGTTCGAGGCCAGCCTGGGCTAGTAGTTGCTCTTTTAGAAATGTGGGTGCCCTTGTATTGGGGGCATAGATATTCAGTATTGAGATGTCATCTTGATGACTTCTTCTTTTGACAAGTGTGTAGTGTCCTTCCCTATATTTTTTGATTAATTTCGGTAGAAAGTCTATTTTATTGGATATTAGGATGGCTACTCCAGCTTGCTTTCTTGGACCATTTGCTTGAAAATACTTTTCCCAACCCTTTACTCTGAGGTAAAGTCTGTCTTTGCTGGTGAGATGCATTTCTTGTATGCAGCAAAATAATGAATCTTGTTTACAGATCCATTCTTTAACCTGTGTCTTTTTATTGGTGAGTTGATTCCATTGATGTTGAGAGATATAAATGACCCTAGTTTGTTATTTCCTCCTATTTTGATGTACGTGGTGATAGTGCAGTGGATTTATTTGCTTCCTGTGTTTTCTTGGCTGTAGTTACCTTCTCTTGATTGGAATTTTCCTTCTAGGATCTTCTATTGAGTTGGATTTGTGGGTAGATATTGTTTGAATTTAATTTTTTCATGTAATATCGTGTTTTCTCTATCTACGGTGATTGAAAGTTTTGCTGGGTACCGTTTTCTGGGCTGGCACCTGTGTTCTCTTAGGGTTTGTAGGACCATGCCCTTCTGGCTTTTAAAATTTCTGAGGAAATCTCGGGTGTAATTCTGATGGATCTGCCATTATATGTTACTTAGCCTTTTTCTCTTACAGCTTTTAATATTCTTTCTTTGTTCTTTATATTTGGAATTTCAACTATTATGTAGCAGGAGGAATTTATTTTCTGATCCAATCTATTCAGTGTTCTGTATGCCTCTAGAAATTTTATTGGCATCTCTTTCTTTAGGTTTGGGACATTTTTTAAAATGATTTTCTTTGAAAATGTTTCCTGGTCCTTGGAGTCTGGAGTCTTTTCTTTCATCTATGCCTATAATTCTTAGGTTCTGTTTTTTCACTGTGTCCTTTATTTCTTGGATGTTATGGGTGAGAACTGTTTTAGATTTCTTATTTTCTTTCGTTGTTGTACTGATTACTTCAATTGAGTCTTCCATGCCTGAGATCAAGCTGTTCCATCTAGTGATGTTAGCGGAGGTCAGAAGACCACCGTCTGAGTGATCCTGTTGTTCCTACTGGTCTTGGGTGGTCCTGAGTGGTCCTGTTGATTCTGAGTGGTCCTGTTTGTCCTGAGGGTGAAGGTCAGTGTATTGCAGCAGGCGCAGGTCTGGAAGATGACATTTGGAGGGACCGACCCCAGCTCAGATCAGCTTGGAGGGGCCCAGGGCATTGGGCAGGGAGGAAAGGAAGGGGATCCAACCTAGGTGTTCAGGTTCAAAGAGATCTGAGGTGGTACTGGGTCAGAAGGAAGGAGCTGGATGTTCCTGGGGAGTGAGGTCTTGTCACCTCTGGTGGGACAGGGAAGGTACAGTGGAACTTGGTCCACATTTCTCAGCTCAGGTGAACTGAGTCTGTCCCAAAGTGCTGGTTGGTATGCAGGAGGTGAGGGCATGGAAAGGGGAGAAATCCAACCTGGGTGGTCCTGAGGAAGAAGGTAGGGTGGGACTGGGAGGGGTGTAAAGAGGATGCTATGATGGAGATGTAACCTGAAGCAATAAATAAATACATTAAAAAAAGAAAAAAAAAAACACACAACAGAGTACAACTTAATTTCTGCCTTAAATGTGAGTTATTCTGAATATATTGGCTACTTCACAATTTGTTTCTGAACCTACTTTAGCTGCTGTGTAACATAATGATGGAGTGATCTGGAAATCCCCACTAAGAAATAAAGCAACACATCATCTAAAAAAAAGGAAAAGAATATGCCAGTATTGTTCATAACAGTAAACTCAATGTCAGTTGTCAAATAGGTAGTTAGTAAATAATTGTCTAATTAAAACTAAAAATAAATTTTTAAAATATTGATTCTACATGAAGACTTCAAATAGTTCTTATTATTCTCCAATAAAATACTATAGTTAGGCTAGAGAGATGGTTCAGCAGCAGTTAAGATGGCCGCTTGTTTAGAGGACCAGTGTTCAATTCCTAATACCCACATGGTAACTCCAGACCCTGGGAATCCAGTGCCATCTTCTGGACTTCATTAGTATTGCATGCATGTGATTCACCCATACACATAAAATTTCAGATATATAAAAAAATAATAAAAATATTTCAAGTTCTCTAATGTATTGAATATGCATCATTTTTATTTTATTCAGATAAATTAAGGACCTAGAGAACAAGGCAATTGTATTCATGAACAATAACCTCGTGAATTCCTCAAAAAGCTAAAAGAACACATGATCCAGATCTGTTATATGACCTATTCTACTACTCCTGTATATTTACGCAAAGGACTCTAAGTCAACATACCACAGAAATACCTGAACATTAATGTTTATGACAGCAACTTTCACAGTAGTCAAGATACAGAACCAGCCTAGATTTCCATGAAAAGATGAATTGATAAAGAAAATGTGGCACATATATACAATGGAGGTTTTATTAACATATAAAGAAGAATGACATTATTTCATTTGCAAAAAAATGGATGTAACTAGATATCATTGTGAAATAAGTCAGACTCAGATAAATAATTACATGTTTTCTCTCATGTGTGAAGTCTAGTCTTTTTTAAAGGTTTTAACTGATATAGAAGTTATATAGAGTATCATCAGGAGGGAGCAGATCAACAAGGGGGGACAATAGAGATATGTGCAAAAATATAAATAAAGTATAATGATGCATATGTATGAAATGTAAAATGAAATCATGTTTTTGTATACTAAATATAATTAAACAATTAAAACATATTCCCCATCCACTCAACATTTTAATTATTTTTTTGAGACAAGATCCCAGTCTGTAGGTCAGGGTGCCCTAGAATTTAGTATGTAGGCTAGGATAATATCAAACCCATTGTGATCCTCCTGCTTCAGCTTCTCAAGTGCTTGAAATACAGGGATGAGCCACCATGCCAGGAAACACATTTATTGTTAAAATATTACTGATGTAATTTAGTTATTTTATGAGACAAGTTCTTATTCATCTTGAACACTCTGTATTTTATTCTATAAAAATAGTTGTCAAATTGATAGCATGGGCTGATAGCAGACTATTTTATGTAGCTTCTCCTGTTCTTTGTACTAGTTTTCTTTTATTTAGATTAATAAGGATGGAGTAAGGATATTTACAAGTCTATTATAATGTGTAAGAATGAGATAACAATTAACAGTGAATTCTACCTTGCTGGTACTTAGAACTTGATTTGATCATTTTATGAGTGTGTATTTTTTTTTCTTCAAACTACTAATGAGATATTTCTCTTGATCTACATTACCATTTAGCTTCTTTACCCAAGGAGCTCATATATTGGTGCTGTTCTTAAAATAATTTTTTATTAAGGGGCTAAGATGCATGATAACAATAGAAATCAAAAGGCCACTAATGTAATTATGGAACAGTTGGTAGTTGTGGGAGAAATGTGTATCTCAGTTATTTTGAGCCCAACAAAGGCCTCTTACTTTACTCTCCAGTACACTTTTCTAATGGAATATTTATGTATTCCTGTTCCTTCAGGCAGTGTTCAAAATGTCATTTTTTTCTACCACTAAGAGTCCTGACATTGCTCTTCTTGAATTAAATATTTTTGACCTCTGTAACATGGAGAACAGATGAGAACAGATTTGATTTTCTGATAGCATTTAGGCTATATGATTCATGGTGACATAGATAAAAGCTCTTTTGCCTCATTAATAGCATTTCTTCCATTGTAGGATGGATAATCTCTAGGCAGATTTCCCATTGTGAGTTTAAACCAGTGAAAGAATATAGATTCCTCTTCAATTTCACAAAGGGCACATCTTAATTTTGTTACCGTGAGTCAACCATCTCTTCAATTAAGCCTTACCTAATCCTCGTTGAACAGAATCATCATCACTTCTTCCCTCAACCCTCCCAGGAGGGTGTCTTTATCTCTATTTGTCACTCACTCTGATTTACTTATTTGCCCAATAGTCTTCTTTCCATTATAGGAGAAGAAAAAAGAAAGCACCATTTATTTTTGTTTTCCTCACATACCTAGCAAAACTGTATACATAGTAGGTTTCCAAACATTTTCATTGGAAAAGATAATTTGAAGGATAAAATGGAGTCCTCAATACTCCCAACATTATCAGACTTTAATGTGATTTTAAAGGAAGGTGGATGTGTGACTGCATTTGGGGAATTCTGCCCACATTTTATCCAGACAGGATTTTCATCAGCCAAGCAGCTTTTAGTGTTCACAACCTTATCACTACCAGTCATAAATTTCTTTGAAAATGCCAAATGAGGGTCACCAGGCTAATGGATTTATCCAATTGGATATTCTAGGAAATTATGCCATCCAAGTTGCCAGAAGTTTCTTCAAGGTCAAACACTGAAAAGTCAAAGTAGATTACAGGGGTGTCTGAAAGATTCTCTTTTGAAAGTCTTGTCCACTTCTATATCTGTACTGTCAACTCTGATTACATATTTCTACTGCCCAATGCTAAGATGTACCTTCTCTATAAGTTTTTCTATATACAATGAAGATTTGACACTTACTTGAACATCATCATAAGATATGTCTAAAACTTTTTTCCTATTTAGCAAGAACTTCTTGGATTTTTGATGTTCCAAGGAATAAAATCAGGAAGATGAATGAGTAAGGATTAATTTGTAAATAACATCCAATACAATGAGTGTACTCAAATTGTTATGGGTTCAGAAATAGTCACACATTGACCACTCGAATACAAGGCTCAGATTGATGGAAGTTTATTGAACACTGAGCCAACACTGATCCAGTCAGGGACTCCAGTCCAGGATTTGGGAACCAGGACTGAATCCCCAAGCCTCTCTCAGAGTGAGTTTTTAAAAGAAAAATCATAATGAAGCAGGAAAAAATGAACTCTATTTCAGGTACACTGTGTTCAACCAAGCAAGAACCAATTCTATACCAGATACATCTATGTAGCTAAAAAAAGCATTTTAAGCCGATTAGTTGGAATTGAAGTGGGAGAGGACTTAGGGGCTTGCCAGTTCCCCACAATTTGGGGAGAAAAGGAACATAGGAGATTATTGTGGTTGTGTCTAAATAGAACATATATCATTAATTCAGGCAGAACATTCAACAAAAGCTATTCTTATGTCAGGCCAGCAGAGCCTGAGAACTTGAATTTAGTTTCACATTGTGATTAAGATGGAGACTAAAGACAAAAGTGGCTGAAGTTATGCTAGGCAGGAAAGCCTGGACATGTCTTGATGTTGGTGAAATTCAACAACATTAGGATTAAAGTACAGTTATTCATGCATACTGAACTGACTGAACAAATTTCCCTTTTACTGATTTGTGTACAAAGATGGGCAGATAGGGAATATCTTGACAGACAGTAAAAACACCTCACCTCAAGCCTCAGTCAGAGTATCACCAAGAATATTATCTCTCTAGATTTTCGGTTGGCTTATTTTAAAACAACAGCACTAGCTACCTAGTAAATCTCTTGTTTCCTATTTGCTTTGACATATACCAACATAGGGATTATTTTTTAAAGCCCCATCCTGAGACTACATTAAGTATAGAACAAAGACTCCCACTTGAGAGCCACGTCTGCTTGAATATATTCAATATGTCTCAACAGAGTGTGTGCCTACTATATGAAAGCAGGAACCATGCCTCACCTCATATTTTTTAATTTATTAATTTGTTTATTTTACATTCCAATTACATTGCAACCCTCCTGCCTCCTCTCCTCCCAGTCCCACTCTCCCACTGACTTCCCCTGTATGCACTCCCCCAAATCCAGTACCAACCCATTCTGGCACATCAACTTGCATCAGGACTAAGTGCCTCTTCTTCCACTGAGGCAAGACAAGGCAACTCAGGTAGGAAAATGGGATCCAGAGGGAGGCAACAGAAATCAAATCTGAGATCGTCCCTTCTTCAATTTTCTGGGGGTCCACTTCATCTCATAGTTTTTGAACTGCATCTCTAACTTCATTTCCATTTTTGCCCCTTTGTTTTCACATTTTTCCTTTCTAAGTTCTGAAATGTCACATTTAGTTCTTGCTTGGTATGGTTCCACATGCATTCCTTGATCTCCATACTGTAGAGATATGTAGTACATAGTACTACATGTAATACAATAGTAGTACTTTGAGGTCATCAATAAGGGGGATGGTATATGAGAGTGAAAGTATGGAAGAGTTCAAAATGGTAAGACAAAGTTATAGCTTTACATATAAGGTTGATGAAAACATTGAAAATCAGGGAGTCACAAACTAGGGAAGTAAGATCTCATCTTTTGAACTCCTATTAACTCAAGGAATCCTTGGAGTTTTAAGGAAAGTATGGAACTTCACATATGATCAATGGGGGTTTAATTTATTGTAGAGTTGCCTATATACTGAAGAGTGTGAGAACATACCAGAAAACTTTCATTATATTTAGTACTCCACTAAAAATCTTGATCTTGATCTAGGTTTTAACTCAGTTGAAGAAGAGGGCTGTGAAAATCTCCTTTAACTCTGTATGAGTAGAATATGTGATAATTTAAGTCTAGATGTAGCATTGGATTTGATTCAAGAAAATAGCAGAGAAGACTGAACTTGAATTACTATAAATGAATCCACTCTTTAATTCAACATCATCTTTTACTTACTATCACCTTGAACCAAGAAAGTGAAACACTATTGTGCTTGCCTTGAAGTGCTGAGTCTAATGAAGTCATGAACTCTGTTTAGTTTTTTTTCTGTTTTTTAAAAATTTATTTATTTATTGCTTCATGTTACATCTCCATCATAGTGTCCTCGTTCCACCCCTCCCAGTCCCGCCCTCCCACCTCTTCCCCCTATCTCTTCCATCTCACTCCTCTGGAGTAGAGTGTCCCTACATAACAATCCCCCACCCCAGTTCAGCAGCCATATGAGGGCCAAGAGCCTCCTCATACACTGGGGGCCTACAAGGCAGCACCACTAGGGAAAAGTGTCTCACTGACAGGAAAAAAAAAGTCTATGTCCATGTTCCCTTTGGTGCGTTGGTTGTAGTATAGATATCTTGTACTATATGGTTAAAATCCGATTATAAGTGAATAGATGTCATGTGCATCCTTCTGAGTCTGGGTTAGCTCACTCATGATGAGCTTCTCTAGTTCCATCCATTTGGCTGCAAATTGCAGTATTTAGTTGTTTCTGATAGCTGAGTAGTGTTCCATTGTGTAGATGTACCACAGTTTTTTAATCCATTCTTCAGTTGAGGGACATCTGGGTTGTTTCAAGTTTCTAGCTATTACAAATAAGGCTGCTATGAACATAGATGAGGAAACCTTCTTGTGATTCGGTGAAGAGTTATTTGGATGTATATCCAGAAGTGATATGACTGAGTCCCGAGGAAGAGCTATTCCAAGTTTTCTAAGATATTGCCAGAGTGACCTCCACAGTGGTTGCACAAACCTTCACTCCCACCAGCAATGGAGGAGGGTTCCCCTTTTCTCCACACCCTCGCTAGCATGTGCTGTCATATGTGCTTTTAATCTTAGCCATTTTGACAGGTGTGAGATGGAATCTTAGAGTCGTCTTGAGTTGCATTTCTCTGATGATTAAGGATGCTGACCATTTCTTCAAGTGTCTCTCAGCCACTAGGAATTCCTCCTTTGTGAATTCTCTGTTTATCTCTTTTACCCATTTTTTGATTAGATTATTTGGTTTCCTGGCATTTAATTTCTTGAGTTCTTTGTAAATTTTGGATATTCGCCCTCTGTCAGATGTGGGGTTGGTGAAGATTTTTTTCCCAATCTGTAGGCAGCCACTTTGTTCGAATGACAGTGTCTTTTGCCTTACAGAAGCTTTTCAGTTTCATGAGGTCCCATTTATTGATTGTTGGTCTATCAAAATACCAACACAATTTTTCATAGACCTGGAAAATGCTATTCTCAACTTCATATGGAACAACAAAGAACCAAGGATAGCTAAATGATTCCTCTACCAAAAAACAAAACAAAAAAACAAAACAAAAAAAACAAAACAAAAAAAACATCTGGAAGTATCACCATCCAAGATTTCAAGCTGTACCACAGAGCAATAGCAATAAAAACAGCATGGTACTGGTATAGAAACAGACCAGTGGATAAATGGAATCGAATTGAAGACCCAGAAATGAACCCACACATATATGGTCACCTAAATTTGTCAAAGAAGCCAAAACTGCACAATGGAAAAAGGACAGCATCTTCAACAAATGGTGCTGGTCCAACTGGATGTCCATATGTTAAAGAATGAAATTAGACCCATACGTGCACAAAACTTAAGTCCAAGTGGATCAAGACCTTAACATAAGGCCGGACACACTAAATCTACTATAAGAGAAAGTGGGAAAAACCCTTGAAATCATTGGCACAGGTGGCAACTTCCTGAACAGAACACCAACAGCTCAGGACCTAAGATAAACAATCTGTTTAGTTTTTAAAGGCAAGCAAAAGAAAAAGAATATACCCTAAACCTCTATTTCTATTGATCACAGCATGCAGATAATTTTTATATCTTAATCTGTCAAAAGTTGGAAAATGTTGTCTCAAAATATGTTCAAACTTTGATCTAATTTTTCCCTTCCTCCAGTAAATTCTGAGTACTTCAAAACACAGATGAAAAGATTAGAAAAAAATATTTTCTTTTGATGTCTAGATATTATTTGGTTAGAACCACAACATGTCTTGTTTTTGATAAAGTAGTAGCAAATGTTATGCTAATACTGTTATAGAGTATGCAGTGTTGATGTTGAAATGTTAATCACCCTCAAATGCTAATAATTTCAATTTGTAATAAGTTTTAGTTAAATATATTTCTTGGGTCAAGTGACAAATTAGCAGACAAGCCTAACTGATCTGTATCATGGTCAATGAGTATATAATATTAGCTTGTAAATTAAATGATTTTATTATGTATAGGGCTTGAGGATGTAGCTTAGTTGTGAGCATGTGTTTAGTGTGGGCAAGGTCCTGGGTTCAATCCTCACCATAGAAAAAAAGAATAATTTTGTGAAATTGATCCATATATTTTTTATTTTTATGTTGAAGTATTAAAACAAATTATATTTATTTGTTAGTCACAAGGTTGTTACATTCCTGTGTGTTTTTTGTTTTCAAAATATAAAGAATGTTAAATTCCCTACTCAGTAATAATTAGTTACTGCTTCTTCTCTTAGAGGCTTGGTTGTCACAAAGACTTGTTTGTGACCGGAAGACACAGAGATGCTTGAGTTTATGCTGTTCAATCATTCTGTTCCACAGTGTCTTCAGGGAAAAAAATAATTGCTGTAATGACCTGGTAGAAGTCTGTTCAAGTAAAAATGCTTTAAAGGGAATACTATGCATCAAACACTGTTTTCTGCCTCAGAGATCCTGTGATAGGTGAGTACCTGTATATTCAGGGAGAAAAAACAACTGAAGTGTGAATTCAAACAATTGCATATGCTGAAAATCAAAAGCCCACAGCTATGCTAGAGATATAATTTCCCTGCTCTTTTAGCAAAACAGAGGAAAAAATAAATCATTGAAATAATGCTAAAAAGCCCTCAAACAATTGAGAATCATCATTAGTTTTTTCATTGAAACATTCTCTATCTGTATTTCAGTGTCAGGTTTACCTTTCATACGGAGGATTTTGTACATTTTCATTGATCAAAGACTGTTGCTTATTTTCAAAACTAGTATGTGAAAATTACTATTATATTCTTGAGTATTTGTTCATCTGAAAATCATTTTTAAAGTAGTAATTATGGCACATTGAAATGATAATTATCTAATTATGAATAATTAATTTTATAGCTTGAAACTATGTAAAACCAAGCTGATGGCATTTTCAAATAGATTCTCATTATGATCTGAGTAAGTTGAATTCATGAGTATAGTTCTATGTATTAAGCAAAAATTTGCATTACACAAATTGTGCATTTAATGATACTTAGCTTATTATAATATATATACTGAAAATTCTTAGTTTGGGACCCCAGAATAATTCCCAAATAATGTTTTTCTAAACATACATTGTAATTTTGTAAGTCTTCATGAAAACAGAGTAATGAAATCTACTTAGGCTAAAGGTAGTTTTATATTTTAACAGTGTACAGTAATCACAGTTAATCTCTAATAAGTTGCTAAGTGACAGTAACTATTGTCTATTTACAGATTTTATACAACAGAGGGCATAAGGCACGATTCCTTTGGATCAAATAGCATGTCACTCACAGCTTATATGAAAATTTCTTACCAAAGTGAACCATTTTCCATCCACTGTTGGCTGGATTATTTGTTTTAGCTTTTTTGTGTGTTGTTTAGGGATTTATCCGTCATTGTGTACTGCATGATATTATGAGCATTTCTAAAAAAAAATGTGTGTCAAGCACTATTATCATTCTCATTTTATTAATGCCTGTAGTATAGATGAACTAGTCTGGGTTTGAACATCAAACAGACTTGGGTTGCCTTCTGAATCCATCCTTACTAACCAGGTGACCATGGACACTTGATGTGTACTTACGTCTCCACATGTCAATTTCCATTAAGGAAAAATTACATTCTCATCTCTGTTAGGATTTTTATCTATTGGTGCTAGAAATACCCACCAAACAAACTTTAACACAAATATGTTGATTCTTTCACTGGTAGAGTCAAGGGCTTCCACCATTGCTATTAGGCTCACTTGATTTTTTCCTGCTTGATTCTTTCCCAGGAAGGCTATCAATCCAATCTTTGTAAAACATTAATTGACTCCATGGGCTGGTAACCAAAGACACATTTCTCTTTGAGTTCTAATCCTTGAATCTGTGCTTTAAAGGTTTTTGTCTTTAAGCGTTGGATCCAAGGGGTTGGAACACTGACCTGACCCTTACTGCAGTGGTATCTGTCTTGTTTTTTTTTTTTTTTTTGAGGTACAGAACAAGTAGTAGTAAGTTAGAGTATAGAGATGACATGATTACTCTGTCCCATGTCCAGTGTAGATTCCCAGGTGATCTGATCATGCTACTTTTCACACAGGGTTCTTTGAGCTTGAAGTATTAGTATTGTCTTCTGCCACATGCCTTATTTTCTAAGGTTTGTTTACATGTAGATTTATATTGGAGCACAAACATAACACATTTAACATAGGAAAAGTCATTATTATCAGTCATTTTCTATTGTTGTCCATAAATGGAGAGTATCTCTAATTTCTTCTCTTGTTGCTTTCAGGAACTCCAGTCAGGGTTATTTTTTTCAAGGTCAAAAGCAATACTCAAAGAAACCGAATATCTTCAAGTACTTATTTTATCTCTCTAAACTTTGGTGGGTTTAAGTTTAAGTCTTAGGATGAAAGAGTCAGTTTAATGCTCTACCGACAATACAGCTTGCTAATCACTCAGCTGAAGTCCAAGAATCCTGAAACTCTTTAATATCCCACATTGCAATCCTGATCAACCAATAATTGTAGGATGTGTTAATTTCCAATAATACTTTTCTGGATGTCATAATGAATTTTTATGAGCTGATTTTACATTCAAGGGACAGAAAACTTATTCAAAGTTGTTTACATTTATTGACACATATAGTGCAGATGTACTGAAATGGTTGAACCAAAATCAAATCTTCTCCTAAGACAATGATTCTCAACTGTCCTAATGTTATGATTCTTTAATAAAGTTCTTCATGTTGTGATGACCCCCAACCATAAAATTATTTTGTTGCTACTCCATGACTCTAATTTTTCAACTGTTATAAATTATAATGCAAATAATTGATAGCAGGATATCTAATATGTGACCCCCAAATGGGTCACTAATCATAGGTTGAGAACCACTATATTAACCTTGTCTTTTGTGAAACAAATAGACAATTAGAATATAAAATGATGGAGTCAAATAGGGGATGCTATACTAGAGCAGATATGGCATGAACAGAATGGAAAAATAGCATTTTTCCTTCCTGTAATAGACTAGTCTACATAGCATGTAAAAAGGAAGAAGGGGATGAGATTGTTCTTTTGGGAAGGAAATAAATGGGCCAGGAAATGGAGCTTTCATAGTAAAACAGCATTTGACGAAATTAGAATGGTATAATTACCTATATATAATTCATTTATATAAACATGCCATCAACATATAGTGGTTTTCAGAGATAAATTTTATACATATGTGTGGCATAATATCATATAGTAAATTCTTTGTCTGTGTGTGTGTGTGTGTGTGTGTGTTTGTATATGGTTTCTGTATGTGTTCATGTATGTGTGCAAGAGTGCAAGCGTTTGCCTGGCAAGATTAGGTGTTTTCCACAGTAATTCCACCATATATTTTTTTGAGACTGGGTCTCTCACTGAACCTGGAGCTCACCAATTCAGCTAGATTCACTAGCCAGCAATCTCTAGTAACTGTCTTCTTTCTGCCTCCCCAGCTCAGCTCTTAGAGGAATTCACTCTAATGGCTGGCTTTTTCAAGTTTGCTTCTCCAAATCTTCAAGATAAACATTATCACAGAAGGTTTATTATTAGGTTTTATACTCTACAGGACTATGAAGTCCAAAACTTTAATGTACCTTTTGTATGAGATGCCTCTTAAGCTGAAATGTTAAATTTTATTTTGATTTTTTTTTTTTTGCTGCAACCTACCTAACATTCCTTTATATATAATTCCTTTAATCATAAACCTGTCAGCATTCATTTGGAAGTGTTCTTTGAATTCTCATTAACAACATGAGATACTTAGTTTTTTTTTTTCATAGATTGTTCTACAGGGGAAAATGAGCATTTCCTTATGTCATCTTGAAAGAGAAGAAACAGCCTGCTTTCCAACTGGGTGAGGTGTACTATTGTACAATTGAGTTCCATCCCTTTCTTTCCCCTCTCCTACAGGGCCAGTTTTTCTTTGCCTCAGTTTGGTTTGCTCTACCAAAGGGGAAGAGTGATTTATTCCATGCTCAAGAAGCAAACAGCCAGGTGCTGACCTCAACATGGGTACAGAGGACATGCTGTGTAATGTTGAGCTATTACATAGAGCATTTTTTTTTTTTGCTCACATTTCTCTGTAGCAGAAAAAAAACAAATGATACAATATTGAGAAAGCTTTCAAAATGTCCCTGAGGGTTGCCTTAGAAACAGTCAAATCTCTGTTGAATCCAAGAAAGAAAGCAATTTCCATGCACCAAAAATATTGGGAGGGTAAAACTGTGTGCTGACCACTGTGGGGATATTTAAAGGAATATGTGGACAGTTTCCCTGAGGTACAATCTAGATGGTATTTGATGGATGATAGCTATTGATGTAGCTGTGTCTTTTGTAAGGAAGGAAACTAACATGCTATTGACTTATGAATCTAAAGAAAAAGGCAGAGAAAATATAAAGCAACAATAAGCTTCCTACCTGTCAAGTCTATATGGATTTGATGTCAAAATGGAGATAACATTTGTTCTGGAAGTCACTTTGAATACTTTAGAAATAATACTCAATGATTAATACCTCATAAGTTCTATCATTCTTGTTCCTTCTTGTTCTCATATGATATAATGTTCCATGCACTATACTATATCCCGAAGAATTCCAAAGTGGTTTACAATCGCAGCATCAGTCCAGATCTCCTGGTTGAACAGTGTGTTCAGAATGACAGAATTATAATGTCCTTGGTAGATCCATGCATAATTTTTTACAAGTGTCTCCACTATAAAAAAAATGAGCTTATATATAATTCTTAATAGTGGGAAAAAATCACTCCCTTAAGTTGAATGCCCATCAAAATGATGGAGTGGGTGAAGCAACAATGCTGATTAAGAGCACTGATCTTGTGTAAAATGGGAAGATAGGTCATCATTCTGCTATGCATTTGTAAAGGTTTGTGTAGAGGGAAGCTCACAGCACTGTATTGGGACATGTCAGTGACCTATAATGCTCTACCCTGTGTCCCAGTTAGAGTGGAAGAGCTGGAAGGATATATACATTCATTATTCTTGTGCTTAGTGAACTCCTCCAGACTTACCAAGCCTGTACAGCATTGTTTGTCTCTGAACTTGCTGCCACTTGTATCTGAGCTCTATGTATAAATTTTTGTGCCATTGTTCATCATGCTCACCTTTTAATTTTTTTATTATTTTAATTATGTGAGGCTGTGTGTGTCTGCATATAGGTATGTGCATGTGACTGTAGGTGCCCACAGTCCTCCAGACCTGGAGTTACACCTCGTTGTGAGCCACCTGATATGGGTGCTGGGAATAGAACTCGGGTCCTCTGGAAGAACAGTGAGGACTCTTTATCATTAGGTCATCTCTCCAACCTACTCCCTTCATTTATTCTTCATTTTTTGTGCATTGTTAGGGAGAAAAAACTGTCTGTGTAGCTTTTCAAGCATGTCTGTTAATGTAGTGTCACTTGAAACTCAGAATTTGCCATAATATGGGTACCATACAATTCTTTTTTTTTAATTTATATTTTCAAGTTATATACCTATCAAAGTTCCCTCCCTCATCCCCTCCAGGTCCCACCCTTCCTCCCATTCCCCCATGTCTGTCCTTTTCTTCCCTTAGGATGAGGGGAGCCCCCACTTCTCAACCCCTCTCAGTTCATCAGTCTCAAGAGGGCTAAGAATGTCCTCTTGTACTGGGGCCTGTTATGGCAGCCCAGCTAGGGTAATGTGTCCCACTAATAGGCAACAGGGACAATGACTGGAGGCTGTGTGGGGATTTTTGTAGGATAGTTATGCTAGGTTCCTGTCTGTTTAGATCTGTGGGTTGTTGAATGGTTATCCTGTGCTATATGGTTAATATTCAAATATAAATGAGTACATACAATGTGTATCTTTCTGGATCTGGGTTAGCTCACTTAGGATGAGCTTTTCTAGTTCCATCCATTTGGTTGCAAATTGTATGATTTACTTATTTCTGATAGCTGAGTAGTATTCCATTGCGTAAATGTACCTCAGTATTTTTTTATCCATTCTTTGGTTGTTTCTGGCTTGTTTCCAGTTTCTGGCTATTATGAATAAAGTTGGTATGAACATAGTTGAGGTGATGCCCTTGTTGTTTGGTGGAGAATCTTTTGGATATATACCTAGGAGCAATATGGCTAGTTTTTGAGGTAGAACTATTCCCAATTTTCTAAGATATCTCCAGATTGATTTCCAAAGTGGTTGTACAAGTTTGCACTCCCACCAGCAATGGAGGAGTGTTCCTTTTTCTCCACATCCTCTCCAACATGTGCTATTACTTGAGTTTTTTATCTTAACCATTCTGATATATTCCACAGTTAAGAGAAATTAAGATTCAGATATTTAACCAATCATGACACCAAAACTTAAGACATATGAAAGAAATAATCATATTTCTGGTAAAAATATGAATGCCAACATTTAAAATGCACCATTTTATGACTTACAGAAGGCATTCATTGATATTATACATGACTGCATAATATTACTTTTGTGCTAATCTCTTAATATATGTCTGATAGTTTCAAACATAAATTTTGAGAACTACTATAAAATCTGGTCTTTTTCAATATACCAGGTTGACTTTTTTCCTTGATCATTACAGAGTGGTAAAAATTACCATTTATTGTACATACAGGCTCTCACACACTTTTATAGATGGTTGGTATATGAAAAGATACTGTTTAAAACTGCTAAATTCTAAGCACAATATGTGACATTATGTGAATGGTTTTATACAGAATGAGATGTTAAAGATGGGTTATTCCTGAAAAATAGGAGGATGTGAAGTTTACCATTGAGTAAGGATAGTACTGTATATTTAAATTTCCAGTCAACAAGCAAATAAATGCAAGCTCATGATTAACTGATAATTACCCCCAAATTGAGAAGCAGTGAATTAGGAACTGAGCCAAACTCCTCTCTCCTTTTCTATTTCTGAGGAATTGCAGCTGTTCAGACAGTAGTAATGCATCTCTCCCTCTCTCCCTCTCTCCCCTCCTTCTCTCCCTTCTCTCCCCTCTCTTTTCTCTCTCTCTCTTTCCTTTCCATCATCTTCCACTTCCCTTCTTCCTTTGCACTGATTCATCTTATAGAGCAATGGATCTTAAGAAATTGTTCTGCTAATAACCAGTGGGCAATACTATTGTTTTCATGCCCTGTCAATTATTTGTTATCTATCTGCTTAACTAATTACCAAAACCTTGTAGGCTCATAACAACATAATGTATTCCCACAGTGTCACTGGCCTAGGATCTCCTTCAAAGCATAGTCAAAGTGTCTTTGGAGCTGCCATCATTTGAAGACTTAGCCAGAAGCAGCTCACAATTTGGCGTAGGCTTTAAAAGGCTCAAAAAGAAACTGGGTGTGGTGGTGCACGCCTTTAAACCCAGCACTCGGGAAGTAGAGGCAGGCAGATCTCTGTGAGTTCGAGGCTAGTCTGGTCTACAAAGTGAGTCTAGGACAGTCAAGGATACACAGAGAAGCCCTCTCGAAAAACCAAAAAAAAAAAAAAAGGCTCAAAAAGGCAACTGCAAGTGGAATCTGGGATGAATTGTAACATGATCTCAGAAGTGACATCCCATCACTTGTGGAGGGGAGAGAATGACACTAAGATTTATACACTAAGAAACAGAATGCATCTGGGTCACTTGAGACATGGCTTACCATCTTCCTCCCTCCCTCCCTCCCTCCCTTCCTTCCTTCCTTCCTTCCTTCCTTCCTTCCTTCCTTCCTTCCTTCCTTCCTTTCTCCCTCCCTCCCTCCCTTCCTCCCTTCCTTTCTTTCTTTATTGAGAAAACCTCTTACTTGTAGCCAAACCAGACCTCAAGGTTACAATATTGTTGCTTCAATTTTCCACGTACCCTGATCACAGGTGTGTAAATTTAATTACTGTCAAGCAAAGTCCAAAAGTGCCTGGCTCAGAGTGTTTCAGACACCTATTGTTTTATATGTACATTTCCATATGAACATATGCATATTGCTCCAAGTATAGATACATTTGCATAAAACTTATATCTTCCCCCAAAACTTCAAGTACAATTGATGGTCCAGGAAGATAGAGGCCTGGCAACTGTCTGTTCAGTGTTACTGTTGCAAATGTGAGAGATGCCAGATTGCTTAGGAGCTCCAGACACACCAGGCACTCTGTAACCAAGGCTGAATTTTCATCTTCTCTAATTCATTTGTCCTGATTGAAATTACACCATTAACTGGGCTCTTCTGTTTAATCTTGACAGTCTGTATTTTATAAAAGTGAACCTTTTTGATGAACGGGAGTACTTTAAACCACGGGAGTACTTTAAAACCACACTCTGCCATTGAAATCTTAGCCTGTGCTCATCTTTCAAGCACAGTTGATTTTACTTATCAAGGAAAAAATTATCAGCTGTTCATTTATCAGGAACTGACTGCAATGGATTACATGCTGATCTCTCCTCTATTTTGTTGGGAAAGGAAAATTTCAAAGAAGGGTAAATTTAGGTTTGAAGGGATAGCTCAGCATTAAGAGCTCTTGTAGTAGCAGAGGACTCACCACCCACATGCTCACTCCGAATCATTTGTAACTCCAGGAGATACCAATGGTTCTTTGACTTGTGCAGGCTGTGAGCATATATGTGTGCAGGTATACATACATAAATGCAAGCAAAACACCTATGCCCATAAAATAAGAATAAATGAATGCCTTTTAAAATGAAGTATAAAATTTAATTTACCATTAATAAATGAGAAGGCAATGTTAAGGCAAATATCTATCAAAGGATGATGTATAAACTATCAGTAACAAGTGTGCTCTTAATTTTTCTAAGTCAGTTTTTATTTTTTATTTTTTTGCTAATTTAATTGAATTTTTATTACATTTATTTTAGTGTGTGTGCATGTGTGTATGTGTATAGGTCAGAAGACAATTTTTTAACATTTATATATTTCTTCAAGTTACATCTCAATCATAGTCCCCTCCACTTCCCCCTCCAGGTCCCAGGTCCTACCCTTCTACCCTGTCCCCTCTCCCCCTCCTAACTGCTTTTTTTTTAATTTAAGATGTATCTTTCCCCCCTCTAAAAGCCCCCCTTTTAGTCCTGTAAAAGGCTCTTTTTCTTATAACAATAAATACAATACAAAACAATAAGAATAATTAGGCCACAATTATGAAAATTATATGGTATAACATGGATTCCCAAAGTCCACTTCATACGTATTTGCCAACTGATATTAATATTCTATTATCTATCTATCTTGATGACTTTAAAGTTCTATACCAACTCAGTTTCCATCCTAACTTGCATTACCAACTTAAAAACATCTTCTTAGACCTAGAACATCCTTTTAATTCCTAGACAACCTAAAATTTAACTGTTAGACTATAACTATCTAGTCTTCAAGCACATCAGAGACCTGAGAAGGATAAATATATCTGAAGACAATTTTTAGGAGTCAGTTTGATCCATCTATCATATGCATTCTGGGAATCAAACTTAAGCTATCAGATTTAGAGACAAGTACCTGTACCATATGAATCATTTCCCTGGCTCTTATTTTGTTTTTGAGTTAGCATGCAAAGCATCAGATTTCCTTATAGCATTTTTATATATACTTAGTTACGTTTTGTTATCCCAATAACAATTATTTTATTCTCCTAAAGAGCCCTGAGGGTTGTCTGAGAAACATACACTGTTAAACTGTGTGTTTGGGGTGGGTAGTGGGCAATCCTAGATATGGCAGTTATTATTTCTTTTCATGTTTTCTGTTAACACTACATTGTTATTGTTCTGAAAATAAAAGTTAGCTATTTTAGAAGACTGTTCTAGGATTAAAGGAATCTCATCTTGCTGATATATGTTGCCAAAAAGAAAGATAAAGCCAGGTGGCTTTCTTTCCATTGGCCCAGTGATAATTTTTTTTTAATGAAGTTTTCTTAATCCCAAAGAAGAGCAACATGCCAAGTGTATTGGCAAGGGTGCCATGTGTTATTGCAGTTATACTTAAGCAGCAAATAAAAAACAATAGATGGCATTCTAATCTGATATATCATATGGCCAGGTTATTAAGTACTATAGAAAGTTGTAAAAAGTCCAATTAATATTTCCTCTTGAATATAGGCCTGTATAGATGTGACCAAAATGGCCTTATCTTTTTCCTTCCTTCCTTTCTCCTCCATTCAACTTGTACTCCCTTTCCTTCCTCTCCCACCCTCAGCTCTCCTATCCTCTCCTCTTTCCTCCCCCCCCCCTCCCCTTATTCTCCTCCTCTTCCCTCCCTCCCCTTCCCTTCCATCCTAACCTCCTCTTCCTTCTCCCCTTGTTTACTTTTCTCCTTTTCTTTGTTCTTTTTTTGTTATTTTAAGGTATTTCTACACCTTTATCATAAGGAGAAGGTGAAAAATATAGGGGAAAAATGTTTTCCCTTCTTTATACATTTTTTTGCTAACAAACTTATGGTGATTTAACACAGTTGAGTCACACATTTGAAGGGGAAAACTTACTGGTTCCTGGTATATTTATAGAGTGCTACCACCATTACCACAATCAATTGTAACATATTTTCATGACCTCAAGTAGAAATCCAGCCCATTTTTTTTATATGCATGTAGCTCTACACAACCACCAATACATTTTCTTCTGCTTCCTATTCTGGACATTTAATATAAGTAGAATCATAAAATGTGGCACTTATATCTAGCTTCTTTTAATTTTAGTATTTTCAAGCTTCATCCTAAATGGCTCTTCCTTAGTTGATGTCTATCATTTTGCTATTTTTTTCTTTTACCTTGGTTCGTAGTTAATAAACTCACTTATTCAAAACAAAAAAAAAATATGACTCCCGTAAGTCATTCTCCTATATAGACTAAACAATACAAGATCCTGCCTGAAGAAAAAAATAAAAGAAGAAATTAAGCAGGAAACTCAAGAAGTTAGATATGGTTGCTTCCTGGCAGATCCCATCACTTGAGGTGATATTTCTACAGGCTGTGGTGTTAGGAGTGTAGCTCACTTGGTAGAGTGTTGGCCTAATATGCACGTGGCCCTGGATATGATCCCTGACTAGGGAGGCCTGGTGGAATGTTCCCTTAATCCCAGAACTTGGGAGATAGAAGCAAGAGGATCTGAGGTCATGCATCCTCAGCTTCACAGAATGTCTGAGCCTTGTATACAGAATACACAAAACTGTCCTTAAAACCAAACAAGCAAACTTGTGTTAGCCAGACAGTCCTGCCTTACCCATTCCCAAGTCACCATAGTGTACCTGTCTGCAGACAATCTGTCCAAACAAGATGAGCATGGATTGGCTGTGAAGGCTCTGGATGCTATGCTTAAAGCTGCATACTGACAATAGGAGATGATTCACAATGTGTACATCAGAAGATAGTGAATGTACTCCTGGATGGACACAGTTACCAATGTAACCATGAGCAAACTTAAATTTCAGACAAGGAAGTACACCGGCATGGCAATGCTCCCACTAATCCCAGCATTCATGAGGCAGGAGGAGCTTGAATTCAAGGCTAATGTGGACTGTGTGGTTATATCCTTATAACAAAACAAAGAAATATTAAAATAAAAAGACAAACTACAGCAATCAATGGCTACATATAAATATTTCCGAACCAATCTTTGGTAATCAATATTTCTTGCCATTCTTGCCTCCCCTCCCCCAAGGTCTCTTTAAGTTCATGTAAATGGATCTAACATTTTCTTTATTTTTCATTATATTTTATTTTATTTTTTAAATATTTATTTATTAATTCAGGTTACATCTCCATCACAGTACCCTCTTTCCACCCCTCCCAGTCCCACCCTCCTACCCTCCCACACTCTGCCCCAGATCTCTTCCATCCCACTGCTCTGGAGTGTCCCTATATATCAGTCCCCTGCCCGAGTTCAGCAGTCATATGAGGGCCAAGAGCCTCCTTATACACCGGGGGCTTACAAGGCAGCATCACTAGGGAAAAGTGTCTCATTGACAGGAAAAAAAAAAGTCTATGTCCATGTTCCCTTGGTGTGTTGGTTGTAGTAAAGATATCCTGTATTATATGGATAAAATCTGACTATAAGTGAATAGATGCCATGTGCATCCTTCTAAGTCTGGGTTATCCCACTCAGGATGAGCTTCTCCAGTTCCATACATTTGACTGCAAATTGCATAATTTCATTGTTTCTGATAGCTGAGTAGTATTCCATTGTTCCACAGTTTTTTAATCCATTCTTCGGTTGAGGGATATCTGGGTTGTTTCCAGTTTCTGGCTATTGCAAATAAGGCTGCTATGAACATAGATGAGGAAACTTGCTTGTGATTTGGTGAGGAATCATTTGGGTGTATACCCCGAAGTGGTATGGCTGAGTCCCGAGGTAGAGCTATTCCAAGTTTTCTAAGATATGGCCAGACTGACCTCCATAGTGGTTGTACAAGCTTGCACTCCCACCAGCAATGGAGGGGGGTTCCCCTTTTTCCACAACCTCGCCAGTATGTGCTATCATATGAGTTTTTGATCTTAGCCATTCTGACAGGTGGGAGATGGAATCTTAGAATCTTCCTGAGTTGCATTTCCCTCATGATTAAGGATGCTGAGCATTTCTTCAAGTGTCTCTCAGCAATTAGGGATTCCTCCTTTGTGAATTCTCTGTTTAGCTCTGTTCCCCATTTCTTGATTGAATTATTTGGTTTATTGGCATTTAATTTCTTGAGTTCTTTGTAAATTTTGGATATTAGCCCTCTGTCAGATGTGGGGTTGGTGAAGATTTTTCCCAATCTGTAGGCTGCTGTTTTGTTCAAATGACAGTACAATGTCTTTTGTCTTACAGAAGCTTTTCAGTTTCATGAGGTCCCATTTATTGATTGTTGGTCTTAGGTCCTGAGCTGTTGGTGTTCTGTTCCGGAAGTTGTCACCTGTGCCAATGAGCTCGAGGGTTTTCCCTACTTTCTCTTCTAGTAGATTTAGTGTGTCCAGCCTCATGTTAAGGTCTTTGATCTGCTTGTATGTAGGTTTTGAACAAGGTGATAAGTATGGGTCTAATTTCATTCTTTTACATGTCTAACTCCAGTTGGACTAGCACCATTTGTTGAAGATGCTGTCCCTTTTCCATTGTACGGTTTTGGATTCTTTGTCAAAAATTAAGTGACCATAGGTGTGTGGGTTCGTTTCTCGGTCTTCAATCCAATTCCATTGATCCACTGATCTGTTTCTATACCAATATCATGCTGTTTTTATTACTATTGCTTTGTAGTACATCTTGAAATCTGGGATGGTGATACCTCCAGATGGTTTTTTTATTGTACAGGATTGATTTAGCTATTCTGGCTTTTTGTTTTTCCATATGAATGTGAGAATTGCTTTTTTCCAGTTCTATAAAGAATTGTGTTGGTATTTTGATAGGTATTGCATTGAATCTGTATATTGCTTTTGGTAGGATGGCCAATTTTATTATGTTGATCCTACCTATCCATGAGCATGGGAGATCTTTCCATCTTCTGATGGCCTCTTCAATTTCTTTCTTCAAGGACTTGAAGTTCTTGTACAGGTCCTTTACTTGCTTGGTTAGAGTTACCTCCAGGTATTTTATATTGCTTGTGGCTTACTGTGAAGGGTTTTGTTTCCATAATTTCTTTCTCAGCCCATTTATTTGTTGTATAAAGGGCTCCTGTTTTTTTTTTTAATTAATGTTGTATCAAGCCATATTCCTGAAGGTGTTTATCAACTGTAAGACTTCTCTGGTGGAATTTTTGGGTCACTTATATATACTATCATATCATCTGCAAATAGGGATAATTTGACTTCTTCGTTTCCAATTTGTATACCCTTGATCTCCTTTAGCTGTCTTATTGCTCTAGCAAGAACTTCAAGTGCTATATTGAAGAGATAGAGTGAAAGTGGTCATCCTTGTCTTGTCCCTGAGTTTAGAGGAAATGCTTCAAGTTTCTCTCCATTTAATTTGATGTTGGCTACTGGCTTGCTGTATATTGCCTTTATTATTTCTAGGTATGGTCCTTGTATACCTGTTCTCTCCAGGACTTTTAACATGAAGCGGTGTTGGATTTTTGTCAAATGCTTTTTCAGCATCTAGTGAGATGATCATGTGTGTTTTTTTCTTTCAATTTGTTTATATGGTGAATTATATTGAAGGATTTTCATATGTTGAAGCATACCTGCATTCCTGGGATGAAGCCTATTTGATCATGGTGTATGATACTTTTGATGTGTTCTTGGATTCGATTTTATTAAGTATTTTTATGTCTATGTTCATGAGAAAGATTGGTCTGATGTTCTCTTTCTTTGTGTGGTTTAGGAATGGGGGTGACTGTGGCCTCATAGAATGAGTTTGGCAGTATGCCTTCTGATTCTAGTTTGTGGAAGTGTTTGAAGAGTTATTGGCATTAGCTCTTCTTTAAAGGTCTGGTAGAATTCTGTGCTGAAACCATCTGGCCCTGGGCTTTTTTTTTTTTTTTTGGGGAGATTTTTAATGACTGTTTCTATTTCCTTAGGGTTTATAGGGCTGTTTATAATCTTTTAACCTGATCCTAATTTAACTTCGGGAGGAGGGTTCTATCAAGAAAATTGTCCATTTGGCTTAGGTTTTCAAATTTGGTGGAGTATAGATTTTTTTAAGTTATGTAAAAGCAGGTTTATTGTATACAAGAGGAAAAGAGAAACAGCATGTTCATGCAGAGAGAGAGGGGGAAGGAGGCAGAGAGGGGAGAGAAAGAGAGGAAGCCCCTAAGATATTGGGATTATATGGGTAGAGGCTTGTAGTGGCAGGGCATGCCCCCTGTAACAGGAAGAAGCTGAGGCATGCTGGGAGAACCTGGGACTCATACAGACCTAACACCACAGACTTTTGTTGATAATAAATGAATATGGGCGAAGCATCATCTGGCTACTTCCTGCTGACATTTTGGGTGACAGAATTGGGGGTATGAGGGGTTAAAAGCAGGAATGTTGGTCAGGTCCAGAAAGAGCAGGCTGTTTTATTTGCTGTCCAGGTTCTGCATGACAATCTAGAGATGAAGACTGCAGTTGGAGCAGTTTGTAGTCTTTAATTGGTTGGAAATCTGCTGGAACAGATATATATTAGGTGCAGGAGGTAAAATTATGTAGCTAGGGTAAAAAAATTTTAGGTCCATGGTCTTGACATTTGGGGTGGCCCCAAAACTAGGGAGGAGTGGTCCCACCCCCCAGTGATAGGCAGAAGTGGAAATAGGCTATACTTATCTGAGTCCATTTGACCTGTGAATTCCAGTGGATTCCCTGAAGCTTACAAAAATTTAGGTTTACAAAAAAGAGATAAATTTTAGGAAGAAATAGCATGACTAGTTATTATTAAGAACCATCATAAAGGAACAGTTGTTTATATTTGTAATATGAAGCCAGCTAGCAAGGAAAAACTATCTGCCAACTGTCAATCCTATCAGAGATCTGAGGAGGATAATTACCACAGGAATTATAAACCAACAGCCTATGTATGGTTTGTTATAACAGAGGCTAACCCCTTACCCAGTTGGAATCCCTGTAAGGCTCCTATGTCCATGGCTTCGTTGTGAGACAGGTCCCAGGGCAGCATCAGTCCTTAGCTGTCTGTCTATGTCCAAACTTGAGACAGCTATAGCCAGAGAGATGTGAATCCAAACATGAGTGAGCAACAACCATTGGTTAGGGGCGGCCCTGAGTCTGGACATTTGTTGGGGAACGACCTCCCCTAAGTCACATCACCAGATGTTTTAGAAAATTACTATGCGCTGTGGGAAAACGATCCAATCCAGACCAAATTAATTTATATAAAGACAGATTTATTGGATACGAGAGGAAAAGAGAAAGAGCATGCACAGTCAGAGAGGGAGAGGAGAGAGAGTGGGGGAAGGAGGTAGAGAGTGGAAAAAAACTGAGGTGGAGCGGAAGAGAGCGGAGTATAGATTTTTAAAGTAGGACCTAAGGATTCTCTGGATTTCCTCAATGTCTGTTGTTATATGTCCATTTTCATTTCTGATTTTGTTGATTTGGGTTTTTTCCCCTCTGCTTTTTAGTTAATTTGGCTAAGATTTTGTCTATTTTGTTGATTTTGTCAAAGAACCAACTCTTGGTTTCATTGATTCTTTGTATTGTTCTTTTTGTTTCTAAGTTGTTGGTTTCAGCCCTAAGTTTGAGGATTTCCGGCCTTCTGCTCCTCTTGGGGGTGTTTTTTTTTTTTTTTGCCAGTTAAGCTGTTAATTTTCTAATATGAGCGGTCACTATTTTTTTCTTTTTGAAGGCACTTAGTGCTATGAACTTTCCTCGTAGCACAGCTTTCATTGTGTCCCATAAGTTTGGGTATGATGTGCCTTCATTTTCATTGGATTTTAAGAAGTCTTTGATTTCCTTCTTTATTTCATCCCTGACCAAGTAGTCATCCAGTAAAGAGCTGTTCAGTTTTCAGGAGTGTGTAGGCTTTCTGTTATTTCTTTTGTTGTTGAAGTCCAGCTTTATTCCATGGTGGTCTGATAAGATACAAGGGGTTATTTCAATTTTCTTTTATCTGTTCAGGCTTGCTTTGTTTCCGACTATAATGGTCAATTTTGGAGGAGGTTCCATGCAGTGCTGAGAAGAAGGTGTATTCTCTTGTGTTTGGGTGAAACGTTCCGTAGATACCTCTTAGGTCTATTTGGTTCATGACCTCTGTTAGACTCATTATTTCTCTTTTTGATTTCTGTCTTGATGACCTGTCCATTGTTGTAAGTGGGATGTTGAAGTCTCCCACTACTAATGTGTGAGGATCAATGTGTGATTTAAGCTTTAGAAGCCTTTCTTTTACAAATGTAGGTGCCCTTGTATTTGGGGAGTACATATTCAATATTGAGATGTCCTCTTGATGAATATTTCCTTTAATGAGTATGTAATGCCCTTCATTATCTGTTTTGATTTACTTCAATTGAAAGTCTATTTTACTTAATATTAAGATGGCTACTCCAGCTTGCTTCCTGGGTCCATTTGCTTGGAAAACCTTTTCCCAGCCCTTTACTCTGAGGTAGCATCTATCTTTGTTAGTGAGATGCATTTCTTGTATGCAGCAAAATGATGGGTCTTGTTTATGGATCCATTCTGTAAACCTGTGTCTTTTTATTGGGGAGTTGAGTCCATTATGTTGATGGATATTAATGACCAAAGGTTGTTATTTCCTATTATTTTGGTGTAGGTGGTGGCTGTGTGTTTCTTTTGGATTAGCTGCAGTAGAGTTTTTTGTTTCCTCTGTCTTCTTGGATGTAGTTATCTTCTCTGGGTTGGAACTTTCCTTCTAAAATCTTCTGTGGGCTGGATTTGTCGGTAGATACTGATTAAATTTGATTTTGTCATGGAATATCTTGTTTTCTCCATCTATGTTGATAGCGAGTTTTGCTGGGAATAGTAGTCTGGCTGGGCATCTATTTTCTCCCAGGGCTCGTAGGATGCCTGCCCAGGCCTTTCTGGCTTTTAAAGTTTCTGAGGAGAAGGCACGTGTAATTCTGATGAGTCTGCCATTATATGTTACTTGACCTTTTTCTCTTACAGCTTTTAATATTCTTTCTTTGTTCTGTAAATTATGTGGCGAGAGGATTTTCTTTTCTGATCTAATCTGTTTGGTGTTCTGTATGCCTCTTGGAATTTTATTAGCATCTCTCTCTCTCTTTAGGTTTGGGAAGTTTTCTTCTATGATTTTGTTGAAGATGTTTCTTGGACCTTGAAGTCGGTAGTCTTCTCTTTCCTCTATGCCTATAATTCTTAGGTTCCGTCTTTTCATTGAGTACTTGATTTTTTGGATGTTATCGGTGAGGGTGAGGACTTTTTTAGATTTCTCATTTTCTTTGGTTGTTGTACTGATTTCTTCCATCGAATCTTCCACACCTGAGATCCTGTCTTCCATCTCATGTATCCTATTTTTGATATTCACATCTGTAGTTCCTGTTCTCTTCCCTTGATTCTCCACTTCCACTCTTATGTCTATTTGTGTTTTCTTTATTGCTTCTACTTCCAATTTCAAGTCTTGAATATTTTATTTGTTTTATATGTTTCCTGCTCCAATTTGCTTGTTTCCTGTCTCTTTCCAGTTCAAGTTGATCCCCTTTGGCTTGGAGATCTCTAATGGTATTCTCCATTGCTGTCACTTATAAAAACTGTGGATTCTTTGAATTCCTTCAGACATTTAAATTCTTCTTGAAAGGACTCTATCACTTTCCAGAATATAGGTTTGTCATCATTTTCATGTGTTTCAGCTGTGGTGGAGTGGTCAGCGCTTACTGTTGTTAGGGTCATATTTCCCTGACTTCTGTTGGATCTGTTCTTTCACTGACCTTTAGCCATTTGGTTGTTCTTAGCTGTTTGTTCCTGGTGCCTTCTGGGCTTGGTGCCAAGAAGGGCACTTTGGTGTAGAAATTGAATAGCTCTTAGCTCTTCACAGGCTGGATGGGGCCTTCTGTGGAGGTTTGTTCTCAGTGTGTCTCCCAGACCTCACCCCTTCCTGTTGTGTCCCAATTGGGTACTCAGGTTAGGGGTTGTTGTGGAATGTGTTCCTCTAGGTTCCCGGGATCCAACTGGTCTTCACATAGATGACGGTGCATGTTGGCAGGCCACAGACTGTTGGCTGGGACTGTAGCTCCCCTGCAATTTATTATGTGTTGGACCATGTTTGTGTTCCTCCTAAGCTGCTCTCAGGGGGTTCTCAGGATCAATGTGCATCTAATAGCCAGAAGCACTGTGATCTGGTATAGCCACGTCTCCCAGGCAATGAGCAATGGGCCGGGATTGTTTCACTGTTCCCAAGTCAGAGCTCTCTGTGTTGTAGTCTGGGTATTCAATGTGTAATGGCTCTACTGGTATGCTCATGGGTTTCCAAGCACAGATGCTGTGGACTCTGGAGGTCCTAAGTTTGGGGATTGAGTCTGCTAGCTGGAGAACTGAAAGAATTCGATAGGGAGTACAGTTTACTGGTGGGAGGTGCTCAGTGTTCGTGTCTGGCGACCACAATCCTTCAGTGTCTATATTTCCTGTACCGAGTTCTTTGATGTTCCTGTTGGGCTTGTGGATGTCTAGATGGTCTCTAGGACACCTCTGTGCCTCTTGGCCCTAAGCACTAAGCTGTTGTAGTCTGAGTCACTCAGCAGTGCACCCAGGCCAAGAACTCACTGCTCCAGGGTTGGAACTATATATGCTGAAGATCTGGTTTCCCACAGGAGGAGCCAGCACTAGCAAAGTTGTCCAATATTAACCGCACAGCCTGTCCAGCAGAGATCCAAGCAGCCCTCCAACTGGGCCACCCTACTCTGATCTTACTGCTCCTATGTCTATGCTGGAGCTGTTCTGTGGATACTGGCAATTGGGGCTGCTGTGGTCCAAGTCCCAGGACACTGCACTGGTGCCAGCAGTGTAACACACTGCTGGAAGAGTATCCTGCTGCTCTGTCTAGCTGCAGTGTTCTACCCAGTGACCTCAAATCCAATAGAGGGGCCTGTATGTCCAACACCCCTCTAGGGAAGCCAAATATGCTTGTGTTTGCCAGCCCGCACAGCTCAGAATGTGCTGTGGCCCATGGCCACAATGGATCTGCTGTGAATATATCTGTTCCTGCAGCTCTTCAGATCTTCCCCTTGGTGTCAGAAAGCCTGCGTGGAATATGGGAGCCCAGGAGGCTGGTGAGTAACCCAGTCTGGGGTTCAGAGCTGCTTGATAGGTATTTGAGTGGCTCCTACCACAGTCCCTCTCCTGGTGATGATTCTCTTGCTTCCCACAGTCAGGGGCTTCAGTGGTTCCTGCTGGTCTGTTTTTCTAAGTGTCTGAGAGAGGAGAGTCTTTCCCAGGGACTTTTAATGGTCCCTGGGTCTCTGGGTGAAACCCAGTGGGTTCGCGCCACTCAGATTATTGCTCAGCATCTTATAACTCTGTGGTGTTATAGCTGTTTTCTCTGCATACAAAATGTGTCCATGCAGGCTGCCGCCATCTTCACATTTTCATTTTTGATAGTGGTATAATATTCCATGTGTCAATACATCATTTTATTTAACTATTTTCCTCTCAATACAAATTAACTATTCTCTTTGTAACTAAAATCAATGCAAACCAGTTTACATATGCTCTTACTATCAGATCATCAGATTCAGTTTTTATGTTGCTTATAGACTACCAAGTTTCACTGCTATTATTTCACAGATGCTGACAGAAGATGCTGATTAGAAGATTAGTATTTTTCCTATGTCAGTGACACAAGACTTTATTACTCATTAGGCTTTAAGCAATGTGAACAGCAGCATATTTATAACAGCTCCATTGGCCCTGGGGTTGATATGGGGGTCCTGACAGATGCAGAGTTTGTGTTACAGCAAAGGGATGCTGAGCTCAGGAAATCCACAACACTACACTATATAGTAAGTAAACTTTTTTTTTAATGAAGGGAGATGCTACACAGCTTGGTTCTTGGAAAGCCTAACTAGGGGCTGTAAGGAATGAAGAAAAAAAGATGAATTCATAGAAAAACTGGGGTCAGGTGGGTTATGTGAACACTGTTGGATCCATATCAACTACACAACAACCTAGAACCTCAAGGTGTGGGGTTTTTTGTTTGCTCATTTGTTTGATATTTTTGTATAGCACAGGGGGTGAGTTTAGCTATTCTAAGTAGGAAGTCTTTATAGGCAAACAGTCTCTGGTTATAACCCTGTGGCAAGAGGAAGCCACAGTTGCTAGTCTTTGCAAATACTGACTAATTGTTCATAAATACTCATGCTCAGACTTCCAAGGAATGCTTTTCCATTGTTTTTGAGACTCACCTGGGTAAAGTTGGTTACTCCCATGAAACTGAGGCCTTGGAGTGAGTTCTTGTCATGGGCATGCCCATGTCAACAATGAGCATTCACTCAGTTCACTCAGGACTTCACTCACTTGGGCTTCCTTCACTCCCCACACTACTTTATCCTTCAACATCATTCACTTCAACCTTCTGGTCCAAAAGTCCTTAGCGTTGTCCACTCTTCTGTTTTCCAGCCCACTGTCCCAGCCTGTAAACTTTGGACTGGATGGCCCACCTCATGCATAATCCAGTTCCTTAAAATTCATTTCAATCTTCATAACCTTAAGTCCTATTCTTTTTGTAATATTATTGCAATAAATAGTATTCATTATGACATTCTGGCTTCTATTCATTGGAAATGTTTCTTATTTTCTCATCAATTTGTAGGACATCAGCTTTTTGGCATTTTTTCAAGCTATCTTTATCAATTGTTCATTGTCTTCTGACTTTATTTCCTTTCTCTGTTTCAAAACTACTATCTAGTTGAATGAAACCTAGAACAAATACTTATGTACTGGTTACCTAACCAGAACAAATGATAACAATTGGCCATATTGTTTCAGAAGCTTCATATCAAATGGAATACATTTTCATGAAGGGTAAACTGGTGGTGTGGGAGGAGAAAAGGGAAGAAACCTGTTTGTCTTTATTAACTGTACCAATTGACAAGTTTTGTTGTGGCATTTTCTAATGTGCTTGTAAACTTTTATTAAATCTGTTTTGAAATTTACAAAAATATTATTATTGCGTATGAGTGCATGAAGTATGTATGCATGTGTGAGGAGGTTCATACATGCCACCATGTGCATGTGGAGATCAGAGTGCAGCTTTGTGAAGTTGGTTCCCTCCTTCCAACTTTATGTTTATTCTATTGATGAAATTCAGGTCACAAGGATTATTGCTTCAAGTGCCTTTGCCAGCTGAGCCATATTGCCTGTGTCAAAAGAATTCCTGGAAAGAAGCTGTGCTTGCAGATTGGTTGATTAGAACTCAATTGGTAATAGCAACCCAGATGTCCCTCAACTAATGGATTAAAAAATGTGGCACATTTACACAATGGAATACTACTCAGCTATCAGAAACAAGGAAATCATGCAATTCACAGCCAAAAGGATGGAACTAGAAAAGCTCATCCTGAGTGAGCTAACCCAGACTCAGAAAGATGTACATGGCATCTACTCAATTATAATTGGATTTTAATCATATAGTATAGGATAACTATCCTACAACCAATACACCAAAGGATCTGGAAAATAGACTTTGTTACCTATTAAGGGGACAATTTTCCCTAGGAGTACCACCATATTGGCCCCCTGTGCAAGAGGAATCTCTTAGCCTGCATATGACTGTTGAGCTGAGAAGGGCTCATTCGTAGAAACACTCCACATCAGAAGAGTGGGAAGTGTGGGAGTTGGAGGAGAGGGTGGGAGGGTGGAACTGGGAGGGGTTGAATGAGGGCACTGTGATGGAGATTTAACTTGAAGCAATAAATTAAATAAATAAATACATACATACATACATACATACATACATACATACATACATACATA
>CAJQZJ010000627.1:214305-250120 GCA_907164525.1 Lophiomys imhausi | reverse complement strand
ATACATACATACATACATACATACATACATACATACATACATACATACATACGAGAGAGGGAAATCAATTGGTGTGCAGCAGTTGGAATGTTACAGGTCCAGAGCCTAAGAACCTTATCTAGGGTTAGCTTTAGCTTCCTGCCTTGCCTCCCTCTGTGTGGGAAGTAACATCCTGTGACTAAAAGACAAGAACTGTTTAGAATGTATTAACTCAGAAGACCCCTAAGATTTCACCAATCTAAATGCTAAGAATGTTACAGATAGCATCTCAGGCCTAGAGAAAAGCTTCCCCTATCTTGCTGAATCTACCTTTCTGATGTATCCTCTAAATGTATTTTAAACTTGATTTGTGACTTTGTTTGTTCTATAAAATTAGTGAAGTACATGAAACTGCTTCCAGGTTGGAATGTGGAATTTGGGGTAACCTAAATCTCTGTTATTTGGTCATGATCACTCAAAATAGTTCAAGAATAAACTATTTTTTGTTCTCTTTAAGGTGAGCAGTGGGGTTTTGTTTGTTTGTCTGTTTGTTGGTGTGGACACAAGCACAGATAAATTTTAACTAATAAAAGAATACTAATAGACTTGGATGTCCAATGTTCACTAAGCTTATCACATGCCTTCCCTAAAGCTCTCTCATTTTTACTGCTGTGTTGCTCATTTTTATGTACCACTTCTATGAGGGATTCTAGTATGCATATTCTTTCCTGTCTTCTTAACAAATATGCTGTTTGGGTGTTAAATGTAGAGTTATATGTGCATCCATTTGTTCAAACAACTTGCTATTCAAGTTATATATTTCCTTATTAATTCTTTGTTTAGTCAAAGTATCAGTCACTGAGAAACTTGTTAAAAACTTCCCATTGTGAAGAGACTCTATTTCCTTTTAAACTCTGTCACCTTCTATTTATATAGTTGGAACTTTTCTAACAAGTTCACGAAAGTGTAAAGTGGTTAATTAGAAGTTTGCTCATGCAATGCTTCCATTCAGGGTTTACAGTATCTTTGGTGTGCTCCTCCTCCTTTTGTTGTTTCTTGCTATAACTCACATAAATGACAATGTTTTTTGGTTTGTTTGTTGACTCCTTTTACTTTCAACCTATTTCCTAAAGTATTAGTGTCACTCAAAAACAGCCTTTCTCTGAATTTGTTCATGCACCCCATTTATATCTGAGCACTTCTGTTTTATATTTGGCAGATCTGGTTCACTGAAGAATTCTGTAGTTTCATGTGAATCTGTCTTTCTTGCTAATGCTTTGGCTGGCATTTTATGCTCACTGGGGTTTTATTTTCCTCTTAATCTTGCTTTTCCTGTCCTGAATTCTGTTCTGCCCTCTGGCTTGAAGTCTTTCTTGTCCAGAATGGCCTTCCATGCGATCTTGTCAGGAGCTTCATAGTCATCACTAGCCTGGGATTGATCTGTCTGTGACCAGCTTTGCACAATGGTTTATGCCTCAAATGCCTAATGGAAACTCAAACCAGAAAGTCACCATTTAAAAGCATATGGATTTGTAGTTGAGACTCCTTGCTGCTCGATATCCACAGAAAGTATGGCAATGCAGACAGTTATTGTCATTCCCTCCATTGGAGAGACTCCTTAGTTTCAATACCACACTTACCATGTACACTATTTGAATTGTAAACACCTCAATTTTTAAACTGTTGTGACTTGCAGTATCTTTTGCAGTATCAATTCTTTTTTATTGCATTTAGTTATTCTGTGTGTGTGTGTGTGTGTGTGTGTGTGTGTGTGTGTGTGTGTGTGTACATGCCATGGTAGATGTATAAAAGTCAGAGAACACCCAGAAATCAGTTTTTTCCTTCTAAAATTTGGGTATTGGGAACCAAACTCAGGTCATGAGACTTGGTGAAAAGCACCCTTATGCACTGAGCCATCTTGCTGGCTTTCAATATTTTCTTAATTTGTTGCTACTACTGCTTTCATTTACTTGCATTGGAATATAACTCAGCATTTAAATGGTTATTGTTTATATTATCCAGAACTTCTGTTTATTACTTGTAGATCATTACGTTATTTAGCCTGACATGTTTGTAAACATGGAAATTGAACTTTAATTTTTTCATAGTAAGTTATTCAGGTATTTTCTTCCTTAATAGTTTACCAAGCCTGTTTTTCTATTGTTATATCAACATTGTTCAAATTGGTAAGTAGTTAATGTTCCATTTTACATAGAACTGAGTCTGTTTTACTGACAATTTTTTCAGAATTTGCTTTTCTCCTGAATGTTTTCCTTCTGTGTTCTATTTTCTTCCTTTTTCTCTCACCTTTTTCCTTCCTTCTCTCCTTTTCATCCTTTCTTCTCTTTAGTAGTTAGTATAAGTTTGAATAACACTGTTTTACCCTTATCATAATAAAAACATTATTTTAATGTTTCCTGGTTAATTTCTATCTAGGAAAAACCTACTCAGTCTAATTTTGTCCTTCTTAAGATGAACTGAATCTTTTCCTATAGCATTAATTATTTTATCTTTTTAAATTTCTCTGTGTCTAGGTATGTGATTATTTATCCTAGTAACTTTGGGGTTTTGGGAAAACCTCAGATATAAATTCAAGAAATATCACTTTTGTTTCATTCTTTAAATTTGTTGTGGGTATTCATGAATGTGTGCAGGTGTACATGTCTGAAGGTGCATGTATATATAAGAGCATGTGTGTGAAGGCTCGATAGAGGTCTACCTTCGCGGTTCCCCAGCAGCCTTGGTTTTTGAAACAATACTAGGCTGGCTGGCTTACGAATCAGAGGTCCACAGTCTATTCCTATTCAGTGCTGGATTTACAATCCCATACTTCCCTTTTCCATAGCTTCTGGGGATGGAGCTCAGGTCCTCAAGCTTGCAGAACAAATACTTTACTACCTCAAGCTACCTCCTTAAACCTTTATTTTCATTTTTTTAATTCTGAAATTCCTGTACAAAAGGTGTAATGATCTCTCAGACTTTTTTAAAACTATCGTCTTTGTACATTGTTTATAATATTGAAGATTGAATATTGAATCAAGGGCCCTTTACACACTAGGTCTGCAGTCTACCTCTGAGCTACTTTCCCAAAACAACTTTGCATAGTTAAGTGTCATTCCAGTTAATTGCTTTTTGATATTAATTTCCAATTCACTACTTTTTAAAATAGTATCTTGTTACTTGTATAGATTTTTAAAAATCCATTTTGAAATTGAAAACCTTCTGTAAGGAAAAAGACACTGTCTTTAGAACAAAACGGCAACCTACAGATTGAGAAAAATATCTTCCTCAACCCCACATCTGACAGAGGGCTAATACCCAAAATATATAAAGAACTCAAGAAATTAAACACTAACAAATCATATAATCCAATGAAAAAATGGAGTACAGAGCTAAACCGAGAATTCACAAAAGAGGAATCTCTAAAGGCCGAGAGACACTTGAAGAAATGTTCAACATCCTTAATCATGAGAGAAATGCAACTCAAGATGATTCTGAGATTCCATCTCACACCTGTCAGGATGGCTAAAATCAAAAACTCAAATGACATCACATGCTGGTGAGGCTGTGGAGAAATGTGGACACTCCTCCATTGCTGGTGGATATGTAAACTTGTACAACCACTTTGGAAATCAATCTGGTGATATATTAGAAAATTGGGAGTTGCTCTTGCTCAAGATCCAGCCTTACTCATCCTGGGCATATATCCAAAAGATTCTTCACCAAACCACAAGGACATCACGTCAACAATGTTTATAGCAACTTTATTAGTAATAGCCAGAAACTGGAAACAACTCAGATGTCCTTCAGCCAAAGAACTGATTTAAAACAAGACAAAACTGAGGTACATTTACACAATGGAATACTGTGCAGCTATCATAAAAAAGGAAATCATGCAATTTTCTGCCAAATGGATGGAACTGGAAAAGCTCATCCTAAGTGAGCTAACTCAGACCCAGAAAGTTACACATGGTATGTACTATCTTAAAAGTAGGTATTAACCATATAGCACAGAACATCCATACTACAACCCACAGACCTAAAGAGATGAGAACCTAGCATAACTATCCTATAAAAAACTGCACCCAGCAGCGAGTCATGAGCCCTGATACAATGTGAAAGACATGATAAGAAGCATGCTGAAAGATATTATAAAGTATTATTTATTTACTACTAACGCAGTATATCACATTTTAGTTATCTTTAACTATTATATGATTATTCCAAAACCCAGGGTCAAACAAAAATGTTTATATCTGATATAGTTTCTGAAGATCAGGAATTTGAAAGCAAGAGAGCTTGCTCTTAAAGTTTCAGTCAAGTTGGCCAGGGTTGCAGTTTTTGAGTATTTGTGTCTGCACCATTCTTTCTTAAGACTCACATGTCTGTTGAGAGACATCTTCCTTCAGCTTCATCCTACCTGGATGTCTCCACAGAGCTTCTCATAGACAATGGCTTCTCCAGAAGAAGCTCCCTGAGGAGGAAAGGGCAAAACTGAGCCATGGTTTCCTGTTACCTAACCTCAAAAGCCAATGTACCCACACATCTGACATATAATCTTGATCCATATTGATCAAACAGGGAGGGAACTATAAGGAGCAGAAAATGAGGAAAATCACTGTAGATCAGTTTTCAGGCAAGTTAAACAGGCAGCAGACCAGAAATGAGTTGGTTTAGTATTCTATTCCATTAGTCTTATAATTCATATTATTTCTTTCCTTGTGGTAATCCCCAGAATAAGATACCCAAATGACAATATTAAGGGAAATCTTTGAAAATTCAGTTCATATTTAATATATGGTAGACATATATTAGATGTTGTGTGAACATTTCTGATACCATACCTACTGAGCAAATGTATCTGTCTTCAATATAGAAGATAATTTTCCCATAGTCTTTCACCTCTAAAAGTTTATTCTTCCATATGGTGATTCCAGACATGATAATCTTAGACATAGTACTCACATCATTAAGGTCTCATGACATTTCAGGGATGATCTTAGTAACAAAAGTGAATGAGCTCACTGAAAACACAATCATGAATTATTTCCAATGGATTTTTAGGCAATTAAACTTCTCATTAGCCCAACATAGTTAATATTCCAGGCATGTATTATTAATATTATTTTGTCATTATGGAAACAGAAAAAAGGAATACTTGTAGTAATACCATAGATTTAAAAATGTTATCAGAAAAAAATATGCATGCATGAATGAAGTGTTCATTACTGTATTGCTTCTTATTTTAACTCTATTAACATGCACACTTAGTTGCCGAAATCTGAGGCATGGTTGAAGGTGAAATATTGTAGATATGATAAAGGAATCATGAACACATTTCATCTGTAAGCAATAACTAGCTATTTTAAATAATTCAAGCAATAAGCTATAAGTAGATAAACCTTGAAGATGTATATAATTTTATTCATTCATTTTAAGGCTAAATATAAAGACAAGTAGTTGAATTTCTTTAACTAGAAATGAAGTCAAACTCTTGACTCTTATTCCCCATTTTTTTCTTACAATTTACCACTCTTAAATAGTTACAAGTAAGGTAACCTTAGCATCATCAACAAAGTTTTCTTCTTCTTCTTCTTCTTCTTATTATTATTATTATTATTATTATTATTATTATTATTAAATGTGCTGGAATTTATGAGGCAAAATACTATATCAGAAGTACAAAACTAAATTTTAGTGCATTAGTTCTTGAAGTTGTAAGTATATATTTACTATAAAAGATAATTCCCTGGCTTTTAATAGATTTGTACATATAGATATGAGCAAACTTAAAAATACAAACCCTTGGATCACAAGGGACCTCTGAGAAGCTCCTATCCTCCTCCCTCACTTGGAAGCAAAGGACAAGTATCTGCTTTTAAAACTTTTATATTTTATACATCATGCACCAACAAGCTTGAATGTGGGTGAATGGACTGTTTGGACTGTGAGGTGAAAATCAGAGGATATTCAATTTCCACTCTTGAATTTCTTTCTTTCTTTCTTTCTTTTCTTTCTTTCTTTCTTTCTTTCTTTCTTTCTTTCTTTCTTTCTTTCTCTCTTTCTTTCTTTCTTACTTCAGGTTACATCTCTATCGTAGTGTCCTCTTTCCACCCCTCCAGTGTATGAGGAGGCTCTTGGCCCTCATATGACTGCTGAATTCTGTGTTTCTAAAACTCATCTCTTTTCGCTAGTATATTATTAAGGAGTGAGAGTACTCCCTGAAATTGATTAATAAATAATTACTAAGTTTAAATTGGAGTATATATCCTTCACTTTAAGACCAAATGACAAAGAAAAGGCATAGAGATCCCAATGCAGTACTCCACACTTCAAAGAATATGTAGTCCAGCCTGATCTAGGTTCTAGGTTTTATGCATTCTTCAATATTTTCAGAAGAAAAAATTTAGTTACTGGGTGTTTCCATGGGTGGGAGAGTGGTTAAGAGCTTTTCAAAAAAATTTAAAATAACAAAATCAAACTCCATTATGTATTGTGCACAGCCATTTTTAGGCAGACAAAAGGTGTCAATGCTGGAATGGCATTCTCACTGTCTCTTAGGTTCAGTTTCTCCTCTGCAGAGGCCCTCTACAAACTACAGTACCTATTACCCAATAATCAAATAAAATGTGATAAGGAACTCTCTGGGCATCCAAGGAGATTTTCATGCAGTGGAATCCAGTCCATTCCATGATGCTATAGAGCTTTCTATTCATCAATCCAAAGTAGGGGACGTTGAGGCCCAACATGCTCGCATCAACCCAAAAGTCTCTTTTCTCAGTGGCTTGCAGCCATTATACTCCACATAGTATCTGGCAATTAGTTTTCTGGTTTGTGTCAGCCCTCCTGTGCTTTCCTTGACATTAGCTACACATCATAATGTTATTCTTTAATTTCAGTTAAAAAATTTTTTTAACTTTGTGAATTTCACATCATGTACCCTGTTCCCTCTCATATCTCACCTCCCCTCAGACCTACCCTCTACTCTTGCAACCTCCTTGAACATAAAAAAGAATCTCATTGTGAAAGATGCAGTGTGTCTTAATGTGTCCCACAGTATTCCCTTTTGTCCACATGTTCTTGCTCATAAATGTTCATTATAATGACTCCTTGGCCTGGTACAAGGCCTCTGGCTTCTACTACTTTGTCAATACTGGAAACTTACTGGGACTCCTCTCAGATGTGCTGTTATTGTCTTGTGTCATGGAGATCCAGTAGTTTTGGGTCTGTGGAACTGGCCTCTTCATGCACTCCAGCAGTTCATCCATGGTGGGTATGTTGGTGTGGGCCAACTCAAAGCCCTTGTTCTGGGCCTTCAATACCTACTTGCAGGGCCAGTTCTACTATGCTACAGAGGTAAGGTGCAGGGGCTGCTCTCCTGAGTGCTGCAACAAGTAAGGGGATGTACCAGTTCTCCTGCTTTCATGACACCATCAGGGCCAACTCTCCTACCTGCTACAACCTCAGAGCCAGCTCACCCACATATCCCACATCCAGGGCCAGCTCTACTGTGCTGTCTAGGAGAGATGCAGGGCCTGCTCTCCCAATTGCTGCTGTATGTGAGAGGCAGCGACAGCTCTCTTGCTCTTGTGACCACCTCAGGGCCAGATTTCATGTTCACCAGTGGTTGTTAAGGCAAAGGAGAGGGGCAGGGATCTCTCCCTCACCAACACCAGCACAAAACAGACAAGGTAGGTCTGGCTCTTTGACATTCACATTCTTGAGGCCAGTCCACCAACATCCCCCTCATCTAGTGTCAGCTGTACTGTGCTATCCAGGTGAGGTACAGTGCATGCTTTCCCAATTACTGCAGCATATGAGGGGCAGGGCTCTTGCTACCCCATCAGGGCCAGATCTCCTGTCATCCACTCATGGTGAGGACAAAGGGGAAAAAAGGGGATCTCTCTCTTGCCAACACTGCCACAAAACAGACAGAAGGCAAGGCTGGCTCTCCCAACACTCACACCCTCAGAGCTGGCTCACCCACAACCCCCACATCCAGGGTCAGGCAGGGTTCTTCTATTTTCTGGCTTGCCTCATGTCCTGGGAGCTCAACTGGTGCTTGCCTGGTGCTGAACTGGTAGTTGCCACAGGCTATCCCATGGCCCCAAAGTGGTATTGGTATCCAGCTTGTTTCTTTTTCAAAAATATTAGGCTATTTTTCATTCAGATGTTCATCAGTCAGAACACTAAATGTAGACATAGCCTCTCTCCTCTGTGCCACCTACTGATGCACATGTGGCACAGCAGGAACATCTGCAATGACTCTAGGGGCAGGAGGAGGCAGATTCTTTACTTTCTTGAGGCTATCTTACAGCCTGGACAGAAACTCATTCACTGAGTAACTCAGTTCATTTGCTGACATTTGTTTCTTCTACTTCCTTCACCTTTCAGAGTTTCTGACAATATCTCGAATAGCTGATAAAAACTTGAAGATTCCTCACTCTGGGGATGATGATTTTTGTTGCAATGAACCATTGCCATCAGCTGCCTATAGGCCTTTACTGCACTAAAGTATATGATGGTATAGCTTTAGTCCTCAGCATATGAAAAGGAGCCTCATCTTCCAGAAGTCCAGCCATGATAAAAAGTCAAGTCACTTTTTCTTCAATCTGACTGTAGGACCCATATAGCTACAAGTGCATTTACTCTGCCTATTAATACTCTGTTAACTCCATCCAACACCTCTAGACTAAGTATAGCTGCTGTAATTGCTTGTTAGCTCTCACAATCATCAAGGAACACTTTAATTCTGGAAAATACAGCCAAGAGGAAAGCCAGTTGGCCATTCCTCCAGTCTAACAGGTCACCTGGTTCCCATCCCAAACTCCCAACACCACTGTATTCAACTCCAAAAAAAAATCAGATTTAAAAATCAGGAAACATCCAGTAGCTTAAGAAAATGAGTGAATAGGAGCGCTTCACAGTAAATGACATGTGAGATAAAAGGTCCTGACCAGATATGTGGTTTGCAAATATTTTCTTCTATTTCACAAATAATCATTTTATTTTTGTTGATTATCTCATTTAGTGTGCAGAGCTTTTTCTTGGATGTAGCTTCACATATTTACTTTATTCTTTTGTTTCCTGTACTTTTGGTGTCATATCTAGCAAATCATAATCAAGATCATTATCAGTGAGCTTTTTCCTATGTGTATTATTTAAAATTCCAATGTATTCTAAGCCATTTATTTATGTATGATTTAAGGAAAACTAGCATGCAAAAGCATTCATACATTGATCTACATATGGATATACAACTTTCCCAATACTATTTGCTGAAAAGTGTTTTTAAACTGTGTGTTGTTAATCCTCCCTACCAAATGTTAATTGACCATATATATGTGGGTAGGTTTATTTCTGGGCTTCCTATCCTATTCCATTGCAGGACTATATACTGTTTAGGTTATTATATTTGTTTAATGCAATATAAAACCAGAAAGCATAATGCCTTCCTTTTTTTTCTTAGTTTAGTTAAAAATTTTTCTGATGATTTGACATTGGAGGTACCAAAGGTATGAAGAAACGTTGCATAAGGAAGGGAGAGCCTGTCTATCTGTTGACCATATCTACAGAAGAAATCACTTGGTGAACAAATATAAATGCTCATTAATTCTCTCAATAATTTTCAGCTTTTGATTATATAAAACTTTGAAGAAATATATTCCATATTTGTAATTGGTAATCATAAGGAAAAACTGACAGTAGTTGTATAGTTCATTTATAAAATTTTAAATATTCTTTGTCTACTAGAACAGAAAGCCCCTGTCTGAGGAACATACATTAAAATGAGGAAATACTGACAGCATTTATCAGGGTAAGTTAAAGTAACTTTTTGGACACTAAGTCTAGATGTTTTTAAAAAATGTGACTTGAGAACCTGTGTAATCCAGAAACTGAGTTTTAAATTTAGTCTTGAATTTCTTAGAAATTAAAAATTAGTCACTTTTAGGATCTTCTGAGCAAGTTCTTTGAGACTGGAGTGATGGCTCAACTGCTTAAAAGCACTTATTGCTATTCCAGGAGACTTGGGTTCAATTCCCAACATTCACATAGCAGCTCACAATCACCCATAACTTCAGTTCCAGGGGATCTGATATCCCCTTCTAGTTTCTGTGGGCACCACATAAAAATGTTGAATGTATTGTGTGAATGTACATTTAGGCAAACACTTATACACATAAAATAAAATGAAGGTTTAAAAGAATATAACAAAAACTTCTTTATGTTTCTGTTAGATTCCAGAAGAAATTCCACAGGTTAAAATTCCTATATAGAGTGAGTAATCACTCTTGTTTACAGCACAATCTGTAGAAATAATATCATTAATTTGTCTCTTGTGCTGTCTTTTGCAAATTATCTTGATGTTAATTCATATTAAATAGGTGAAGGACATTTCTGGAGTTCTAAGGTAGCTATGAACATACCATTTCACTACTATAATTTAATCCAAGAATAAAACTCGAAATGTGACAAAAGTTATGCATTTGAATACCATTTGAATAATTTATTAAGGTCATCATAAAATATGGTTCTGAACGTTTTGACCAGAAAACCATAGAATTACTTTAGGAATAATCATTATTTATTTGGTTCTGAAATAATTTAAAAGTAATTCCAAAATAATTACTGAGGGACTAATTATATAATGTAAAGATTTAGAGATCTTAATTTTAAAAAATGATTATTTCAGAAAAAAACATGAGATTTGGTAGAGATGCATATTAATTCTTTGTGGATTTATAGATATCTAATTTATTTTAGCCAGCAGGGCATGATGTGTATATGTGAGCATGTAGGTAGAGGTCAGAAAACAACTCTGTGGAGTCAGTTCTCTCTTTCCATCTTTATGTGGGTTCCAGTGATTAAACTCAGGTTGCCAGGCTTGTATGGCAAGCACATTTTCCAGTTGAGCCACCTTGCTGTGCCAGAGATCAAATTTTTAAATATAAATATTAGTAAAATAAATCCAGTGTATTAGAGCTAGCTTTTGATTGTTATTTTGCAAATCTCTTCCTATCTCTTCAAGTAATTATTGGTAAGAATTTTCACTATCCTCATGAGCAATGGATACACACTACAAGACCACCTCAAATTATAGCTGTTTTAAGAGAATAGAATATCATATATTAAAACAATCATATGCAACTTTCATATCAATATTTTGCAATGAAAAAGAGAGTGAGCTCAAGAAAAACTAGAGTATTGGGAAAGTAAATTTCAAAGGCAATGACATAGTAAGCCCTGGCATATTTAAGTACACCTAATGGCATGCCAAAGTTAAGGCCAAATATATTACTCATTATGATAACTATGAATGGATTAAATTCTAAAGACACAAGACTAATATTCTATGACTAGGTTAAAGAAAGGTTAAAACTAAAGTAAAGAACAAAGCTATCCCAGGAAAATACAAGTGTGAAGAAAGAAAAGGTCACCGTTTCAACACCAGGCAAGGTAGAATTAAATTTAAAAAAACATACAAGTACATTGAGAAATCTGTCTTTTATTGATAAAGCAGCAGTTAGGAAGCAGACAACATGAAAGTTATTTTAACATAAGGAAAAGTTGGAAAAATCATAACCACTAAGGGAGATTTTAATACAACTCTCCAAACTGTAGATAAATAAGATAAGAGAACAAAGAAACAAATCTTTTAGTGTTATCAGTTTAACACATCATTAATAGTACAGCAACAACAGTTCTTCCTTTACAAATATCGGTAGATATTTAATAAAAATCAACAAAATACTTTAATTCACAAAATGATCTTACTGCATTCATTAAATCACAGGCAGCCTCAACCTCATTTTTAGCAAGAATGCAATAGACCATCCATTATTGCAAGGTTGTAACTAGGAAAACAAACCATTAAGCATCTAAGACACGTCCAAAATAACTATGAGATATAAGAGAAAATAAAGCTTAGTTTAATTCAGTGTTTAGAAAATAATGCAAAGGCAAAAAACATTATCAAAAGTATGAGGTCCACCAGGTATGATGGTACATGGTAATGACAGCATACTTCTGTACATTTTTGAGGAAGAAACATTAAACAGATGTCACTGTCAGGAACCTTGAAAACAGAATTTTAAAGATAATATCTAACAGGACCTAAACTGACTCTAGATAGTTTCTTTTTTTAAAAAAATAAAAGGTAAGTTTAAGTCAACATTAGCACCATACTTTATAAAGAAACACTAGAAGAATTTTCATTAAAATTCAGAAGAATAGAATTATCAAATTATTTCTATTATATGAAGTAATATTATTAGGATAATAAAGATGATGGTATATCATTATTATATATTAAGGCATTCAGAAGATATAAATATGTAAATCAATCATGAAGTAGGGTGTGATGGTACAGTCTGTAATCTCAGCAAGTGAAAAGCAGAGCCCAACCTGATCTGCATAGGAAATTCCAGGTCAGCCAGAGCTACATAGAGAGCCATGTCTTTAAAAAAAAAAAAAAAAAAGCATGTGTGTTGGAGTAGAGGTGGAGCGATAACTTAGGGGTTAAGAGCACTTGCTGATCTTCCAGAAGATTGGGGCTCAATTCCCAGCACCCGCTTCAACTGAGGTCTGTAACTACAATTCCAAGGAGTCTGACCTCCTCAGGCACGAGGCACACATGAGGTGCACAGACATATTCAGGCAAAATACATATAAACATTAAAAGAAATCAAGAGAAAAATATAAAAAGCACATTATTAATGTGTTAAAATTGGTTTCTTTGATTTCACCTCAGCTATTTGATAAAAAAAGTTAAAACTCCTTCATTGTGTTAATGATATCTGACAGAAACAACTTAAAGGAGAAATATTTCAGACATCGTGGTTTCAGAAGGGTCTTCATTATGATGAGAAAGCAGGGTAGAGGGCCAGTTCATGAGGCATGAGGTAGCAGATGTTTACATCTGGAAGGACCAAGCAGCAGAGAACAGGAAGACTACAACTAGGGGATAGACTGTAACCTTTAACAGTTTACAGCTAGGAATACATTGCCATCATCTAAGCTCTACCTCCTAATGGCTTCTCCGCTTCTCAGAATATCTCAGCAGCTGCTGAACAAGCACTCAAATCCTGAGCCTCTTGGTGACAGTTCAGATTCAAACCATAACTTTCATAATGATATCATAAGTACACAAAGTATTCAAGTAAACAAAATAATAGACATTGAAAACATAAAAAAAAGATGTATGAATGACAGAAAATACTGTAGGAAGTGTATCTATATGTATGATGTATGATGCATTCTCAAGCACATCACATCACATCAGTTTGTATGTTTCTGGACATACTTAGTATCTGTATATATAGAGGGAGACATAATGCAGCTAGGACCCTTTACAGTTCATCTGAGAAAATAAATGTAATAATATTCAACTGATTTTTGATAAAGAATAGTAAAAGGATATAGAGGGAGAACACCTATCTACTAGATATAACAACATATTTTAGAGCTACAGAATAGGAAAGGGAAAGATGCTAGTGGTGAAATTGAAAGATGAATGGAACAGATATATAGGACATTTTAAATCAGTGAAGAAGGTACCATTATTCAATAAACAACTCTAAACAACTAGAAAACCAATTGCACAAGAATAAACTATATATAAATTGAAGGATAAAATGTATTGAGTAATAAATCTTAACACATATGATATGCTAATCTATAACAAAGATGGTATTTCAAATTAAGTGAAAAAAGGATGGTATATTTAATATATGGTTTGGGAACTAGTGACTATCCATATGGAAAAAATTAAAATTAAGATACAAATTTATGTCATATTATAAAAACTAAAAGAAAAAAGAAAGGAAATAACCAGATGGATTAAATACTAAGTTTAAACAAATAAAAATTGAGATCCTGGAGAAAAATAAAAGGATAAGAAAAGAAATAAAGAGATTGGCAAGGCAAGGGACCAGAAGTTATTTTTAAAAAATCAAACACATTTGTCTATGTAAAATAAAAATATTTGCTATTAGAAAAGATACAATAAATCAATGATAAATTACAAACTTGCATAAATTATAGTGCTAAAGGTGTTAAAGACTTGATTTATATTGCATATATATGAACTATCACAAAAGGACAAGAAAAAAGAATGTTACAAGAGAAATATCATAGGAGATCATGTTGTTAAAAAATACATGAAGATTCAGGTTAACTGACAAGAAGATATTTTTTTCAGTACAAAGAACGAATTACCATGTTCTGCAAATTTCCAAACAGACATTTCTTTTCACAGTTGTTTTGTTTACTTCCTAATATTGGAATGTGCTTTAGAGTTAATGGCATTTTACAATTATCATTTCATCATTTCACCCATTGCACATGTAAGAACATGGTTATTGCCTCTACAATCACAGCCGGAAAACTGCAATTCACTCAGTTAATTCTCAGAAGTAAAGATCATGAGTATCAATTACTCTCTGCATTTTTATAACTCATGATCAAAGAGGTCCCCAGAAAATAAGAGTTAGTCCTTTTCCCTAGCTGAATAACAATACATACAGAACAGTTGTTTTTACTTAGACAAGATTTCACTGTATAGTTTAGAATGGCCTGTATGAGCTCATAACATTTTGTTGTGTGTGACATGATGCCTGGGTTTACCCATCTTGTTTTATCTATCTATCTATCTATCTATCTATCTATCTATCTATCTATCTATCATCTATCTATCTACTTACTTAATTATTTATTTAAGTTACATCGCCATCACATTCCCAAATATATTTTACATAGTGACTATCCATATGGAAAAAATTAAAATTAAGATCCTAACTCATGTCATATTATAAAAACAGTCCCATACTTCCTCCTCTCCTGGTTCCAGCCTCCCACTCTCTTTCTCCTCTCCCTCCTTTCCTTCATCAGTCACATGAGGGTTAAGAGCTTCTTCTTGCACTGGAGTCAGACATTGAAATACAGCTAGGGGCAGGTGTCCCACTAATAGGCAACAGAGTCCATAACAGAGACAGGGCCACCACTCACTTCCACTTGCTAAGGGATCTGTATGAAGACCAAGTTGTCTATCATCCTATCATCTGTATATGTGTAGGGTGCCTAGGTCTATTCTATATATGCTTTTTTTGTTTTGGTTTGGTCTGGTTGGTATTTCAGTCTCTGTAAGCCTTTAGGGACCTAGATTGATTGGTTCTGTTGATCTTTTCTCCTCCAAGTCTCTATTCCTCCTGTCCTTCTTATACACAAGTCCAGAGCTACACCTAATATTTGGCTATGTGTCTCAGCATCTATTTCAACCCAATGCTGGGTGGAGTTTCTCATAAGATAGTTATGCTAGGTTCCTGTCTCCTTGGGTCTGTGGGTTATACGATAGTTATTCTGTACTCTATGGTTAACATCCAGTTATAAGTTAGTATATACCATGCATATCTTTCTGGGTCTGGGTTAGCTTAGTCAGGATGAGCAATTCTAGTTCCATCCCTTTGGTTGAAATTGCATGATTTTCTTGTTTCTGATAGCTGAGTAGTATTCCATTGTGTAAATGTACCACAGTTTTTTTTAATTCATTCTTCAGTTGAAGGACATCTGGGGTGCTTTCAATTTCTGGCTATTACAAATAAAGCTCTTGTGAACATAGTTGAGTGGATGTCTTTTTGGTTTGCTGCAGAATCTTTTGGATATATGCCCAGGAGTAGTATGGCTGGGTCTTGAGGTAGAACTATTCCCAAATTTCTGATATCACCAGATTAATTTCCAAAGTTTGTACAAGTTCGCATTCCCACCAGCAATGGAGGGACATCTCCACATCCTCTCTAGCATGTTCTATCATTTGAGTTTTTGATCTTAGCCATTTTGGTGGGTGTGAGATGGAATCATAGAGTGAATTTTATTTGCAGTTCTCTGATGACTAAGGAAGGGTGTTGAGTTTTTCTTCAAGTGCCATTGCCATTAGAGATTTGGCTCAGTTGGCAAGGTACTCATTTTTTTAAGATGGTAACTTAACTCTGAAATGACCCACTGCAGGGAACTTCAGTTGATTTCCTATCTAGACACTTGTGAATGATGCTGCAGTAAACAAGAGGGTGAAAATATCCATTGATGCTTGTTTCATTTTTTGGGGGGAAAAGAATGACTTTCTGTCATTTTATTCAACACAGATGAAACTGGAGAATATTTTATTAATGGAAATAGGCCAAGCACAGGAAGATAAATGACACAAAATCTCCCACATACACAGAGCCTAAAAATACTGATTTTATAGAGAGTAGAATACAAATATAAGAGTCTAGGGAAGGCAGAAGAGAGAAAAAAAACAGGAAGGAATAGATCAAATTAAGCATACTTTCTATGGTGCCATTAAGCAGTCTTTTGGATGACTTATAGCTATCAATATTGTACATTTTAGGAAGACATTGGATGTTATCACTGAAAAAATGATACATTTTTGAGGTGGTGTGTATACCAATAATTGTGTGTTTGTGTGTGTGTGTTCTCAGAGGCCAAAAGAGAGTGTCAAATCCTTATGTGGGTGCAGGGAACCAAACTCCAGTCTGTTTTTTTATCCTATCATATTCTATATAAGAAAGTCTCTCTGTTTGTTGTTTCATGGTCCTTTGCAATGCATATGAGTGAGCACCTATTTTACTATGGGTTTTAATGCTTTTCCCTTTTTCAGTCTTGTCAAGATCTATGTTTCTAAGATTTTCTCTTACATCCTCTGTAGTGTGTCCACAGTCGTCACCATAAACTATAAAGCATTGAGAATATCTTGCAAAGAAATTACTAATGCTATTCTTCCTAATTATCTATCAAGGCTTCATCTCTACATTATCTAAGACCAAAGCGGATTCCATCTTTTTTGTACAGTAACATTTAAAAATTTTCCCCAACATTTATTTATTTCTTCAAATTACATTTCAAACACAGTTCTTTCCTTCCTCCCTTCCCAGTCTCACCCTTCTACCCTCTTCCCCCTCTTTCTCCTATCCTCTTGTTTTTAAGGTGTATCTTCCCCTCCCCAGCATCTCCCCCTTTTAGTCCAATAAAAGGCTCTTTTAATTATAATGATAAATATAATTCAAAACAACATTTTAAAAATTAGTATACAATGTAGCATATTTCCTTGGAATTTCCATACATACTTAGTTTGGGTTAACCTCTCCCCCTCCCACACTCCTTACCCTTAAGTCAATTTTTTTTCTCTTTCCATTGATCTCTCCTAGTTTACTAAGCTCTATACATATTTATTCCCATATAAATATAAATATATGAAAATTAGAAACTAGACTCAACATAGGAAAGAAAACATATAGCATTGGTCTTTCTTTAGCTTCTTTGTCTTTTTTTGTGGTCATTACTACAATTCATTATTGATGTTTGCTTAATGGTCTCTCTTGCTAGACTATACTTCCCGGCTATCTAGCTTGATGACAGTATTGTAACTGGTATACAGTTGGCATCTAAATGACACTTTGTCTAGCATAGTTTTGTTGGCATGATCAAATAAGGCATTTGATTTGAAAAAGGTAAATGTATATAAAGTACTTTCACAAATGCAAGGCTTTGAATAGCTTGTATATAACCTTGTGCAAGGTTAATAAATCTTATTAGTTCAGAAAATTGTAATCTAATTTTAATGGGCAAATGTTAATGTACATTCTCAAACCAATATTTAGTAATGAAATAAAAAAGTAGGAGACATTTATAGCAGCCAAGATCTTTATAGTGTATTTGAATACATGATAAATTCATGAACAGTTCTTATCTCCTCGAATAGTTGTATATCTTAAGAACTCATCATCATAAGCATTCTCTGGATTTTCACAGAATTAATCCTGAATAATTAATGAATCTAAAGGAGTTAGACACGTACTGCAGCATGCTAATCATTTGTTTCAATGTCAATTAGGAAAAATCGTCTCTTTGGTCTGCTATCTTGGAATACATATTATACAGTTACTTTGAATTTACAAATATGAAATGTCTCTAATTATTAAATGAATATATTGAGATACATGTCAATGTCACTAGTGAAAGTTAAAGCTTGTAGAAAAAATGAAAGCACTTTGATTTAACAGAATTATTAACTATATTAGGACTCTTCTTGCAAACATGTTTGCCTTGTAGATCTGTATTTACACAATATTTACATATTTCCAAAATTGGCATCATATGATAAACACTAATGACTTAGGGATTATGACAAATACATATCTTGAATAATTTTATGTTGACTAGGTGTTTATTTAATACAAATAGAATTGAAAAGACAGCATTCATGCAAACTGTACATTCTCTCAAATGTGTGCAATTCTTCATTATTTAGCTTATAATTATCCTGCTCAATTATTTTTTTAAAATTTTGCATCATGTGTGAGTGTGTGTGTGTGTGTGTGTCTGTGTGTGTTGGGGCATTTTGCATACATGTACCATCGTGTGTAGTTCAGAGGACAACTTGCAAATCAGTTCTTTTCTTTTACCATATGGAAAAGTCAATTCTTTCCTTCTACCTATGGGGTCTGATGATAAAACTTGGGGTCAAGTACCTTACATGCAGAGCCATCATTCTGCCTCTTGTTCAGTTTTACTTTAGCTATGATTCATCAATACTTGCACAAGGTTTCAGGTATATTATAAAGGTGATCCTGAAAGGATTCACATATGATGTTAAAGAAGGACAGCAAGCAGGACTGTATTTTTAGATAAAATAATTAAGAGTTATGAAGAAAATAGACATAGAGATAGATGTCTTATTCAGTGTTCTATTGTTGTGAAGATACACCATGACTAAGGCAACTTTTATGAAGGAAAGCATTTAATTGGGGCTTGGTTACAGTTTCAGAGGCTTAGTTCATTGTCATGGTGGGAAACATGATGGCCTCACAGGCAGCATGGTGTTGGAGAGGAAGATGGGAGTTCCACAACTGGATCTGCAGGCCTCAGGAAGAGGGATTCATTAGGCCTGGTTTGGGCTGTGAACCAGATGACTGATTCTTAGTTTTCAGTCTTGTGACCATTCTGGAATTCCAGATTCACATCCATGTCATGGTCCCAGGTAGGTGTGGTAGGTAGGATAAAGATACATGAGGAGGTGGTGGTGGGAAAAATGCTCTGGATGTTCTTAACCAGAGTTTCATTTCCAGTTCCATTCAGTCTTGGGACCCAGTGGTGCATGGGGTAGCTGCCATCCTAGCCATCAGTGAGTGGCTGACATTGAGTACAAAGGTGAACTGGCTATGGGAGTTCTACCTGAAGTTCTATTTCCACTCTGGGTTCAGACTCCAAGCTGTCCAAGAAGGCACGATGGATGCAGTGATTTGACATTTTAGGAATCAAATTGGTTATTTTGACTAATTAAGCTCCAAGTCATGAGTAGAACTGTTGTGCTGACTAGGTTTATGGCATAAGTTAGTATTATATAGCTAGTTTTATGGCATAAGTTAGTATTATATAAGAAGAGGGAGCTATAACTAAGAAAATACTTCCAAATGAGTGGTCTATAGGAAAATCTTGATTATGATTGATGTAGGAAGGCCTATCCCATAGCAGGTGGTACCACCACTCTACAGGTCATCATGGAATATATACAAAATGACAATCCAATGAGGAGCAAACTAGTGATCAACACTCCTCTATGGCCTCTACAACAGCTCCTGCTTCTAGGATCCTGCCTGGTTTAAGTTCCTCAGTGACACACTGTGATGTGGATTTTGGTCACAGTGTTTTATCACAGCAATAGAAACCCTAACTAAGACAGCTGTTATTAGAAAAATTAATCAGATAAGGATAATTTAAGTTATGTTAATTGAATATTATGATAAAAACAGATGAATTCACTATAAGGTTTTTATTTCTTAATCCATAAATACTATAATGATTACATTTTTAAATGTAATATATAAAGCTGAAATAAATATTTTTGACAGTAGTATATTGAATAAATAGGTATACACTGTATTTTTTGGTAGTATGTTGTACATTTGTAACTGACACTCTTATACTTAATTACATGGAGCAATGATCAGCATTAGTACAAGGCTTAATATTTCTAAAATAGACATTAAGGATTGATAAGTAAAGATGTGTTTTTTCAGAAATAGTCATATGGAATCATTACCTCAGTTGTTTTTGTGTTCCATGTTATTTAGAGAATAGTAAACAATAATCTATTTCTTTCAATTTTAAAGTTCAAATGGAGCTAGACTAGAAAACAAAACCAAACAATTAAGATTATAATAATGAAGTCTTCATTCAAATCAGAAGTAGTTACTATAGCAACTTAAAATTACGGCATTAAAATGAAAGTAGAATTAAAAGACAACTTCAAATGCTATATTTGTCTTTTGAATATGGAAAGAGGAGTTGCTGTTTGATATCAGAAGAAGACTTGGTTACTATTAAACCTTCTAAGATGACTGATTTTGTGTTGTTTCTTGTCTTCATAATAAAAAATAGATGTGGAAGCAACAGACTGAAGACATTAACTACAACAGAAGGGAGCTGTTACTTTGCTTATATTAATCTCCATAAGACTGATGATGATCACTTTATTCAAGCAATTCATAATTACCCGTGGGAGCAGAGGGCAGGCTGAATGAAGTGGTACATTTATATATGACTTAACTTGTTCTATTCATGTGTTTATTTTTCTACTTTCTTCATAACCAAAGTAGAGGTGCAGAGTTCTGCACTCATCAGAGCTTTTAGTAAATAGGAAAGGAGGAAATATCCAGGAAATGGGATGACTGTAGTACTACTTCTTTAAGAAATCCTATATTAAAATCACACATACTCTAATATACTTAGATCATTATCAACTTCATGCTAGAGGTACTGTCTTCAGAAAGTTGTTGGGTGTAGCACATTTTTTTTGAGTCTGAAAATTGTAGACATTTGTTCTTACTCAGAAGAGGAGTAACAGAAAAGCTAGGGACACTAACAAAGGTAGAAATCTTAAAAGTCAATATTTCTCTGAAGTCTCTTAAGACCCATAAACTCCTTATACACATTTAATCAATTTTCTTTCATCCTTTTCCTTTCTCTTTCCTTTAATTCTTCCCTATTTTCCTATTTCCATGCCTGTCCCTCTTCTTCCCTGACTCCCTTCTCTCTTCAACCCTCTCCCTCATTTCCTGTCTTCCTCACTTTTCCTCATAAATGTGTGGTCACCACCTTCAATGTCTTTGGCACTGTTCATGCTAGAGGGGGCATACTAGTGAACAATACTGATGTAATCTCACCTTCATGGTGTTCCACAGATAGTCAATTACAATTGAAATGAGAACTATAATAGACTCATATATGGTAAACTGAGAATATCACAAGAAGAAAACTTAAAATCTGAGGAGCCTAGGATTATTTTTCTGAGGAAGCAGTATTCATTCTGATTATAAATTGAACTTAGCTAACTGATGAATATAAGGAAAAAGACATCTGGAGTAAGAAACAACATGATCAAAGGCCCTAAAATGAACATTTAGAGTATGTGGGTAAATAAATGGCCAATGCTCAAGAAGAGATATGTAGTTATATTGAATAAGATAGAAGACCCAAACATAAGCACATATAATTACAACCATTTGATAATTCACAAAGATGCCAAAATTACACACACTGGAGGAAAGATAACATCTTCAATAAATTGAGCCTGGAAAGCTGGATGTCCATATGAAATTAGATGAGTATCTACTGTGCTGAAAAAAACTCAACTCCAAATGGATCAATGACCTGAATGTGAAGCAAGAAATGCTGAAATTTCAAGAAAAACACACAGGGAGTGCTCTATGAGATATAAGCATAATAAATGACATTCTGAATATGACACCATTTGCCAAGATTAAGGCCAAACATGGACCCTATGCTTCCGTACAGCTAAGGAAACAATCAGGTAAAAAGGATGTCGGCAGAGTTGGAGATAATCTTTCAAAGATTAATGTCTAGAATGTACAAAGAACTCAAAAACACAGAGCCAGGGAAACACATGTCTCAATGAAAATAATTAGATACGGATCTGAATACAAAGTGTTTAGTAGAAGAAATAAAAATGGCTAAGAAATATCCCCAAATTGTTCATAATTCTCTATAATTAAGAAAATACAAATTTAAAAAGCTCTGAGACTTCATCTCAACCAGAATGGGTAAGCATAAGACAACTGACAATAAATGCTATTGAATTTTTTCTGCCTTTTAGAATTTGTGGAAATGAGTTTCCTTTGAACCTGACACATATTTAAAGAAGTTGCCTTGGAACACCAGATGGCAAAAGGCCAGCGAAAGAACAAAACTGACAAAAGACAGGGAAAAATGACTTCAACAAAACTTAAGCATACTAATACAGCAAGCGCTGACCATCTCACCATGGCTGAAATACAAGAATATGATGAAATATCTATACTTATGAAAATGATAGAAACCTTAAAAGAAGAAAATAAATCCCTTAAAGAATCTCAAGAAGCCACAATCCTACAGATGAAAGCAATGGAGAATTCCTTTAAAGACTTCCAAGTCAAACAAGAATGGGAAAGAGAGAAAGCTATGAAAGAACTGCAGCCAAAGACAACCAAATTGGAAAAGGAAATACATAAAAGAGTTCAAGACCTGAAATTATCAGTAGAAACAATAAATAAAACACAAACAGAGACAATCCTGGAAGTGGAAAAACAAAGACAGAGACCAGGAACTACACACATGAGTGTCATCAATAGGATACAAGAGATGGAAGACCGAACCTCAGGTGTGAAAGACTCAATTGAAGAAATCAGTACAACAACCAAAGAAAATAAGAAATATAAAAAATTCCATACTCACAACATCCAGGAATCAAGGACTCAATGAAAACCCCGAACCTAAGAATTATAGACATAGATGAAAGAGAAGACTGCAGACTCCAAGGACAAGGAAATATTTTCAACAAAATCATAGAAGAAAATTTCTCAAACCTAAAGAAAGAGAAGTCAGTAAAAATCCAAGAAGCATACATAACCCCAAACAGATTGGACCAAAAAAGAAATTTCTCTCGCCACATAATAATTGAAATTCCAAATATACAGAACAAAGAAAGAATATTAAATGAACACTACCATTCAAGACATGAAAATAGAAATGGAAACAATAAAGAAAACAGAGTTAAAAGAGGAAATGGAGAATCAAGAGAAGAGAACAGGAACTACGGATATGAGTATGATAAATAGAATGCAAGAGATGGAAGACAGGATCTCAGGCATGGAAGATTCAGTGGAAGAAATCAGTACAACATCCAAAGAAAATGAGAAAGCTAAAAAATCTCTCACCCACAACATCCAAGAAATCAAGGACTCAATGAAAAGACGGAACCTAAGAATTATAGGCATAGAGGAAAGAGAAGACTCCCGACTCCATGGTCCAGGAAATATCTTCAACAAAATCATAGAAGAAAATTTCCCAAACCTAAAGAAAGAGATGCCAGTAAAAATCCAAGAGGCTTACAGAACACCAAACAGATTAGATCAGAGAAGATTCTCCTCTCGCCACATAATAATAGAAACTCCAAATGTAGAGAACAAACAAAGGATATTAAAATCTGTAAGAGAAAAAGGCCAAGTCACATAACAATGACAGACCCATCAGAATCACACCTGACTTCTCCTCAGAAACTTTAAAAGCTAGAAGGGCCTGGACAGATGTCCTACAAGCCCTGAGAAAACATAAGTGCCCAGCCAGACTACTATATCCAGCAAAACTCTCTATCAACACAGAAGGAGAAAACAAAATATTCCATGACAAAATCAAATTCAAACAATATCTCCTCACAAACGCAGCCCTACAGAAGATTCTAGAAGAAAATTCCAACCCAGAGAAGATAACTACACCCAAGAAAACAGAGGAAATAGAAACCTCCACAGCAACTAAACAAAAGAGAAACACAAGACAGCCAGCTAAACCAAAATAATGGGAAATAACAACCCTTAGTCACTAATATCCATCAACATCAATGGATTCAACTCGCCAATAAAAAGACACAGACTTACAGACTGGATCCGTAAACAAGACACATCTTTTTGCTGTATGCAAGAAACACACCTCACTATAGAAGGTAAACACTACCTGAGAGTAAAGGGCTGGGAAAAGGTTTTCCAAGCAAATGGACCCAGGAAACAAGCTGGAGTAGCCACCCTAATATCAAACAAAATAGACTTCCAATTGAAGTTAATAAAAAAAAAGACAGAGAAGGGTATTACATACTCATTAAAGGAAATATCCACCAAGAGGTCATCTCAATATTGAACATCTATGCCCCAAATACAAAGGCACCTACATTTATAAAAGAAACACTTCTAAAACTTAAATCGCACATCGATCCAAACACTTTACTAGTGGGAGACTTCAATACCCCACTCACAACTATGGACAGATCATCAAGACGGAAGTCAAACAGAGAAATAATGAGTCTAACAGAGATCATGAACCAAATGGACCTAACAGATATCTAAAGAACGTTTCACCCAAACACAAAAGAATACACCTTCTTCTCAGCATCTCACAGAACCTTCTCCAAAATCGACCATATAGTTGGACACAAAGATAGCCTCAACAGATACAAGAAAATTGAAATTACCCCTTGTATCTTATCAGACCACCATGGAGTAAAGCTGGACTTCAATAGCAAAAGAATCAACAGAAAGTCTACACTCACATGGAAATTGAACAACTCTTTACTATAGGACCACTGGGTCAGGGAAGAAATTAAGAAGGAAATCAAAGACTTCTTAAAATCCAACGAAAATGAAGACACAACATACCCAAACCTATGGGACACAATGAAAGCTGTGCTATGAGGAAAGTTCATAGCACTAAGTGCCTTCAAAAAGAAAATTGTGACAGCTCATTTTAGTGAATTAACAGCTAACCTGGGTGAACTGGAAAAAAAAAAAAGAAGCAAACACTCCCAAGAGGAGCAGAAGGCAGGAGATCATCAAACATAGGGCTGAAATCAACAACTTAGAAACAAAAAGAACTATACAAAGAATCAATGAAACCAAGAGTTGGTTCTTCGAGAAAATCAACAAAATAGACAGACCGTTAGCCAAATTAACTAAAAGACAGAGGGAGAAAACACAAATCAACAAAATCAGAAATGAAAAGGGAGAAATAACAATAGACATTGAGGAAATCCAGAGAATATTTGGATCCTACTTTAAAAATGTATACTTTACCAAATTTGAAATCTTAAGTGAAATGGACAATTGTCTTGATAGATTCCACCTACCGAAGCTAAATCAAGATCAGATAAACAGATTAAACAGCCCTATAACCCATAAGGAAATAGAAACATACATTAAAAATCTCCCAACCAAAAAAAGCCCAGGGCCAGATGGCTTTAGTACGGAATTCTACCGGACCTTCAAAGAGGAGCTAACATCAATACTTTTCAAACTCTTTCACCAAATAGAATCTGAAAGAACATTGCCAAACTCATTCTACAAGGCCACAATCACCCTGATTCCTAAACCACACAAAGACCCAACAAAGAAAGAGAATTTCAGACCAATCTCTCTCATGAACATAGATGCAAAAATACTTAATAAAATACTAGCAAACTAAATTCAAGAACACATCAAAAGTATCATACAACATGTTCAAGTAGGCTTCATCCCAGGGATGCAGGGATGTTTCAAGATACGAAAGTCTATCAACGTCATTCACCATATAAACATGATGAAAGAAAAAAACCACATGATAATCTCGCTAGATGCAGAAAAAGCATTTGACAAAATCCAACACCCATTCATGCTAAACGTTCTGGAGAGAACAGGCATTCAAGGTCCGTACCTAGAAATAATAAAGGCAATATACAGCAGGCCAGTGGCCAACATCAAAATAAATGGAGAGGAACTTGAAGCATTTCCTCTAAACTCAGGGACAAGACAAGGATGTCCACTTTCACCACCATATCTCTTCAATATAGTACTTGAAGTTCTTGCTAGAGCAATAAGACAACTAAAGGAGATCAAGGGGATAAACATCGGAAACGAAGAAGTCAAATTATCCCTATTTGCAGATGATATGATAGTATACATAAGCGACCCCAAAAATTCCACCAGAGAACACTTACAGCTGATATACACCTTCAGCAAAGTGGCTGGATATAAAATTAATTCAAAAAAATCAGAAGCCCATCTTTATACAACAAACAAATGGGCTGAGGAAGAAATAAGAGAAACAACCCCCTTCACAATAGCCACAAACAACATAAAATACCTGGGGGTAACTCTAACCAGTAAGTAAAGGACCTGTACAACAAGAACTTCAAGCCCTTGAAGAAAGAAATGGAAGAGGCCTTTAGAAGATGGAAAGATCTTCCATGCTCATGGATAGGTAGGATCAACATAATAAAAATGGCCATCCTACCAAAAGCAATATATAGATTCAGTGCAATTCCTATCAAAATACCAACACAATTTTTTATAGACTTGGAAAGAGCTAGTCTCAATTTCATATGGAACAATAAAAAGCCCCGAATAGATAAATCAATCCTGTACAATAAAAAAACCTCTGGAGGTATTACCATCCCAGATTTCAAGCTGTACTACAGAGCGATATTTGTAAAAACAGCATGGTATTGGTATAGAAACAGACCAGTAGATCAATGGAATTGAATTGAAGATCCAGAAATAGACCCACACACTTATGGCCACCTAAATTTTGACAAAGAAGCCAAAACGGCACAATTGAAGAAGGACAGCATCTTCAACAAATGGTGCTGGTCCAACTGGATGTCCATTTGTAAAACAATGAAGTTAGACCCATACTTATCACCCTGTACAAAACTTAAGTCCAAGTGGATCAAACACCTTAACATAAGGCCGATCACACTAAATCTACTAGAAGAAAAAGTGGGAGAAACCCTCGAACTGATTGGCACAGGTGACAACTTCCTGAACAGAACACCAACAGCTCAGGACTTGAGATCAACAATCACTAAGTGGGACCTCATGAAATTGAAAAGCTTCTGTATGACAAAGGACACTGTCATTCGAACAAAATGGCAGCCTACAGAATGGGAGAAAATCTTCACCAACCCCACATCTGACAGAGGGCTAATATCAAAAATCTACAAAGAATTCAAGAAATTAAATGCCAAGAAACCAAATAATCCAATCAAAAAATGGGGGACAGAGCTAAATAGAGAATTCAAAAGGAGGAATCCTTAATGGCTGAAAGACACTTGAAGAAATGCTCAACATCCTTAATCATCAGAGAAATGCAACTCAAGACTACTCTGAGATTCCATCTCACACCTGTCAGAATGGCTAGGATCAAAAACTCAAATGACAGCACATGCTGGCGAGGGTGTGGAGAAAGGGGTACCCTACTCCATTGCTGGTGGTAGTGCAGGCTTGTGCAACCACTTATGGAGGTCAGTCTGGCGATACCTTAGAAAACTTGGAATAGCTCTGCCTCAGGACCCAGCCATACCACTTCTGGGTATACACCCAAATGCCTCTTCACGGAATCATAAGGAAGTTTCCTCATCTATGTTTATAGCAGCCTTATTTGTAATAGCTAGAAACTGGAAAAAACCCAGATGTCCCTCAACCAAAGAATGGGTCAAAAAACTTTGGTACATCTACACAATGGAATATTATTCAGCTATCAGGAGCAATGAAATTATTCAATTTGCACCCAAATGGATGTAACTAGAAAAGCTCATCCTGAGTGAACTAACCCAGACTCAGAAGGACACATATGGCATCTATTCACTTACAGTAGAAGGTATCGATACTACAACTAACACACCAAAGGGAACTTGGACATAGACTTCTTATTTTTAATTTAATTTTTAATTTATTTTTTATATATTAGTTATATTTTTTCTATTTTTTAGTCTTTTTATCTATTGTATGCTTATTGGTTTGTTTGTTTAGTAGTTCTCTCTCCCGGGTAACGAGGCACTTTTCACTGATGGTACTGCTTCGTAGATCCCCAATGAATGAAGAGGCTCTTGGTCCTCATATGACCTCTCAACTGAGATGAGGGACTGTTATATAAGGACACCCCACCCCAGACAAATGGGATGGAAGGGTTAGGAGGTAAAGAAAAAAAAATGAAATGTGATGTTTCGGCCTTTTACTACTAATTGTCATAAACTGTTTAGGGTAATTAAGAAATGCAAACTAATGGTTATGCAAGCAGGTCATTCAGTTAGGTACTATGACAGCCTATTATAGTTACTTTCTAAGCTAATCAGAAATAAAGCTGTTAAGAGACAGGCAACATTTGCTTACCCTAATATAAGAGATAGATAGGGCCTCTTCAAAAACCTCAAGAGATCTGCAGAATATGGCATTCAAAGATGTTTTCGTAACTTTAGATTTTTTTATATCAAGACATATCAACTCCTGACAGCACCCCCTATTCTCCTCCAAGTAGAAGATGAGCATCGAAAATCTCCAGTGGGAGATGATTGAATTAGTCGCAAGCCTATCTCTTGGCATGAAAAAACCCCTTGCCCCAACTGTAGACAGAACGCTGTCCAAAAAGGACAAAACCTGGAAGCAGGTAAGTCGACAGCCTAGCTCTGCCAAGACAGGGTAGGTAAGTCCTTCATAACCCCTGCTCTACAATCAATGTCTGTCAGAGAAACGGGGCCAAATGACTGAAGATCGATGCTGTAATGTATGGAGAGAAAATGGGAACTGTCCAGGCAGCCACAGGTATGTCATTTCTTAGTTTGGGAAGCTGCAGGCCCTGTACTTCTTATAAAATCAGATGTATTTACCCCTCTCAGGTCTCTGAGGTGGTTGAAGAACAGATAGCTAGAGTCCCATAATTAAATTTTGAGTTATTTAGGAGTCAAGAGAGCGTTATAGATCTAAGAAGATACTTTTAAAATTGTTTCGCAAGTTAATATGAATGTTGAGTCAGATATAGACCTTTAAACTCATGGAGATGTTTAGATAGTATAATGTTAAAGTCAGGTACCAAATACATATGGACTGGTAATTGAGAATGTACATTAAGCCATATAACCCTCATAACTGTGGCCTAATTACCTCTGTTGTACTGTATTGTATTTGTTATTATAAGAGAAAGAGTCATTTGTTGGACTGAAAGGGGAAACTGTAAGGGGAAATAAGATATACCTTAAATTTAAAAGAAAAAAAAAAGGGAAGAGGATGGGGGGTTGAGGGTGGGAGGGTGGGACTGGAGGGGGAATAGGGAGGGGACTGTGATTGAGATGTAACTTGAAGAAATAAAAAATAAAGGAAAAAAAAGAAAGAATATTAACAGCAGTAAGAGAAAAAGGCCAAGTAACCTATAATTACAGATCCATCAGAATTGTACCTGAATTACACCTGACTTTTCCACAGAAACTCTAAAAGCCAGACTGGCCTTGGCAGATGTCCTACAAATCCTAAAACAACATAAGTGCCAGCCCAGACTACTATACCCAGCAAAACTTTCTATCAACATAGACAGAGAAAACAAGATATACCATGAAAAAACTAAATTTAAACAATATCTATCCACAAATCCAGCAATAATGAAGATACTAGAAGGAAAATTCCAACCCAGAGATGATAACTGCACCTAAGAAAACACAGGAAACAAAAAATTCCACCATAGCTAAACCAAAAGAAAGAAACACGTAACTACCAACTATATGAAAATGACAGGAAATGACAACCTATGGTCATTAATATCTCTCAATATCAATGGGCTCAACTCCCCAATGAAATGACATATGCTTACAGAATGGATCTATAAACAAGACCCATCATTTTTGCTGCATAAAAGAAATGCACCTCACTAACACAGATAAACTCTATATTAGAGTAAAGGGCTGGGAATAGGTTTTTCAAGCAAATGGTCCCAGGAAGCAAGCTGGACTAGCCATCCTAATATCAAACAAAACAGAGTTTCAACTGAAATTAACCAAAAAAAGATAGGGAAGGACACTACATACTAGCTAAAGGAAAAATCTAAAATGATGACATCTCAATATTGAATATCTATGCCCCAAATACAAGGGTACTCATGTTTGTAAAAAAAAAAAAAAATCTTTGAAATCTTAAACCACACGTCAGTCTCCACACATTGATAGTGGGAGATTTCAACACCCCATTCACACCAATGGAGAGGTCATCAATACAGAAATCAAACAGAGAAATAATGAGAATAACAGAGGTCATGAACCAAATGGATCTAACAGATATCTACAGAATGTTTCACCCAAACACAAAAGAATACGCCTTCTTCTCAGCACCCCATGGATCCTTCTCCAAAATTGACCATATAATCAGACACAAAGCAAGCCTCAACAGATAGAAGAAAATTGAAATAACACCTTTATCTGATCATAGCACCATGGATTAAAGCTGGACTTCAACAACAGCAGAAATTATAAAAAAGCCTACACATTCATGAAAAGTGAACAACTCTCTTGGTCAAGGAAGAAATAAAAAAAGAAATCAAACAATTCCTAAAATCCAACTAAAACAAAGACACAACATACCCAAACCTATGGGAGACAATGAAAGCAGTACTACAAGGAAAGTTCATAGCACTAAGTGCCTTCAAAAATAAAATTGTGACAATTCATATTAGCAATTCCACAGCAGAACTGGAAGCACAAGAAAACAAAGAAGCAAACACTCTCAAGAGGACCAGAAGGCAGGAAATCATCAAACTAAGTGCTGAAATCAACAATTTAGAAACAAAAAGAACAATACGAAGAATCAATGAAACCAAGAGCTGGTTCTTTGAGAAAATCAACAAAATAGACAAACCCTTAGCCAACCAAACTAACCTAAAGGCAGAGAGAAAGTATCAAAATCAACAAAATAGGAAATGAAAAGGGAGAAATAATAGACATTGAGGAATTCCAAAGAATATTTAGGTCTTACTTCAAAAATGTGTACTCCACAAAATTTGAAAACCTAAGCAAAATGGGCAATTTTCTTGACAGATTCCACCTACCAAGGTTAAATCAAAATCAAATTAGCAAATTAAACAGTCCTATAAGCCCTAAGGAAATAGAAGTAGTCGTTAAATATCCCCAATCAAAAAAAAAAAAAAGCCCAGGGCCAGATGGTTTCAGCACAGAATTCTACCAGACATTTAAAGAAAAGCTAATACCAATACTCCTCAAACTCTTCTACAAAATATATACTGAAAGAACACTGTCAAACTCATTCTATGGGGCCATAGACACCCTGATACCTAAACCACATAAAGACCCAACAAAGAAAGAGAATTTTAGACCTATTTCCCTCATGAACATAGATGTGAAAATACTCAATAATATGCTTGCAAACCAAACCCAAGAGCACATTAAAGTATCATACACCATGATCAAGTAATGTAGGCATCATCCCAGAAATGGAGGGGTGGTTCATTATACCAAAATCCATCAATGTAACCACCATGTAAACAAGCTAAAGAAAAACAAAAACAAAAACACATGATCATCTCACTAGATGCTGAAAAAGCATTTAACATAATCCAACACCCCTTCATGTTAAAAGTCCTGGAGAGAGCAAGCATACAAGTACCATACTTAGAAATAATAAAGGCAATATACAGTAAGCCAGTAGCCAACATCAAATTAAATGGAGAGAAACTTAAAGCATTTCTACTAAAATCAGGGACAAGGCAAGGATGCCCACTCTCCCAATATCTCTTCAACATAGTACTTGAAATTCTTGCTAGAGCAATAAGACAAATAAAGGAGATCAAGGGGATACAAATTGGAAAGGATGAAGTCAAAGTATCCCTATTCTCAGATGATATGATATAATAGTATACATAAGTGACCCCAAAAATTCCATCAGAGAACTCCTACAACTGATAAACACCTTCAACAAGGTGGCTGGATACAAAATTAATTCAAAAGACATCAGTAGCCCTTCTTTACACAAAAGATAAATGGGCCAAGAAAGAAGTAAGAGAAAGAACAACCTTCAAAATAACCACAAATAATATTAAATAACTAGGGGTAACTCTAAACAAGCAAGTGAAAGACCTTTACAACAAAAACGTCAAGTCCTTGAAGAAAGAAATTGAAGAAGACATCAAAAGATGTAAAGATCTTCCATGCTCATGGATAGGTAGACTCAACATAATAAAAATGGCCATCCTATCTAAAGCAATATACAGATTCAATGGGGTTCCTATCAAAATACCAACACAAGTTTTACAGACCTTGAAAGAATAATTCTCAACTTCATATGGAATAACAAAAAACCCAGAATAGCTAAATCAATCCTGTATAAAAAAAAAATCATCTGGAGGTATCACCATCCCTGATTTCAAGCTATACTACAGAGCAATAGTATTAAAAACAATATCGTATTGTTATAGAAACAGAACAGTTGATCAATGGACTCAAATTGAAGACCAAGAAATAAACCTACACACCTATGGTCACTTAATTTTTGACAAAGAAGCCAAAACCATACTATAGAAAAAGGAAAGCATCTTCAACAAATGATGCTGGTCTAACTGGATGTCAACATGTAAAAGAATGCAAATAGAACCATATTTATCACCTTGCACAAAAATGAAGTCTAAATGAATCAAAGGCTTGAACATAAACCTTGACACACCAAATCTAATAGATGAGCAAGTGGAGAAAAGCCTTGAACTCATTGGTACAAGTGACAACTTCCTGAATAGAACACCAATAGCTCAGGCTCTAAGACCAACAATCAATAAATGGGACCTAATGAAACTGAAAATCTACTGTAAGGCAAAAGACACTGTCACTAGAACAAAATGACAACCTACATATTGGGAAAAGATCTTCACCAACCCCACATCTGACAGAGGGCTCATATCAAAAATATATAAAGAACTTAAGAAATTAAACACTAAGAAATCAAATAATCCAATTAAAAATGGGGTACAAAGATAAAACAAGAATTCACAAAGAGAAATCTCTAATGGCTGAGACACTTGAAGAAATGCTCAGCATCCTTAATCATCAGAGAAATGCAACTCAAGATGACCCTGGGATTCCATCTTACACCTGTCAGAATAGCTAAGAGCAAAAACTCAAATGACAGCAAATACTGGCAACGCTATATACAAAGGAGAACACTCCTCCATTGCTGGTGGGAATGGAAACTTGTACAACCACTATGGAAATCAGTCTGGCGATATCTTAGAAAATTTGAATAGCTCTACCTCAAGACCCAGTCATACCACTCCTGGGTATACATCGAAGTGATTCCTGAACAATCAACCAGGACATCTCCTCTACTATATTCATAGCAGCTTTATTTGTAGTAGCTAGAAACTGGAAACAATCCAGATGTCCCTCAACCGAAGAATGGATAAAAAAAAAAAAAAAAAAAAAACTGTGGTACATTTACACAATGGAATACTACTCACCAAATGGATGGAACTAGAAAAGTTCATCCTGAGTGATGTATCCCAGATCCAGAAAGATGCACATGAAATCTCTTCACTTATAACTGAATTTTAGCCATGTAGTTCAGGATAACTATGCTACAACCAACAGACTGAAATGAACAGGAACATGGACTTTGTTACATGTTAGTAGGATACTCTGCCCTCCTGGAATTGCCATGTGGGCCCCAAGTGCAATAGGAAGCTCTTATCATTCATATGACTGTTGAACTGAAGGAGGCTGATATGTAGGCCACCACACTTCAGAGAAGTAGGATGGATAGGTGGGACAAGGGGAAGAGTGTGGGAGTGTGGGAAGGTGGGCCCTCGAGTGGTGGAGGGAGGGGACTGTGATGGAGATGTAAAGTGACATAATAAATAAACAGTAAAGAAATGAATAATAATGTAGAGGTCATGAATCAGCAAGGGACTTGAGGGATGTAACCCAGAGGAGTAGTTCAAAGTAGGAGATAGTATGGTGGAAATGATTATATTCATACATGAAATCATCAAAAACATTTAAAAATTTTATTAATAAAAATAGAAGGCCAATGAGAGAAAAGATACTGACCAATGTGACTATGAAAGTTTACAAAAGTGTTAGGCCAAGTAAGACATTTGTACATTTTTTATTTTGTTAATACCATCCTACTATAAATTATTAATATAATTTACAAACCATTTCCCTTTTGTTCTTATTTGATGAATGTCTACTACAGTGTTTAAGACATACTAAGTGACCAGTAAATGCTTATTGGATTAAAGATGTTAAAAAAAGACTCCCTTACATTTAGAACGTCACTACAGCATAGAGAACAGGTAAGCTTGTATATAGCTATTACTTTTCTTATCATGTCATAGCATAAAAAAGCTGCATTTATTTAGAATTACAAGCAAATTTTTCATAAGCAAAGATACTAGAATAGAGGTTGTTAGTTAATTGCTGAAGAGTACTAAGAGGCAACCAATTTTTCAAGGCAAATACACTTATGTTTCTACAATTAAAATTTATACCACAGGGGGGAAAAACTCTGAAAGTCAATGGTTCTCTGTGAACTTTTGAAACAGAAACAAGTAAAACTTAATTATTCCTGCTCTTAAGAAATTAAGATCAATCATAAGATACTTAGATAATCTAATTTCTTTATACCTTGTTCCAGTTGTGTTTTTATATGGTAATCATTAATTAAAACTATATAGTATTTGGGTACTTTAATTTCTTTAAAATTTGCTCCCATTGTATTTCTTAACATGGTCATATAAGGTTATATACTTTGATACTCTATAAAAACACTACAATTAAATCAATTAATTAACCACCCCAGGGATTTGAAGCAATAATCAATAAGCTGTTGTCTACATGCATAGTAGTGTGGTTCTAATTTCAGCAAAACTGCACAGCTTGACAAGCACCTTTAGAAAATCTACTCTTGCAAAGCCTGTCTTAGTCATTGCTTTATTTCTGTGAAGAGATACCATGACCAAGTTAGCTCTTATGAAAGGAGGTACTTAATTGGGGACTTGTTTACAGTTTTAGAGTGTTAGTCCATTATCATCATGGTGGGGAGCATAGCAGCATGCAGGCATTTACTCAATCAGTAGCTAAGAGCTACATCCAGATCTGCAGACAGTACAAAGAGAGATAACCTAGGCCTTTCATGGGCATTTGAAGTCTCAAAGCCCATTCTCAGTGATGCACTTCCTCTAACAAGGGCACACTTCCCAATCCTTCTAACCTTTTCAAATAGTACTACTCACTAGTAACTAAGTATTCAAATATACAAGACCATGGAGCTGTTATTATTCAAATTACTACATAGCCATAGGGGAGCAGAGGCATCTCAGACTCTTGTCTGAATTTCTGTAGTTGTTACTATGTGTACACTCATGTGGCACAGTAGCTCTGCCCTATCATGACAATTTTGTGTAGGTGAGCCACATCTCTTCAATCTGGACAGTTCTTAAGAAAAGCCTCTGAGACTCTCTGTCTCTGAAAATTATTCATGATAGTGTTAATTAGAAGTTTCCCTTGAGATATATAACTTGCAGGTTTTTTTTTTTTTTTTGAGACAGGGTTTCTCCATGTAACAGCTCTGGCTGTCCTGGACTTGCTTTGTAGACCAGGCTGGCCTTGAACTCACAGAGATCCGCCTGCCTCTGCCTCCCAAGTGCTGGGATTAAAGGCATGCGCCAACACTGCCCGGCCGACTTGCAGGTTTTATTTTAAGTAATTTTATTACTTTTAAGGCCAATAAGAAGAGTGCTTAGGTGATATTACTCTAAGGACCTCAAAATAGTTTGAATGTAAATAGGCTGAATATGAAACTTTAGTAATTATTTTCATTTGGCATAGAACTCTTTTTAGTGTTTAATTCTAATAATAACATGGTTTTGATAATTTCACAACAAAGAGGCTCCACATGAAAGACCCCTGAAACGGGGACACCGCCCCTGGGGCCCAGCGTCC
>CAJQZJ010000627.1:125055-154305 GCA_907164525.1 Lophiomys imhausi | reverse complement strand
GTTTGATAATTTCCTGCCTTCTGCTCTTCTTGGGAGTGTTTGCTTCTTTTTTTCCAATTCACCCAGCTTAGCTGTTAATTCACTAATATGAGCTGTCACAATTTTCTTTTTGAAAGCACTTAGTGCTATGAACTTTCCTCGTAGCACAGCTTTCAATGTATCCCATAGGTTTGGGTATGTTGTGTCTTCATTGTAGTTGCATTTTAAGAAGTCTTTGATTTCCTTCTTTATTTCATCTCTGACCCAGTGGTCATCCAGTAAGGAGCTGTTCAATTTCCATGTGTGTGTAGGCTTTCTGTTGATTCTTTTGCTGTTGAAGACCAGCTTTATTCCGTGGTGGTCTGATAAGATACAAGGTGTTATTTCAATTTTCTTGTATCTATTGAGACTATCTTTGTGACCAACTATGTGGTCGATTTCGGAGAAGGTTCCGTGGGGTGCTGAGAAAAAGATGTATTCCTTTGTGTTTGGGTGAAACGTTCTGTAGATATCTGTTAGGTCCATTTGTTTCATGATCTCTGTTTGTCTTCTGTCTTGATGATCTGTCCATTGTTGTGAGTGGGGTGTTGAAGTCTCCCACTACTAATGTGTTGTGATCAACGTGCGCTTTAAGATTTAGAAGTGTTTCTTTTACGAAAGTAGGTGCCTGTGTATTTGGGGCATAGATGTTCAGTATTGAGATTTCCTCTTGATGAATATTCCCTTTAATGAGTATATAGTGCCCTTCTTGGTCTTTCTTCATTAACTTTAGTTGGAAGTCTGTTTTGTTTGATGTTAGGATGGCTACTCCAGCTTGCTTCCTGTGTCCATTTGCTTGGAAAACCTTTTCCCAGCCCTTTACTCTGAGGTAGTGTCTATCATTGGTAGTGCAATGTGTCTCTTGTATACAGCAAAAGGAAGGGTCTTGCTTTCGGATCCACTCTATAAAACTGTCTTTTTATTGGGGAGTTGTATCCATTGATGTTGATAGATATTATTGACCTGGGGTTCTTATTTCCCATTAGTTTGGTATAGGTGGTGGTCCTGTGCCTCTTTTGGTTTAGTTGCTGAGGGGTTTTCTATTTCCTTTGTTTTCTTGGGTGGAGTTTTCTTCTCTTGGTTGGGATTTTCCTTCTAGTATTTTCTGTACGGCTGGGTTTGTGGGTAGATATTGTTTAAATTTGATTTTGTCATTGAATATCTTATTTTCTCCATCTATGTTGATAGAGAGTTTTGCTGGGTAAAGTAGTCTGGTTGGGCACCTATGATCTCTCAGGACTTGTAGTATATCTGTTCAGGCCCTTCTAGCTTTTAAAGTTTCTGAGGAGAAGTGAGGTGTAATTCTGATGGGTCTGCCATTGTATGTGACTTGACCTTTTTCTCTTACAGCTTTTAATATTCTTTCTTTGTTCTGTACATTTGGTGTTTCAATTATTATGTGGCGAGAGGAGTTTCTTTTCTGATCTAATCTGTTTGGTGTTCTGTAAGCCTCTTGGATTTTTATTGGCATCTCTTTTTTCAGGTTTGGGAAGTTTTCCTCTATGATTTTGTTGAAGATATTTCCTGGACCTTGGAGTCGGGAGTCCTCTCTTTCCTCTATACCTATAATTCTTAGGTTCCGTCTTTTCATTGAGTCTTTGATTTCTTGGATGTTGTGGGTGAGAGATTTTTTAGCCTTCTCATTTTCTTTGGATGTTGTACTGATTTCTTCCATCGAATCTTCCATGCCTGAGATCCTGTCTTCCATCTCTTGCATCCTATTGTTGATACTCACATCCGTAGTTCCTGTTCTCTTCCCTTGGTTCTCCACTTCCTCTTTTAACTCTGACTGTGTTTTCTTTATTGTTTCTATTTCTATTTTCATGTCTTGTATGGTTTTGTTCGTTTTGTACATTTCCTTCTCCAGCTTTCTTGTTTTTGTATAAAAATCTTTCATTGCTTCGTCCTTTTCCTGTTCATGCTCTGTCACCTTGGCTTGGAGTTCTTTAATGGTGTTGTTCGTTGTTTTGACTTGTAAAATTGTGGCTTCTTTGAATTCCTTCATAGATTTAAGTTCTTCTTCAAGGGACTCTATAACTTTCCATAATGCAGAATTGTCAACGTTTTCATGTGTTTCTGTTGGTGTGAGGTCATCCGAATTGGATGAGCGAGGATAATTCTGCTTTGTTGGAGTCATATTTCCTTGATTTCTATTTTTTCTTGGAACTTTGGCCATTGGATGCGTTTAGCTGTCTCTTCTTGTCATTTTCTGTGCTTGGATCCACAGGTGATGCTTTGGTGCAGGGGATGAGTTACTTGGCTATCTGTCATTGCTTACAGGGGGATTTCAGGGTCACTGTGGTTTTAATCGCCTGAAGCACTGTGAGCTGGTGCAACCTATTCCCAGGTTGTGAGTAATGGACTGGGATTGTTTCACTCCTCCCAATTCAGACTTCTCTAAGTTGCACTCTGTGTTATCAGCCTGTAATGGTTCTGATGGTATGGTCCTGTTTGCCCAGGCACAGATTCTGTGGGCTTTGTTTGTTGTCACAGAGGCTGACAGGGTCTGGCTCCACACCTAATATGTCTGGATTTTCCAGAATACAGCTATGGTCCCCTGACTTCTGGTTTCTCACTAGGCTTCTCACCACAGGACTGACCCCTGTGCATGGTTCCCTCCCTGTCTGCCCAGTCACGGATCTCCCTCCCTAGCTGCTCGGCCGTGGGTGCACCAAGCCCCGGATCCTCCAGCTGCCTCAGTGGGCCTCTCTCCCCAGCAGCTCAGCCGTGGGTGCACGGATCCCTGGCCCTGCCCGCCGCCTGTGCCGGGCTCCCTCCTCAGTTGTCCTGCCGTGCGTGCGTGGGGATTCGGCCCCACCCGCGCCCGGCTCCCTCCCCAGCTGTGCTGCCGTGGGTGTGCGGGGATTTAGCCCCGCCCGCGCAGAGCTCCCTTCCAAGCTGTGCTGCCATGGGTGCGCGGGGACTCGGACCCTCCCACCCGCCTGGGCCTACTCCCACCCTGATTACTTTGCCCACCAGATTCCCGCTCTTTCGGAACCTCCGTGTCTCGAGCGGCTGCGGACCACCCGCCGAGCGCCCTGTTTCTTCCGTGCTAAGACTTCCACTATCCTGCAAAGTTTCTTCAGTGGCTATAAGTTCTTCCTGAGGTGTGGAGAGCCCAGTAGGCTAGTGGGCAATTGCCAAGTGGCCTCTGATTCTACCTGCTGTGAGTTGGGGTCGATCTTACCAGGCGCCTCTCCAAATGGGAGTTCCCGAATCCTGGGTTTAGTGGCTTCCGTGTCTGGAAGAGATGGGGGGAGAGCCTTACCCTGGGACTTTTAACAGTCCCTTGGGAGCTATGAATGTTCCGGGGGGGGGGGCGTCTAACCCCTCCGGTTTTTGCACAGTGCCCAATAACTCTGTGTTTTTTATGGCTCTTTTTTCCCTGCGTTCAAAATGCGTCAGTGTAGGTCTCTGCCATCTTGGCCCCCTGATCTTTTAAGGTTTTTGAAGAAGCCCTATCTATCTCTTACATTAGGGTAAGCAGATGTTGCTTGTCTCTTAGCAGCTTTATTTCTGATTAGCTTAGAAAATAACTATAATAGGCTGTCATAGTACCTAACAGAATGACCAGCTTACATAACCATTAGTTTGCATTTCTTAATTATCCTAAACAGTTTATGACAATTAGTAGTAAAAGGCCGAAACATCACATTTCATTTTTTTTTCTTTACCTCCTAACCCTTCCATCCCATTTTTCTGGGGTGGGGTGTCCTTATATAACAGTCCCTCATCTCAGTTGAGAGGTCGTATGAGGGCCAAGAGCCTTCTCATTCACTGGGGGTCTACGAAGCAGTACCATCAGTGAAAATTGTCTCACTGCCCGGGAGAGAGAAGTACTAAACAAGCAAACCAATAAGCAGACAAATAGATAAAAAAGACTAAATAATAGAAAAAATATATAAAATATATATAAAAATAAATTAAAAATAAAAATTAAAAATAAGAAGTCTATGTCCAAGTTCCCTTTGGTGTGTTAGTTGTGGTATCGATACCTTCTACTATATAGCTAAAATCCGACTATAAGTGAATAGATGCCAAATGCGTCTTTCTGAGTTGAAGAAATGCTCAACATCCTTAATCATCAGAGAAATACAACTCAAGATGACTCTGAGATTCCATCTCACACCTGTCAGAATGGCTAAGATCAAAAGCTCAAATGACAGCACAAGCTGGCGAGGGTGTGGAGAAAGGGGTACCCAACTCCGTTGCTGGTGGGAATGCAGACTTGTGCAACCACTATGGAGGTCAGTCTGGCGATATCTTAGAAAACTTGGAATAGCTTTGCCTCATGACCCAGCCATACCACCTCTGGGTATACACCCAAATGCCTCTTCACGGAATCATAAGGAAGTTTCCTCATCTATGTTTATAGCAGCCTTATTTGTAATAGCTAGAAACTGGAAATAACCCAGATGTCCCTCACGTGAAGAATGGGTTAAAAAACTGTGGTACATCTACACAATGGAATACTATTCAGCTATCAGGAACAATGAAATTATGCAATTTGCAGCCAAATGGATGGAACTACAAAAGCTCATCCTGAGTGAGCTAGGCCTGCACATCTTATAAGCAGCACAAATTATGGGTTAAACATTTTGTGGCTGAGTTGGTATCCCCATGCCTCCATTGGAAATCTTGCTTGGTTACAGGAGGTGACCATTTCATGTTCCATATCCTCCATTGCTAAAAATCTTAGTTAGGGTTACTCTCACAGATTCCTGGGCATTTCCATTGTTCTAGATTTCTAGCCTGTCCTAGAAATGCTGCACCATTGATTCCAATTCTCTTTCCTGCAATCCTCTCCACACTTGATTTCTCCTGTTCCCTTTGCTACCCCTCACCCAACCAGTTCCCTCCATCCATTCACTCCAGATGTCCATTTTCCATTCTGAGTGAGAGTCAAGCATCCTCCTTTGGACTCTACTTGTTATTTAGTGTCTTTTGGTCTGTGGATTGTTGTATGGTTATCCTCTACTTTATGGCTAAAATTCATTTATAACTGAGTTCATACCATGTTTGTTTTTCTACATCTGCATTAGCTCACTCAAAATGAACTTTTCTAGTTCCATCAATTTGCATGCAAATTTCATGATGTCCTTGTTTTTAATGGCTGAGTAATATTCCATTGTGTAAATGTACCTAGCTCTGTAATTTCTTAAATAAGGATCTAAAAAACCTACTGGTAATTAAACAAATTTTCTCTTATTTTCATAATTGTGTATCTTGTACTTTTAATAGCTACTTTACTCAACTCATGGAATGAATATTTATTGAGTGGCTTAAATGGCATTCATGTAGATGAAACAGTAAAATTATTTTCAGATAAGCAAGTGGTTTGTTCAGAAAAATTAAAATACAAAAAAGTGTAGTGGCTCAGTATGTAGCTTAGTGGCATAATACTTGCCAGAATGCCCAGGTTCCTGGACTTCATCTCCAGCACTAACCAAAAATATTAGAAAATAAAATACTATTAAAGAATCCTAGGTTTCAGTTAGGTTAAAATTTATATTTTATTCATTGCACTATCCCAAGTTGGATACTGTTTTAGCAAAATTCCTTTAGGAAGAAATTTCCATTATACTATATAAGATGAAATCTTGCTGAAAATCAAAGGTACAAATCATGGACCTAAGTGAAACAGGCATTAAACCATAAGGGTATGACTTAGCAATAGAATACTAGCTTCACATGTATTTTGTATTTTGTACAATACACTATTTTGTATTTAAAATTTTCTGAACAAAACACTTGCTTATCTGAAAATAATTTTATTGTTTTAGCTGCATGAGGTCCTGGATTTCACCCCAGCACATTTTTTTAAAGCACACATATGCATACACAATCATGTATGTAAATTTTGTATTATATGTATCTATCCTTCAAGGAAGTTAAGGGGCATATTATTTACAGTTCAATACAGGGGACCTTTGAGGTTGACATTGTGAAGGTTTCATGGTACTTTGTAATTTTATATGACACATATCTTCAATTTTGAAATAATGACTGTATTTGAAATTGATTATGAATATAATTTTTTGCCACTTGGCTGCTTTAGTTTCTTTTATCAATAGAGAAAAACAAGTGAAGAAATGTCAAATTAAAAATGCGACTTTTTAAATTTATTTTTAATACCCAAAAAGTCCACTTTGTGTTCTTGGTTGTGTAGCTTTCCATTAACTATCTAGCTAGCTAACTAAATAACTAATAAAAACAGGTCACAAAGTTAGGTGGATAAGAAGAGGGGAAATCTAGAGGAAATGGGAAGAGGAGATGAATATGTACAAAATACATTGTACCAAATTCTAAAAGGCCTAAAAAATGAGAAAGACAGTGTGAGTTTATAATAGAATGTATTTGTTTTCTTTAGTTTAACTGCTTTACTATTAACTGTTGGAAATGTCCATTTTTATGTGGTCATATATAGGGTGGAATTTTAGAAGTTCTATTTTATTTTGACATTTTTATTTGCTGCTTTTCATTTTCTTCTAGATTGTGTGTTTGCTTTGTGTATATTGTAGAACTTGTAAGTAAATAGAGCTGTATCATATGATATGAATATACTTACATTAGTTTCTAGGAAATTCCAGCAGTGGGGGTAAGGAATCAGTGGGAGTGGATACTTTCTTTAACGTATTAGCCTGAATTTGTTTGAAATAGTACTGTAGATACAATTATATAAATTGTCTTTAATCTGAGTACTGTTCAACAAAATTTTATGTGATTTTTTTTCATCTAATTTATAAAGGGTATAAGACAGGATCTTGCTATTTACTCCAGGCTGTCTTTGGTCCTGTGATCTACTTGCTTCCACCTCCTTCTGAGTGCTGAGACAACTGGTGTGAACCAGCATTGCTGGTGATGAAGAAATATTGAGTGTTGAGTCATTTTCAAGTACTTTTCTAGGTTCTTCAGGCAATAAATATCACAGCAATACATTTCTCTTAGAGCCAGGACTTCAGAAAAAATAAGTAAAATGGGAGGGTGCAATTTTTAAACAGTGTAGTCACAATGTACCTCACTCTATGAGATGACATAGAAAGACTTAGGAGGAAGTGAAAGACGACCCATTCAAGAACTGAAACAAAAATTCAGGCAGAAACCTTATGTGGAGAACATTGTAGGTAAATTAGAGCTAAAACACAGAGGTCATTGTCACAGGCTGCAATGAGCATGGGCAGGGCAGACATTCTAAGATGTAGTCAAAGACATAAAATCTCCAGTGTGAGATGATTGAATTGGTGGTAAGCCATTCTCTTGGCAAGAAAAACCCCTTGCTTCAACTGTAGACAGAATGCTGCCCAAAAGGACAAAACTTGGTAGCAGATAAGTCGACAGCCTAGCTCTGCCAAGACAGGGTAGGTAAGTCCTTCATAATTCCTGCTCTACAACCAATGTCTGTCAGAGAAACAGGACCCAAAGGCTGAAGATTGATGCAGGAATGTATGGAGAGAAAATGGGAACTGTCCAGGCAGCCACTGGTTTGTCATTTCTTAGTTTTGGAAGCTACGGGCCCTGCACTTCCTATATAATCAGATATATTTATCCCTCTCAGCTCTCTGAGGTGGTTGAAGAATAGATAGCTAGAGTCTCATAGTTAAATTTTGAGTTGTTTAGGAATCAAGAGGGCGTTCTGGATCTAAGAAGATATTTTTAAAATTATGAGACAAGTTAGTATGAAAGCTGAGTTAGATAAAGAACTTTAAACTCATGGAGATGGTTAGATAGTAGAATGTTAAAGTCAGGTGCCAAATACATATGGACTGGACATTGGGAATGTATGCTAAGCCATATAACTCTCATAATCGTGGCCTATTTATTTCTGTTGTTTTGTATTGTATTTATAGTTATAAGAGAAAAAACCATTTGTTGGACTGAAAGGGAGAGCTGTAGGGGGGATAAAGAAACACCTTAAACTAATAAAAAAGAGAAAGTGTAGAGGATGAGGGGTTGAGGGGGAAGAGGGTGGAAGGGTGGGACTGGAGGGGGGAGTAGGGAGGGGATTGTGATTGAGATGTAACTTGAAGAAATAAAAAATAAATTTAAAAGAAGGATGGAAAAAATAAAATAAAAAAAATATTGGGATGTAAGGGAATCCTGTAGAGACCCATGGCCCATTGTAAAGCTCTTTACTCTGAGCCAGGAGCCATTGAGGTAAACATGGAAGTGACATGATCTAATTTAGATTATGAAGGAGACACTGCAGGATGCTCAAAAACAAACAAATAAACAAACAACCCCCCCAAAACAAACCAAAATACCAAAGTAGGGTGATGGTACTTGCAGGAATCTACAAAGTCACTGGTAGTGATGTGGGAGAAAATGAAGGCAATAATAGTAGCAAGAAGTAGTCAAGTTCTGCAAATATTTTGAAGATAAAATAGGCAGGATAAATTTAGGGCACTTTCTCCATCAGATGATCCAAACTACTAGGGTGAGGACTCTCTAGCATTGGAGCTCTCAAGCATGGGACACCACCCCTAACCCCAGACTCCATCCACTTGTCCTTAAACAGGATCTCTCCTTGTTGCACATGGCTTCAGCTTAATCTGGGGTCTGCCCACTTAGTAGCTGAAAACAATGCCAGGCCATTTCACCTGGCTTCAGCCACTGGGCTCTGCCCACTTAGCAGCCCAGAGTTTATTGCTAGGCCATAAACCTTGAGGCAGCTCTCCCTGAGGAAGAAAGAAGCTGGTGAGCAGAGAAAGCCTCAGCAAAGCAACCAAAGGCCAAGGACTAAACCCTGTGGCTCAGCTTTTGCCTAGAGGAGTTTGACCTGTCCAAACAGTGTCCTGAACGGAACTGTGGCCAGCTTCAAGGACTGAGACAGAGCAGTAGAGTTGCTGATACAAAGTGAATAAGGTGGCCTACAGACGGCTGAGGTCTGCCAGAGAAAAGAAAGCCTCAAGCCTTATTTAAGGTGGAGCCGCCATAGCCAATTTTCCCTTACAGATCTACATCTGAGATATTCTGGAAGAAAGACTGCTAACTAAGTGTATTAAAGGGTCTTCTCCTGAGGTGTACCTGAAAACTGAGGACCTGCCCCAGAGTCTGTATCCTTTTAAAAGGTTATCAAAATAGTTTACCAATAGGTTTAGTGATTAGGTAATAGGTGTTGTAGTTATTCATAGGGTTAGTATTTATGCAGGTGTTTATAAGTAAATATAGTTATCAATAAATACTTATTGAATAATTAAAAAGGTTCGATCAGAGACACTGGTTAGTAAGCAAGTAACAAACAGCACGTAGGCCTCTGGAAGCAATTAGTTAACATTTATAATACATAACAGATGACTGCATCATCCTTCCTACTAGCTAACACTAACAGAAACAAAAATAACATCAGGAAAAGGAAAGAGTATGATGCAATGACTATGTTCATTTGATTGGCTGTAATAATCACTTGTACATATGTATGCAAAGATAAGTATACAAAAGTACTGTATATCTCAAGTATGTGATATATATATATGTGTATATATATATATATATATATCCAAATAGATAGTTAAAATCAAATGTATACTGATTAGCAAGATGAAAGCGAAGCCCAACCTCAGGTCTGTTTACATGTTTGTCCATTATCCAAGCCTTAACTAGATACTTCCAAGTGAAATTTCCAGACTATATATTTTTTAAATAATTTATTTTTTATTTCTTCAAGTTACATCTCAATCACAATCCCCTCCCTACTCCCGCCTCCAGTCCCACCCTTCCACCTTCCTCCCCCTCAACCCCCCATCCTCTTCCCTTCTTTTTTTTTTTTTTAGTTTAAGGTATTTCTTTTTCCCCCCAACAGCTCTCCCTTTCAGTCCAAAAAATGGTTCTTTTTCTTATAACTATAAATGCAATACAAAACAACAGAAATAAATAGGCCACAATTATAAGAGTTATATGGCTTAGCATACATTCCCAATGTCCAGTCCAATATACAAAGTATATTGTATCAATATACAAAGATCAATACCAATGTGGCCAAATATAATCTTAATTTTGTATCAATATACAAAGATCAATACCGATGTAGCCCAATACAATCTTAATTTTACATCAATATACAAGGGTCAATACCATTGTGGCCAAAAATAATCTTAATTTTGTATCAATATACAAAGATCAATACCAATTTAGCCAAATATAATATTAATTTTGTATCAGTATACAAAGGTATAAGGCCATATTCAATAATCTGTCCTTTTTTCTTGATCTTTCCTATACTATGTCTATGTCCCATTTTTCTCAAATCTGTTCACTCCTACATAGGAGAGAAAGAAGGATACAGAAAAGAAAAAGAGAGAAGTCCCTGGGTCTAACCTCCAAAACCCATTTAACAAGACCATTTAACAGCTTGTAGTCTTTTCCCCTAAATAACAAAATTTTCTATTATCTATCAAATAACCAAAGGGGGAACACCCTCCCCACCTTCTGGGGATGGGACGTTGTTCTCTTAAAATGACTTCCTGCTGATTTGGGACGTAGTAAACCTGTTTGGGGCCCAAATAAGAATGGAAATATCGTTAAAAATGTTAATAGAATCATTTGATGTTCAGTCCTTTTGTGCTCAGCTATTTAGATGTCCTAAGAAGTTCATAGACAGAAGCTGATCTTCAGAGCTTTACTGAAGATCTGGCTGGAGTAGTCTGTGGAGCTGAACGATCTTAGCGATTTTGAGTTGTTGTGGTTGTAGACTTTTGAGGAAAGAGCTATTGAGGAAGTCTGCAAGGCTGGATCATCTGGGCCACTCATCTTCTTTGGTGTTTCAGACTATATTTTAAAACAGGTAGGGGAACTTTTAGAAGTCTGACTCCCTGGGGATGAAGGGAGTTCATTTTATCACCAGTACCTGAAGAACAGCATCATACCCTTCACCACTACTGCATATTCCTGTCATTTCCTAAGCACCACGTTCCAGGATACAGAAGCCAGAACAAAGAGCTACCTGTTAGACAAGCACATTTGTGTATGACTCCTGGTCCATTTCTGTGTGAGCCTCCATTTCTTCATCTCCAGACTTAAATTCTGCTCTTTCCTTTTTGAACTCAGCTTGAACTTCAGAGGCCAAATGTTGACCAGTGACAGCCCGATCAGATTTGCTGTGGTTTATGCTTGACCACCTGGCTCCACTAGGAGAGAATCCAAAGTTTGGTTGTATCTTTTAATTTGGCCTGACAGAGTAAATTCACATTTTGGCTTCTCCTTTAGGAAAATTAAAACCACATGTGTTCTTCAACATCGTTAACCATTTTCTTTGTCAAGCTTTACATTTCTGTGATCATCCTGGAAGACTTATAGCTGAGGTTGGGATTGTTAAGAGGTACAGTTGTGGTTTAGAGATGTGTGAGTGAGAATATACATAATGCCTATGATGTCTACTTTTTTGTTTTTTTTTTAAGGTATATTTATTACATGTGCAGTGTTTGTGTATATGCCTGCAGGACAGAAGAAGGCAACAGATTTAATTATAGATAGTTATGAACCACCATATTGTGGCTGGGAATTGAACTCAGGACCTCTGGAAGAGCAGTCAGTGCTCTTATCCTCTGAACCATCTCTGCAGCCCGATGTCTAGGTTTTTAATATTAATAAAGTCCTGTAATGCAGCTCTTGAGAAGCTGGGACAGGAAGATCACAAGTTCTTGAATAGTCTGAGCTATATAATAGAAATGTGTCTAAAAAATCTGTTGCTATTTATCTCCATTTAGTAAGTACTTACTATATATTCATATGGTAAGTTTGTGCTAAATTTGTGTTCAGCCCTTTACAGTCTTCATTACCTCAATCAATATGAGTAATAACCTATAATAGCTTTAACTGTTTTTCTCTATTTTACTGATATGGAAACATTATGGTTTGAATACCATTTGTGTCCCAAAGTCATATACATGTTTAATACTCAAAGAGATATGCTGATGGTGTTAAGAGAGTAGAAAGTCAGTTGGGCTGTGTTGCTTTTGGAAAGCTATTGGATCATTGTTAGGCCATTAGGTTAGAGATGTCATACCTGAATCTTGGTAGCTTTATAAATGAGAGAGACCACATGATATATACTCATATATTCCTCCCTGATGTAAAGAAAATGAAAGGGATCCTCATTAGACTTCCACCATATAGTTTAGACTCTCAGCTTCTAAAATTGAAAACTCCTCTCTTTATAAATAAAATAAATAAAGCTCCTTTTATTATAAAATTTCCTTCACCATTTTAGTATAATAATGAAATGCAGACTAATATAGGAAATTAAGGGTTAAGGGGTTGGATTAGTAATAGAATAAGTGGCAGAACTTAGACATAGTTTTTCTGGGTTAAGGTACTTATTATTGTTATTCTTATTATTTGATATGTTCTGTGACGTTTACTGAGGAGATGTGAACAAATCTGTATTTTCCAGATTGATGATTAATGATACACTAGAGAAACAGTTCCACACAAATGTAGTTTGGATTATCAGTGAATTTAATTGTGGTTTTGAACAGGAACAGGCGTGAGAGGTTGCATTCAGGAGCATGAATGACTTATTGGCAACTACCCCATCAAAGGAGAGTCCATTTCCACAACAGCTGTTAACTGCTTATATATATTAGGAATGAGGAAGGGCCTAATATACTTTATAAACTCTTCTTGTATTGCCTCTTATGCCTCATGAGCTTTCCTTTCCAATGAAGAGAGAATATCAGTAGGGCCAATCTTGTGCAGGTCTTGTGTTATTGACAACTGCTGCTCTGGTTTTAAGATAGCTTGTCTAGCCTCGAGAGATGTGCCCAGTCCTACTACAACTTGATGTGTGCAAAGGTGTGTTGATATCCATAGGAGGTCTCCCTTTCTCTGAGGAGAATGGGAGAGGGAAGGGGAGATTGACAACTGCGAGTAGAAAAGGGAGGTAAAGTTCTGATCAGAATGTAAAGTAAATAAATCAATTAAGGAAAAAACAAAAACAAACAAACAAAAACAAAGATGGCAACAGCCATGTCATTCCTAGATGGCTGAGTTCTATAACACCAAACAAAGTAATGGCTTTTACTGTGTCATTTTTCACACATAATGTTTTTATACTCTGTTCTTATTCCCTGGTCCTCTGTCCCCCTGAACATCTCTGGCCAGTTTCCTTTCTCCTCCCTGTGTTTTCATTTCTTATATATTCCTCCATTACATTCTTTTGTTCCTCTTTAGCCCTGTCTCCCCTCTCACTGCTCCTTATCTACTTTGATGTCACACCCACACACAAATATGTATACGTACATGTAAATCTAGATTCCACAAACAAGAGAAAACTTTCAATATTTGTATTTCTAAAAAGGCTAATATTTTACATGTTGGACATAATCTAGTCTTCCTTTCAGTTTTCATTGTGTGCACGTCATCAGCTCATGATGATTCTTTAAAAATTGATGAATATGGTGTGGGAGACAAAAGACCCTTTTTATAAACATTTAGCAATCTCTGCTTTTACTTAATCACAGCTTTTGTATTTCTACAAAGTTTGGCACCATCAAAGTGCCATCACACCCTATTGCTCGGCCTTCACCTGCAGTGATCAAGACAGTGTTTGTTCCTTCCTTGCTATGGCAGAGTACATAGAGATGTGAAGAAGTCCCGTGACCTGAATAATGTTTGTTACTCTCAAACTGACTAAATGGGTCGTAATCGGGTGTCCTATCTATTAGTCAACTTCTTTTGTGTGTCAAAATGGGAGTCTCACTATGCAGCCTAGGCAGGCCTCAGATTTGTGATTTTCCTGCTTCAGTTTCAGCCTCTTGATGCCAGATAACAGGAGTTTACCATCAATCCCTGTCCATTGATCAGTTTATAAAGATTTCTAGCTACAATTAGGACTTGAACATTACATTGTTGAACGGTGTGATTCTTTGTACAAATCAAGGATGACCTTGTCCTTATTTTCTAAGAAGGCATCAAATGCCAAGAACGGCATATGAACAATATATCAAAAAGCATCCTCTTTAGTTCTTCCCAGGAGGTTTTGTGACATTAAAGCAAGTATATTAGTTTTCTGGGGCTGCCCTAAAAACATACTACAATGTGAGTATCTTACCACAAAAACATATTCTTTCATAATTTGGAGGTTAGAAGTTTTCAAGTTCAAAGTGACAGTGGCATTTGGTTCCCCTGAGGACTCTCTCCTTGGCTTGTGGATGACTGTTTTCTTGAATTCACATAACATGCTTTCTCTTCTTTCTTCTAATAATGACACCTATGGAATTGTGGCCCAGCTATATGACTTCACATAACTTTAATTGCTTTTTTTTGAAGTATGCATTTTGTTTTGAGCAGAATCTCACTAAACTGACCTTAAAATTTTGATCTCCCTGCCTTGGCCTCCCTGGGATTACAGGTGCATTTCTACACCCAGCTCAATTACTTTTTAAAGGCCCTGTTTCTGAAGTTAGCAACATTTCAAAATACTGAGCATGTCAGTATATGTAATATGGGATGCATAATTTAATTTATAACAAGAGATTTCCTACTAAGTAAATGCTTCTTCATCTGATGGATTTGAGTGCTACAATAAAAATAATTTCCTACCATCACTGTAAATCCTATGTAAAAGTACAGCTGTCACACCAGCAATTTTTGGAATGAAGAATCTTAATAAACAGACAAATTCAACCCTGAGCCTATTTCCAGTGTTATTAATAGAAGGAAGAAGAAGAAGACAGAAAATAGAGGCACATAGAGCATCTGGGAAGTGGAGAAGAGTTCCTAAATGGCCAAAGTACAAAAGCAAGAGGAGATATTATCACAGGTACTCCAGTTAATTGCTGAAACAAGCTAATACCTGAGTACACCACAGTCAATATTTCTGTAAGTTGCTTATATTTAGCTCCTTGCTTATTTGGGATTTGGGGGTTGTCACAGTTACTGTTCTATTGCTATGGAGAGATATCATGACCAAGGGAGCTTGCAAAAAAAATTAATTAGGGGCTTTCTTACTTAGGTTAGACCATGTTAATCAAGGAGGGGAGTAGAGTGATAGGTGGGTAGTCATGGCACTAGAACAGTAGCTGAGAACTCACATCTGATCCACAAGATAAAGGCAATGAGAATGACACTAGACCTGGCATGGGCTTTTAAAATCTCAAAAGCCATCCCCAGTGACATAACTCCTCAACAAGACCACTTGTCATAGTCCTTCCTAAACATGCCACTAGCTCTGAACCATTAGAGAATGTGAGACTGTGGAGGCAATCCTCATTCAAGCCAGCAGAGGAGTTATTGCTTTAAAAACATTTTTACTGTAAAGCTGGGTCCAGTGGCTCACATAGTATTGAAATGACAGTACTCAGGAGACTAAAGCAAGAGGATGAAAACTTTAAAGCTAGTTGGAAAATGATAGTGAAATTCTGTTTCAAAAGAGTTAGATAGTTAGGCACAAGACATATGCAAGCCGAGGCTTGGCAGAATCCCAACATGAAAAGAAAGAAATAGGTATAAAGTTCCACACTGAACTGAAGATCTATTAATATTTGATAGCTGGTGAGAGAGGAAAAGTCAGTGGTTTTATTTGTTGTTATTTTTTTTTGAACTGTGACCCTTGGTAGGCTGACCAGTCCTCAGGGCAGGCACCATATCCAAGAGTATTTAGGCAACAAAAATTGGAGGTAATTGTCTTAATTTTTTATATATATAATATATGAAGTTGGGTGGGGAGGAAGGTGGGGTAGATCTGAGAGGAGTTGGAAGAAAGGAATGAATATGATAAAGATACATAATATACAATTCTTAAATAATTAATAAATGTATTCTATTTAAAAATAAATAATTTAAAATGTAAAGTATGGGTTTTCGATGTAGGCTAATGATAGTATTTGTTTAGTATGTGGAAAATTTTCAGTTCAAACTCCAATGCCACAAATACTTATAAAATCATCATTGTAGTACATGTTTTTTTTTTTGGTTTTTCAAGACAGAGTTTCACTGTGATTCCTTGGCTGTCCTATGTTCACTTTGTAGACCAGGTTGGCCTTGAACTCACAGAGATTCACCTGCCTCTGCTTCCTGAGTGCTGGGATTAAAGACTTGTGCCACTATGTCTGGCCATTACAGACATCTGTGAACTGCCATATGGTTCTGGGATTTGAACCCAGGTCCTTTGGAAGAACCAGTGCCCTTAACCACTGAACCATCACTCAAGCCCAATAGTTCATGACTGTTAAGAGCAGACTAACTGGGCCGCCTATCTGTGGGAAGGGGTAGACAGTGTAGGATAGGTGACTATAAATGAGAATAAACAAGTCCACCTCTGAGTCTATGACTATGGAGGCAGTATTGGCAAATAGAGCCTTTGTACCTTTAAGCAGGTTCAGGGGATCACATATGGAATGAAGATGGATCCTAATACACTGTGACTGCTGTCTACATAAAAAGAGGACAATTTAGATAGAGGGTGGATGACAATGAGAAAACAGAGGCACAGACTGCAGCAATACAGCCACAGGTCAGTCTGAAGCTGGAAAAAAAGCAAGAAGAGTCTTTTCACTATAAAGTTTGAAGAGAGTGTGGCTCTGGGATGTCTAGACTCTAGAATTATAAACTACGATATTTCTGTGTTCTTAAATTCCTGTTGTGTGGTCCTTTTAAAAACATCAGCCCCAACAAACTACTGCACTCTGTCTAGTACTTGCCAAATTTACTCTCAAGTAGGGTCAATTAGATTTTAGACCCTGTATGACACTTTTAAAGCTCATTGGGTACTGGTCAGTCTTAGAGTTTGATTTCTTGGAAGCAAGATGCCACAGAGACGTAGTGTGCTAGAAGTTAAGCCTCTCTAGTGAGTTAGTATGCAACGTTCCACTTAGCATCTGGCAGCACATAAGAAGGAGCTTGGCATCCCTTTAAATTGCTGGAATGGACAAAGCCCAGCTGAGGCGATAATTCTATGAGAAACACAAACTGCCTTGTTGAAGGGGCAAGGTTAAGAAAGTGCACATGCTGCAGATGATGGGACCACTGGATATCACGAGAAATCTTGTGGGGACTCGAGTCTGCCAAGGATTGCGAGATGATGCAATATATAAACCAAAGAGCTCTACGCAGAGCTCTCTTCTGCCTCTTCCTCTTCCCCTCACTGCTGAGACACACTGGAGAAGTGCACAGCAAGGTATGGCATATACAAGTCTTTAGACTGCAATGGTCATAAACTGAGAGATGAAGTCTAAGAGAGAAAGATTTTTCATTGCAAGTTAGCCTGGGAAAAACCTTTTGCTCTAATTCAGCCTATTAGGGCTGGCAGCAAAGGCGGGCGGAGTTCAGAGACTGTAGTGAGAAACTAAGCCAAGAGCATACATGGGCCAAGAAGACTATAGAAATGAGTCTTAGCTGATGGAGGAAGCCGACCTCAAGGTTAGTGTTTAAAGTAGACTGGTCTCATAAAGTAGCCATAATCTAGCAGTTGAAATAAACGGGCCATACGAAGTGGCAAAGTTAGGCCCAACAGATGCTAAGCTTTGAAAGACTGTCTACAGTGACTGCTGTACCCAGACTACCAAAAACCAAGTTGTCCTGCACAGACCTTTAATACCTATTAATACCTTTTTAAGAAAGTTAAAATAGTATTGATTAGGTATTCTTAGATATTAAGTGTTTATAGGTATTAGGTTTTAGGTATTAGGTATAATGTTATAGGATATAGGTGTTTAATAGGTAATAAATATAAGTCTTTTAAATAAAAAATATTCTGTTACACTGCAGTCTAGCACAAAACATTAATTTCTATCCAGAAGTACAGTATGTGAATCTTGAATGAATGGATTTTCTGAGAATGTGTGTGTATGTGTCAGAGGAGAGTCAGATTGTGAAATTATCACTATTGTATTTATTAGTGACTTCAATACAATGTTTTTCCTTTGCAAATTTATTAGTTGAAACTCTGCCTTTAGTGTGATGATATTTTGAAGAGAGTTATTTGGAGGTAACTGGGTTGTGAGAATGGAGCTTTCATGAATAGGATTAGTGCAATTATTAAATAACGAAAAAAAAGATACATGTTCTCTCTAAGCTCTCTCGGCTGTTTGCAAACTAACATCTCTGTGTTCACCAGAGCTGCCTAGGCTGGCACCTTAATCTTGGATGTTCTACCCCTCAGTGCTGTGACAAATAAATGTGTTTCTTGAGCTCTGTCGTCAATGGTATTCTGTTCAAGAAGCCTGAACTGACTAAGACATTAACAGCTTCAAAATGTGTGTTTAATTCTGTGTGTGGAATTAATTCCCTGCTTTGCTTTTTAGCCAGTTTTCAAGTTCGTTTGTGGCAATCTGGGTCATATCTTCCCCCTAGCAAGCTTTTAACCATAAGCTACTATACATTCTGGAACAGACTCTGTCTAGATCTTAGAAGTAATAAATAAATATAATTATTTTAAACTGTGATGGATTTACTAGAATGCTGATACTAACTTTCAAATCCTCACCATTCTTTTAGAAAGGTCAGTTATAGGAATATTTATAATAGCATTAGAGATAAGTAGTTGGGGAGTTTATATTATAAATGTTAAGGTCAGTTGATTCCTGGTGACACCAAGCTGTAATTCCAGCACTCAGGAGCCTGAAGCAGGGGGAAAGTGAGGCCTGGCCTCAAAAAATTAATTCACTCTCTGAAAATTCATTCATTCCTCCAAGAGACATATTAACTGTCCTAAGTTGTTTACATGCTGTTTTTCTGAAAAGAAATTAATATTATACGCTAGTCTGCATCTCTGTAGGATCTTCCTTCTGAGAAGTTCTAGGGTACTGAGGAGAGTAATAGATAAGAAAAGATGTAACTGTAGCCAGGTATCATAATTTTGGTAAACACAAAGAGACAGTGACATAAACCCTATTATAGAAATGTTGTCCTTGCCATATCCTGACTTTCAGGTTTCTGAAGCAGCAGCAGTGTTTTGGTATAGGAGAACATATACAAGACTTAAAAAATGTGTTGCTCTTTTTACTTCCTTGTTTCTGTGGAAACCTGTATCCAGTCTTCCCTCAGATCCACAAAGGTGAGCGATTCACTCATCATGCAAAAACCATAAGAGGCCATAACTTTCTGAAACTCAGAATTTGTTGGATTTTTCAGAAATGCACTGTTTCTAGCCATGGAAATTGTACATTCCTTTGTGTAGGGCTTCCATTTTTCCAATAAATACAACTAGGAATTAAAGTAGTCCTATATGAAGAGTTCTAAGAAATACGTGGAAACCCTTGTGTGTTGTGGATGTCTGCAACTCTGTCATTCAATGCTGCCAAATTCAGATGTTTCCTGTTCAGTTTTAGTGCTCATTGGATAACAAGCCCTATATTTTGCAAACTGCAATTACGTCTTCATATTTACAGATGTTATGAACAATATGAATGTTTCTTCATATTTTGTTTTTAGGCTCTTACTGAATTGAGTTTTGTTAGAGAAGATGTGAGCATATGTGATTTCTATTTAGGGAAAAGTGAAAGCTGAATGAGCTGGGACAGTCAGAAGCACAAGAGTGGGCACGAGGCTATTTAAACTCCCTGAAAGCAAGACACAAAGTAATGGGAATGGACCAAGAAATCCAGTGCACAGCTCTGACAGTCTCTGGAAATAATGGCATACATGTTCTCATATTTTGTTATCATTTGAAGCCTGGTAGTATACAGATACTATAAAATCAGCTGGCCACGATAGGCTTTTTTTCACTTCTAAAAACTTATTGAACATTTTGAATGGCAAGATCCTGAATCTCAGTGAGTTTATACAAGTATGAATTGTAGAAGGAACTCATGTGTGCAAATGCACAACCCCCATGCATGTAGACACTTTATTTTCAATGTTTTCAAAACTAGTTCAATAAAAATGATGTACCCCTAGTTGTCATATTTGTTTTAATCTGTGAAAAAAGGAAAAATAGGCCAAAGACATTAAGTATCAAGCAAGATTTGATGATAAACTGCTTTTTACCTTGTTCAAATCAGTCAGTTTAGGTTTGGCCTATGACTGTAGACCTTTAAACTTAGAGAGAAAAAAGTAAGTAATCAGTCACAGCCTTTCAACCTTACTTTGCATTATTTCAATTTTTTGGAATGCCTACTGTATATTAGACCTGATAATTGATGTTGAGGAACCCACTAGTGTTTTAATTTACCTCTCAAATGATCTCCCTACAGTCGTATTTTAAACACTCAGTTGCTAGCTTGTGAAAGTATTTGAAAGCTGTGCAGTCTGTAGGAGGTAGGGCCCACCTGGTGGAAATAGGTCACTAGGATAGGACCTTGAAGGTTAACCACTTGTGGTGCTGGACTGCTTTCTTTGCTTCCTGTCTACCAATATGTAAACAGGTAGCTGCTTCCTGCTACAAAAGCCACTGACCAAATCACCCTGCTTTACCTTCTTGACCATGATAGAATATGACCCTATGAAACCATCAGGCAAAATAGACCTCCGTTATCATAAATTGCTTGTGCTGGGTACTTTGTGACAATGAAGACAGTATAAATATAAATGCCAATAATGACAGTTAATTAATTAAAAAAAAATCTCATAATCTAGGCTAGTACTTGAAACTTTTATGTGTATACAGATCTGAGGATCTCCTGAAAATTAAATTTTAACCCAGTGGGTCTAGGATTGGGCTTATAATTCTGCCTTTCCAACAAACTCCCAGGTGATATACACATTGCTATTCCCTGAACCATGCTTTAAGAAGTAAGTACATGATGGGGAATATGTGAGAAGGAAATCTAAAACAGCCAATTCACCTGTTAATGAAGGTCAAATTCATGATTTGCAGTCCAGTACTCCCTGTATTCATAAGAAGATTAGAGTCTGTTATTTGTCTGAGATGTCCTCTGCAACCTCCCCCAACTATTGGGCTTAAATACTGCTAATTTAGTGGTACATGTTGCTTTTGTTTTTACTAGAAAATGTATTAGAAAACTCATCATTTTTATGAAGCTGTCTTAAAAATTCACAATTATACAGGAAGAAAAGTATGTATTACAAAGTGCATGTTTGTAGGGAATTGCTTCATAGAAATTCTAGAACCCTTGAGAAATATAGTAAAGCCCAAGCAAGTTGTTCAGTGTGCCTAAACAAAATCTTCTTCTTTATTTATGTATTTTTACAAGAAGCATGTATTAGTAGTTTGTCTTTTATATATACACAAAATTTACCTTCTACAAGACCCCTTGTACTCTTTCTAACATGTCCCCATCTCAAGTTCACATCATAGTGCTCCTCCTCCTCTTTTTCTTCTTAAATAAATCCAATTAGCACTGCCTATATGTGCACAGGTGGGACACTGGAAATATACTAGTAGGAACACACTCAAAAAGAAATTATTCTCCTTGTCCTGGAAGCTATCAGCTGCCAATAGCTCCATAATAAGGACTGGGCCCTGTAGAATACCTTCTTCATCTATGCCAGAATTTTATTTGGTTTGATCTTGTGCAGGTTTTGGGTTGGCAATCACAGCTGCTTGTGAGCACATGACTATAGGAGTAGTAACTTAAAGATTAGTGTCTGTCTGTGTCCCAATATACTTCCTCACTCTGAGAGTGTGAGACAAAAATATCCTGTGTCCTTCCACCATTTGTTTGATTTGTTTAACTTTTGGCAGCTCTGTTTCAGTTTCTGGCAGCTGTTGGGGAAATCTTTTTTTTTTTTAATTTTTTTTTAAAATTCGCTGACAGACTTTGAGATAATTCTGAGAAACTGCAGTAGGCTGCCCCTCTACCTCCCTAGCAGTTTTTTTTCCTTTGAAGATGTTTTGCTCAGCATATTTTGCTGTGCTTTTCATAACCCTAAATGTATTTCACATGAACCACAGTGGTTTATGGTTGCTGAAGCTTTTCTTATGCTAAGGTTCCAAACAAGTTTTAACAGCTGCTAAGGAGCCTGGCAAAAAGCCTTGATTGCTAATTCTGTGCTAACTGCCTCTCACAATGGGATATTCTGTAATATTTGATATGGTCTTTAAAGCGAATGATTTCTACCTTATATTGTTACTGCCTATATCATACTCATTCCTAGCCTTAAAAAATTCCAAGTCTGTACTTTACTAAATGAGATTGATTTTGTTTAAAACTCTGTAGAGAGGTAAGAGTTCTGAACGTACTAGATGACATTATGATGCCAAAATAAGCAAGAGTGCTCTAAACAGGGTCATGTGAGTTGATATATAAATAAAGTTAGTTTTCTTGTACTCTTTGGAAACGTTAAATCTCTAAAGATGAGTTTAGTCTCATGGCTGTGTTTTGTAAATAGGAGGAGGGAAGTCACCCAGACAAGGTTGGAGCAGACAGACTCAGATGTTCTTAGCATGATTCCAAGTATTTGGGTAATAGAATTATGAGCTAGGTTAGATGGGCTAGGACTGCACAATTCAGGCCAAAGCTTGTTAAAATCCATCAGGTGTCTGTATGTATTCATTTATAATGGCGGGTTAAAGATTAACACTGCCGACCAATTAAAGATAATATAAATACTGGTTAAATCATTTAATTAGCTATTTTTCTACAATCTTGAGTTTAGGGAGTCACTAAATACTTGGGCTTGAAGTCAAGATGTGCTCAGAATCTCACTGATCAATCCTCACTGGAGTCAATCAACTACCAGACTACTGAGCGTTCCTCCTTTGGAGAACATGAAAAGAGATTGCATGAGTGAGGAAACCTTTGGAAATGTTATTTGAACTTGAACTTCCAAAGACAGATTTGATCCTGTAATGTGCCCCATTAGTTCACAATTAGCTATGAACACAATTTTACAAGACAATTGAACTTTATTTTAGTGCTTTATGACTCATAATTTGTCAGCTATATTGTTGGCAGATTTCTTATTCTAAATATATTTAGAACATAAATTATGATATTACTAAATAATTTATGGAAAATGAAAAAGTCACAAGGAATCCCATTGTATTTTTCTTTTTATCAATGTGTACATGCATCATCACAGTTCTCTTGCATACATAACTGATGTCTTCAAAATACTGTAAGTAAAAAAAAATAATTCCTAGTAAATAATTGCAAATACCATATGTAACAAAGAAACAACAGTGGTCTGTTTTCAACTCAAATTAATATACTCATTTCTTAGTATGCTAATGGGTTTGTGAAAATAATTTTATAGTCAAATATATTTGAGAAATAGTGATTTATACAAGTTTTTCCTTTAATGAAGAATTTTTCAGTACCATCAATATGCTAATTTTCACTGTAGTTCTCAAGACCTGTTTGTAAATTATGGCTTTCACAAATATATGGCCACCAAAATCTTTTTCTAGAACATCCTCAATAGGTAGGGCCCTGTGATGTATGTCTCTACACATACTGACAAAAGATCATTTAGCCAGACATGAGTTAGTTCCTATTTAACTGTGATAATCAGGTACTCTTGTGTTGTTTGTCATATAGTCGTGTCACTCCAGTGAAATGATTATGTTTTCCTGTTTAGAAGATTTAAGTGTGGACATTTGTCAGATGCATGCTTGTATACTCGGCTTTCATTCAGTCGATAGGAGTTGAGTTTCCAGAATCATTTTCATAAGCATCACGCAAGCTTTCTTTTGTTGGCATATAGTTTATATTTTGAGATATTATGTAAGAAAGCACGACTCATTAGATGATAAAATATGACTTCAACTAATATATTTTGAATCCTTAAGTTTAATAACACCTTAAATATTGGAACTGTGTTATTGTGAAAAAGTTGCCTATCAAAGGGAGATTAGATATGGCTAAAACTTTATGTTAATTTAAATGATGTATTAGTCATTTTCATTTTTTGCCTTGTTTTTTTCCCTAAATGCTGAGAGATGGAATACAGGGCCTTGTGATGTCCTTCTGAAGAGCTATATCCTCAGCCTGTATATTAGTTACCTTTAATTCACATGTGTCACCCATACACTTGTGACTCACTGTCACTATAAAATATTTATGTAACTTGCACTTTTGATCCACATAACTGAAAAGCAAAGAAAAAAAATTCCCTTCCCCTGAAAAGCTGTCTTTTGCTCTTCTTCTGGCAGTGATCATAATTCTCTTCACATAGCATGCTATTTTTGTCTCATGCTATTTCTCTTGCCTAAAATGTTCTTTTCTTTGTCTCTTCCCCTAGCTCATTGTTCTCTGCTGATTGTGTACATATATGGGTGGGTTGGAGTAGGCACACCATTTAGACAGTGTAACAGTGGTGATTGAAGGTGATAAACATGCAGAGTAGTTTGAGGCAGAAATTTATTTGCTAGCCTGAAATAGTTACTAAAGATAGTCCAAGATTTCAAGGCAGGCACATAAAGACTCAGGTGATCCAGGAAGCAGTAGAAATGCAGCAACTTAGGAAAATATTATTAGAAAGGAAAGAAGTTAAAATTTGATAGAATTTCCAAGTGACACTTCTTTTTAACCTCACTAAAATGTGGCTGGTTGGTGTCAGTTTCTTTCCTTTTGAGTTTCTTACATATACGGGTTGGTCTCATCAGTAGCATAATAGCCTTCAGTAATCGTGAGATTACTGTTCACTGATTAAATGGAATTGTACTTTCTACAAGTCAGGCATACAACTTCAGGCATACAACTTCTGATATTAATAAAGCATATTTAGTCATTCTGAAAGTAAAAACAAATGCTGGCACAATTTTATTAGCTGGTTTTAAATCTTCACCTAAAGCAAGCAGGTGTGCTTTTTTATATCATAATGCCAAATACTTACACTGGTAGACCAATACTGATAGAAAGATCATGATCACTGTGTTTCATAATAGAGATGGATTCTGTTGACATTTTGGGCCATGTTAGTCTTTTTCCCCCTTTTATTGTAAGACTATCTCCAGAGTTTGGCAGAAAGTGATAATATTTCAAAGTTATGATTCATGAATATCAGGATCTAAGTGTTGTAAGGCTTTTTGTGTGCAGAAGAAATAGTGGAAACAGGAAACCAGGCTGCCATAAGCACATACAAAATAAGCAATTGGCTACAGACATGAGGGAACCTACAGAGAACATTAGAAAATACTATTGTACATGAAATGTATTAATGTTAATATGGTTAACAGCTGGATGGCTGGATGTTTGATAGTGAAGCAAGACATTTTAATTTGATCTAAGCTTCAGCTTTTAATTGAATTTATAAGAACATGGGGAAACTAATATGCAGCTTCTGGCAATTCAAAATCATTATTTGGAGCAGAAGCTGGGCTTCTTTCTAAGTTGGAAAATCTGACTGTGAATAAAGATGGAACAAAGAAAAAAATTCACACTGTGATACCAAGGACAGCAGGTATATGTGCCTAATTTCAAATAAATGCAGATGGCTATTATTTGTCTGGTAACAATTTATTTAGGTAGCACAACATCTTATAGTGACAAGCAGGTCAAATCTAATTCATAGATGAGTGGTTGAATCACTTATATCATTTTTCTCTATTGAAAACTCTATAATATACAAGTTTGCACTCCCACCAGCAATGGAGGAGTGCTCCCCTTTCTCTGAAACCTCACCAGCATATGTTGTCTTTTGAGTTTTTTATCTTAGTCATTCTGACAGGAGTGAGATGGAATCTCAGAGTCATCTTGAGTTGTATTTCTTTGACGATTAAGGATGTGAGGATTTCTTCAAGTGAATCTCAGCCATTCTAGATTCCTCTTGTGTGAAATCTCGGTTTAGCTCTATGCCTCATTTTTTTTAATTGGATTATTTGGTTTCTTGGTGTTTAATTTCTTGAGTTCTTTATAAATTTTGGATATTAGCCCTCTGTCAGATGTGGGATTGATGAAGATCTTTTCCCAATCAGTAGGCTGCTGTTTGTTCTAGTGACAGTGTCTTTTGCCTTAAAGAAGCTTTTCAGTCTTATGAGGTCCCATTTATTGATTGTTAGGGCCTGAGCTATTGGTGTTCTGTTCAGGAAGTTGTCACCTGTGCCAATGAGTTTGAGACTTTTCCCCACTTTCTCTTCTATTAGATTTAGTGTGTCTGGTTTTATGTTAAGGTCTTTGATCCACTTGGACTTAAGTTTTTGCAAGGTGATAAATATGGATCTATTTGCATTCTTTTACATGTTGACATCCAGATAGATCAGCACCATTGCTGGTGAGAGTGCAAACATGTACAACCACTATGGAAATCAGACTTGGAATATCTTAGAAAACTTGTATAGATCTACCTCAAGACCCAGCCATACAGCTTCCTGGGCATATATTCAAAATATTACTTATCAAGCCACAAGAACATCTCCTCACCTATGTTCATAGCAGCTTTATTTGTAATAGCTAGAAACTGAAAACCACCCAGAGGTCCTTCAACAGAAGAATGAATAAAAAAATTACTGGAAACAATCCAGATGCCCCCCAACCAAAGAATGGATTAAAAAAAAACTGTGGTACATTTACCCAATGAAATACTACTCAGCTATCAGAAACAAGGAAATCATGCAATTTGGAACCAAATGGATGGAACTAGAAAAGCTCATCATAAGGTAGCTAACTCAGACTCAGAAAGATATACATGGCATATATTCCCTTATAACTGGATTTTAGCCATACAGTACAGGATAACCATCCAACAATCAATAGACCCAAAAGAACAGGAACATGGACTTGGTTACCGGTTAGTGGGACACCCCATCCTAATGTAACTGCCATGTATGCCTCCTGTGCAAGAGGAAGCTCTTAGACCTCATGTGACTAACGAATTGAGGGAGGGGGGCTGATACATGGAGGCACCCCACACTGGAGGGATGGGATGGGTGGGAGAGGGGATAAAGAGTGGAAAGGTGGAATGGAGAGGGGGTAGAGGGAGTGGGCAGTAATGGAGACACAACTTGAAGTAATAAATGTTAAAAAAAACCCTCTAGAATATCACTTAGATTCATTTTTCAAAGACCCCAGCAGCATTTCCCACAAGAAACCTAAAGAATCATTACTTTTCTTTTTTTTCTTTCTCTGTGAAGGGTACCTTGATATTTATATCTCACTAGCTTCAACGTCTAATCCACATGGTCACTGTTTTGAATCCTGAGGATGCAATGCTCTATCGTCTTACTGCATCATCTGGTAATACAGAACAAGGCAGAATAGAAAATTTGGTGGTAGATGACATAAGTCATACTCTGGAGTAGGAGGGAGCCTCAAGATGAACTATAATTTTCTTTCCCTTACAAAAGTGATGGATCTCTCCTGCTCCTTTTCCTTCTTAGAAAAGAACAGATTTCATTGCTTTCATCCAGTTCCCAAATCAAATCACATCCAGCTAAAAGCTATTTTTTCAAGAACCATTTTGTGAGATTTTTCTCAATGTAGAAAAAAGCTAACTTAATAACTATCCAATTCAACTGTTCCTTAATTTTCTTAATCTGAGGGTTTTTCCCCTTCATTTGTATTCTATGGCACATTTTAAACAATTTAGAATGTATTATCAGAGATTTTTTATTGTTTTTTATGTTCATCTATTTTAAATCTCCTTCTGAATAATCAGTTTGTGAAGAATAAGGGTTCTCATACTTTGTGCCTGTTGTGTAGCAATTTCCTCCCAATGGTCATACTCCACCCTAGAGGGAAGCTTGGTAAGGCTCAAGAAGCTCTAAAAGAAGTCTCATTAAGAAATGGAGGAGGAGTGGATCTGGGGGATAGGCAAGGTGGCAGGGGTTGAGGGGAATGGGAAGAGTGGAGGGAGGTGAAACTGCAAACTAGATGTATTAAAAACAAACAGTAAATTAAAAAAAAAGATTCTAAAAGTAGACAATTCAGAATTCTTGGGAAATGCCTGGTACTAAGAAGATTCACAAGAGTTTTCCTATCCTATACTTAGAGAAAGTGTGCCTAGTAGAGGAGACTCTCCAACTTGGAGAGCTGCCAGCAAGGCATGCAAGCTCTAGGGTTCTAGATTTCATTAGTTATCACCTATGGGGTGAGCTTTGGATGACACAGCTGCCTCAAGGTCATTGATATTCCTGTAAATAACCACACTAAACAAATTGATTCAGAGTTGGACTTTGGTGATATCATTACTTTGCTCTGTTTCTGATTTTTCTATTTGGGATAGACAGACATTTTTTTCATATCTCTGCAAGTATATATAGTGTCACACAATAGCACCCTCTATAGAAAATGGAAAACTACCATGTACACTGTTGCTGCATAAGGGAAATGGATAGAAGAATATACTCATTGATGTTCTTGTGTTGCCCATAGACTGTCAAGAAACATTTGGACAAATATTTATTTGACAGCTAGTAAAAAGAATTGCAATCTTATTGCTATCCTTGGTGGAGACACAGACAGGCACTTTTGTCTGTGGTTTATACATATTGACTTTTTTTTTTCATTTTACATTTCGACTGTAGTCCCCTCCTTCCCCTCCTCTGGGTCCCACCCTCCCGCCCCCTGCTCCCATGGCCCATGCCCTTTTCCACCGAAAAGGGGAGCCTCTTCCTCATCTCAAGCCAGTACCATCCCACCCAAGCATATTGAGTCATATCAGGTCTGAGTGTTTCCTCTTCCACTGAAACCAGGCACCACAGCCCCATTGAGGGGAAGTGATTAAAAAAAGCAGGGCTCACAGTCCTTGCTGGAAACAGTCCCCACTCCATTTGCTAGGGACCCACATGATGACCAACCTGTCCATCAGTTATACATGTGTAGGGAGCCCAGGTTCACCTTATCTTGACTTTTTAAATTATGTATACCATAGATAGGAACTAGTAAATTGACATGTGATAATTCATCTGATTCCTATTAATATTTATCTTGTTAAAATATTTTGTTGAAATTAAAATACAGTTACATCATTTCCCCCAACCTTTCTTCATTCCAACCCATCCCACACATACTCTCTTTATCTCTCTCAAATTCAGTTTTCATTTATTTAATTGTTACATGCATATATATCCATGAATACAAAAATACAACCTGCTTTAAATATTACTTGTAAATATATGATTTCATATAAAAACATCCTTTAAAATTACACTAACAAAGGCTTTAAACATTAGACATATACTTTATTTTTATTTATTTTTTAACAGTTAATTCTTTTTATTAGTTCAGTCGTCTGTACTACTAAACTTTGAATATATTCTCCAAAAGTTCATGCATTGTAAACATCATTACCTAAATCATGAGTCAGGCCAAGAATACTTTAATATGTGACCACTGGGAGATATGTAGAATTACATAAGTTCATGAGGATATTTTTCTGAGTTAATCCCTGTTTATATCAGACTCTGCTTCTTCTTCTTCTTCTTCTTCTTCTTCTTCTTCTTCTTCTTCTTCT
>CAJQZJ010000627.1:67806-122487 GCA_907164525.1 Lophiomys imhausi | reverse complement strand
CACCTAGCCCTAACACCTGGTGAGCTATATCCTACACCTAGCCCTAATCTCAAGTTTCCACTGCCTCCCCAGAGGTGATTCTAGCAGGGACTGTTCAGCACATGAGCTTATGGGCTAAAGTTCATATTCAATCTACAGCAATGACTTGCTAGCCTGTCCTCCAACCTATCAAATAATTTTCCACATCAATGTATTTCCTATTTGCATTTATTACCTTCTGCTCTCAGTGCTTTAGCTATTCATGTAGTTGATCTCATGATTTTATTCAGACCTGTGTTGAAATATCACCTTTTCAAGTACAATTTAATTCTATAGTCTGTTAAAGCCATCTGCTATCAACTATCCCACATCAATTGCTTTTACCTTGCTTTATATTTTCTTCATGACACTCATTCCTCTGGATTATTCTACAGTATGCTTATGATGATGCCTTGCTTCTCTTCCTTTATGATAATGCCACAATGTAATATTAGGTCTATAACTTCTGAGACTGTATCAATTTAAGGTCTCATCAGGAAGCAGGAGTTATAGATGACCCAAATAAAAACACTTTAAAGAAGGTTAATTTATATAAGTTTGGGCAGGGATAAGAGAAGGTGAAAGATATACTGCAAATATACCTGAAAGTACAAGAGAAAGAAAGAAATACACGACTTCCCAATGACAGAGTGAGGAAAGAGGCCTGGCCCATGAAAATATCAAATCTTAGAGACACAACTGCTGATATATAGACAAAAGACACTGGAAGTTAGGGGAAACAGTAAAAGAAATTACTAGTGCATCATTTCTTTTTTTAATAACTGCCTTCAGAATATGTATCTTATTGTTAGTGAGTATTCTATCAAGCAGATGATCTCTGGGAAGGAGTCATTTCTTTCTTTCTTTCTTTCTTTCTTTCTTTCTTTCTTTCTTTCTTTCTTTCTTTCTTTTTTATTTTTTAGCTCTTTTATTGCACTTCCCTAATTATCTGATTTTTCATTTTTATTTTTTATTTTTTCTAAAGTGTTATTTTATTATATTTTTAACATTTATTACATCAAGTTACATCTCTATTATCACCCCCTCCCTCCACCCCCTCCAGTTAACAACCTCTCACTCTCTACGCCCTCTCCCACCCATCCCACCCCTCCTGTGTGGGGTGTCTCCATGTATCAGCCCCCCTCCCTCAATTCGTTAGTCACATGAGGTGTAAGAGCTTCCTCTTGCACAGGAGGCATACATGGCAGTTCTAATAGGGTAGAGTGTTCCACTAACAGGTAACCAAGTCCATGCTCCTGTTCTTTTGTGTCTATTGATTGTTGGATGGTTATCCTGTACTATATGGCTAAAATTCAGATATAAGTGAATATATGCCATATGTGTCTTTCTGAGTCTGAGTTAGCTCACTCATGATGAGCTTTTCTAGTTCCATCCATTTGGCTGCAAATTGCATGATTTCCTCATTTCTGATAGCTGAGTAATATTCCATTGTGTATATGCACAAGTTTTTTTTTTTAATTCATTCTTCTGTTGAAGGACTTCTGGGTGGTTTTCAGTTTCTAGCTATTACAAATAAAGCTGCTATGAACATAGTTGAGGACATGTCCTTGTGGCTTGATGAGAAATCTTTTCGATATATGCCCAGGAAGTTGTATGGCTAGGTTTTGAGGTAAAGCTATTCCAAGTTTTCAAAGATGTCTCCAGACTGATTTCCATAGTGGATGTACAAGTTTGAACTCCCAACACCAATGGGTGAGTGTTCCCCTTTCTCCACAACCTCACCAGTATGTGCTGTCTTTTGAGTTTTTCATCTGAGCCATTCTGACAGAAGTGAGATAAATCTCAGATTTGTCTTGAGTTGCATTTCTCTGATGATTAAGCTTGTTGAACATTTTTTTTCAGGTGTCTGTCTGCCATTTTATATTCCTCTTTTGTGAATTCTCAGTTTAGCTCTTTACCCCATTTTTTAATTGGGTTATTTGTTTTCTTGGTGTTTACTTTCTTGAGTTCTTACAAATTTTACATATTAACTCTCTGTCAGGTGTGGGGTTGGAGAAGATCTTTTCCCAATGTGTAGGCTGCCATTTTGTTCTAATGACTGTGTCCTTCACCTTACAGAAAATTTTCAGTTTCATAAGGTCTCATTTATTGATTGTTGGTCTTAGAGCCTGAGGTATTGGTGTTCTGTTCAGGAAGTTGCCACCTGTGCCAATTAATTGAGGCTTTTCCCCACTTTCTCTTCTATTAGGTTTAGTGTATCTGGTTTTATTTTAAGGTCTTTGCTCCACTTGGACTTAAGTTTTGTGCAAGGTGATAAACATGGGTCTATGTGCATTCTTCTACATGTTGACATACAGCTACACCAGCTACCAGCTTGTTGAAGATGCTTTCCTTTTTCTGTTGTACGATTTTGGCTTCTTTCTCAAAAATTAAGTGACCATGTGTGGCTTCATTTCTGGGTCTTTGATTCAATTCCATTGATGAAGTGCTCTTTTTCTATACCAGTACCATGCTTTTTAAATTACTATTGCTCTAGTATAGCTTGCAGTCAGTCAGGGATGATCATGCCTTCAGATGTTTTTCTTATTGTTCAGGATTGATTTAACTATTCTGAGTTCTTTGTTTTTTTCATATGAAATTGAGAGTGGTTCTTTCAAGGTCAGTAAGGAATTGTGTTGGTATTTTGATAGGAATTGCATTGAATCTGTATATTGCCTTTGGTAGGATGGCCATTTTAATTATGTTGATCCTTCCTATCCATGAGCAAGGGAGAACTTTCCATCTTCTGGTATCTTCTTCAAGGACTTGACATTCTTGTTGTACAGGTTTTACATTTGCTTGGTTAGAGTTACTCCCAGGTATTTAATATTATTTATGGCTCTTTTGAATGATATTGTTTCCCTAATTTCTTTCTGTGCCTTTTATCTTTTGTATAAAGAAGGGCTTTCTATTTTTTTAAATTAATTTTGTATCCAGCCACCTTGCTGAAAGAGTCTGTCAGCTATAGGAGTTCTCTGGTGGAATTTTTGGGGTCACTTATGTATACTATCATATCATCTGCAAATAGGGATACTTTGACTTCTTCCTTTCCAATTTGTATCCCCTTGATCTCCTTTAGTTGTCTTATTGCTCTGGCTAAAACTTCAAGTACTATGTTGAAGAGATATGGGGAGAGTGGCCATCCTTGCCTTGTCCCTGATTTTAGAGGAACTGCATTAAGTTTCTCTCTAATTTGATGTTGGCTATCAGGTTGCTATATATCACCTTTATTATTTCTAGGTATGGTCCTTATATGCCAGCTCTTTCCGAGACTTGTAACATAAAGGGGTGTTGGATTTTGTGAAATGCTTTTTCAGCACCTAGTGAGATGATGTGTTTTTTTTCTTTCAGCTTCTTTACATGGTAGATTACATAGATGGATTTTCATATGTGGAACCATCCCTGTATTCCTGGGATGAAGCCTACTTGATCATGGTGTATGATACTTTTGATGTGTTCTTGGTTCTGATTTGCAATTATTATATTGAGTATTTTTGCATATATGTTCATGAGGGAAATTGGTCTGAAATTCTCTTTCTTTGTTGGGTCTTTGTGTGGTTTAGGTATCAGGGTGACTGTGGTTTCATAGAATGAGTCTGGCAGTATTCCCTCCTGTTTCTATTTTGTGGAAGAGTTTGAAGTGTATTAGTATTAACTCTTCTTTGAAGATCTGGTAGAATTACGTGCTGAAACCATCTGGCCCTGGACTTTTTAGGTTGGGAGACTTTTTTTGACTGCTTCTATTTCATTAGGGATTATAACACTGTTTAATTTGTTAACCTCATCTTGATTTGACTTTGGCAGGTGAAATATATCAAGAAAATTGTCCATTTCACTTAGGTTTGCAAATTTTGTGAATACAGTTTTTGAAGTAAGGTCTAAAGATCCTTTGGGTTTTCTCAAAGTCTGTTGTTATTTTTCCCTTTTCATATCTGATTTTGTTGATGGATATTTTCCCTCTGCCTTTTAGTTAGATTGGCTAAGAGTTTGTTGATTTTCTCAAAGAACCAACTCTTGGTTTCATCAATTCTTTGTATTCTTCTTTTTTGTTCCTAAGTTGTTGATTTCAGCCCTGAGTTTGAAGACTTCCTGCCTTCTGCTCCTCTTGGGAGTGTTTGGTTCTTTTTTTTTTTTTTCTAGTTCTTCCAGTTCTGCTAAGTTGCTACTCTATACTGTCACAATTTTTTTTGAAGGCACTTAGTGCTATGAACTTTCCTCATAGCACTGCTTTCATTGTGTCCCATAGGTTTGGGTATGCTGTACCTTTATTTTCATTGAATTTCAGGAAGTCTTTGATTTCCTTCTTTATTTCTTCCCTGACCCAGTAATCATTGAGTAGAGAGTTTTTCAGTTTCCATGAATGTGTAGGATTTTTGTTATTTCTATTGTTATTGAATTCCACCTTTAACCAATGGTAGTCTGATAAGATACAAGTGGTTATTTCAATTTTCTTGTGTACTTTGTGACTGAGTATATGGAGAAGGTTCTATGAGGTGCTGAGAAGAGCATATATTCTTTTGAGTTTGGGTGAAATGTAGATATCTGTTGGGTCCATTTGATTTATGACCTCTGTTAGTTTCATTATTTCTCTGTTTTGTTTCTGTCTCAATAATTTGTCCATTGTTGTGAGTGGGGTGTTGAAGTCTCTCACTATTAGTGTGTGGGGATCAATGTGCAGTTTAAGCTTTAGTAGTGTCTCTTTTACAAATGTGGGTGCCCTTGTGTTTGGGGCATAGATATTCAGTATTGAGATGTCATCTTGATGAATTTTTCCTTTGACAAGTATATAGTGTCTTTCCCTACCTTTTTTGATGAATTTAAGTTGAAAGTCTGTTTTATTGGATAATAAGATGGCTATTCCAGCTTGCTTCCTTGGACCATTTACTTGAAAAACCTTTTCCCAATCCTTTACTCTGAGGTAAAGTTTATCTTTGCTGGTGAGGTGCCTTTCTTGTATGCAGGAAAATGATTGATCTTGTTTAGAGATCCATTCTGTAAGCCTCTGTCTTTTTTTGGTGAGTTGAATCCATTGATGTTAAGAGATATTAATGACCCTAGTTTGTTATTTTCTGTAGTTTTGATGTAGGTGGTGGTAGTGTGTTTGTGTGTTTGTTTTAGTTTAGCTGCAGTGGAATTATTTTTTTCTGTGTTTTCCTGGCTGTAGTTACCTTCTCTCAGTTGGAATTTTCCTTCTAGGATCTTCTGTTGAGTTGGATTTGTGGGTAGATATTGTTTGAATTTTTTTTCATGGAATAGCTTGTTTTCTCCTTCTATGGTGATTGAAAGTTTGGTGGGTACAGTCATCTGGGCTGGCACCTGTGGTCTCTTAAGGCTTGTAGGACATCTGACCATGCCCTTCTGGCTTTTAAAGATTCTGAGGAAAAGATGGGTGTAATTCTGATGGGTCTTCCATTATATGTTACTTGGCCTTCTCTTACAGCTTTTAGTATTCTTTCTTTGTTCTGTATATTTGGAGTTTCAACTATTATGTTGTCTCTTTCCCACTCTTATTTGACTGAGTTAGCTTGGAGGACTTTAAATTCTCCATTGCTTTTATCTGTAGGATTGTGACTTCTTTAAATTCTTTAAGGGATTTATTTTCTTCTTTTAAGCCCTCTATTATTTTCATAAGTATAGATTTATCATCATCTTCTTCTATTTCATCAATGTTGGGATGATCAGGTCTTGCTGTATTAGTATGGCTGAGTTTTGTTGGAGTCATATTACCCTGACTTTTGTCACCTCTGTTTTTTCATTGGCCTTTTGTCATCTGGTGTTCCTTAGATGTTTGTTCCTGGTGCTTTATGAATGTGGTGCTAAGGAATGAGCTTTGGTGTGGAGGCCTTATAATCTTGGTAACCTGTAGCTCTCTAAAGCATGTATGTGACCATGTTCTGTGTTCTAGTTCTCAGTGGGTCTTCCACAGCTCACCCTTTCCTGTTGTGTCCCATCTGGGAGCTCACGTCAGGAATTTGGGTGGGATGTATTATTCTGAGCCTGCAGGTTCCTGAGATCCAGCTGGTCTTCCTAGTGATGTCAACAAGGGTTGGGAGGCCACAGTCTGTAAGCAAGAGCTGAGTGGTTCAAGGATGAAGGTCATCTGATCTTGGGAGGCACAGGTCTGGAAGATGATGTTTGGAGGAAACTCCCCCAGCAGAGAGCAGCTTGGAAGATCCCTGGGCATTAGGCAGGGTTAGAGTATTTGTTGGGGGAAGGGGAGGAGATATCAAACCTAGGTGTTGGGGTTCAAGGAGAGACCCAAGGTGGTGCAGGGTCCAGAGGATGGAGCTGGATGCACCTGGGGAGTGAGGCCTTGTCACTTGTGGCTGGGCAGGGAAGGTACAGTAGGAATCATTTCTTAAAGAACATTTTTTGGGGGGAGGTTAATAAAATGCTACCTTGTGGGAGGAATTATCTCAGTAGGGGATGGAATTTGGGAGTTAAAGGCCTTTCCTTACTTCCAGTTTTACTCTTTCTGTTATGTGCATGTTATTCACAATGTGAATTCTCAGTTTTCTGCTCCAAACATCATTCTTGCTGCCTGTTGCTATGCTTGATGGTTGTAATGACTTCTTATCTCTCAGGAATCATAAGCCCAAATACCCTCATTCTAAGATGGCTTTTGTCTCCGTGCTTTATCACAGAACTAGAAAAGTAACTAATACCGATTAATAAATATTTCAAAAGAATAGTTAATGAAGTTGAAGATTTGGAGCAAAGAAACTGCTGTGTTGTACTGCTCTGAAGTTCTATCATATAGGAAGATATCAGGTTTTATTTTGAGGGCATCATAGTTGTCCAACACTTATGTCTGGATAAATTCATAGATAGCTACTTGGAAAGAAGGAAAGTGTGTTTCTTTTGTTTACTGTTTTAATCTAGTAATCACTAATTTATATTATGTGGATTATATATTGATATGCAAAGATCCTAGGAGTTTTCCAATAATTAAATTTTGTAGATATGTGGTTGTATTTCTAAGTGTAAAATGTATTCAATGATACCTTCTGGACTGCTTTATTTTTACACAAAGTAAGGGCAAAGGATTTATTGGTATTACTGATTAATTAGTTTTAATTCTGACCTTGATTGTGAGTATTTATAAGGATGGATATCATAGACATGGGATATAGATATATCTATGATCTGAATTCTAAGTCTCTTATGAGCCTTTAATTCCTCAATTCTGCTTTATTATACACACCATCCTGGCACCATTGTGGAGGATGGACTAGGGGAGAGGTTCATTTACTGACAAAAATAAATCAGAAGGATAAAGAACTAGAGAGAACATGATGATTTTAACTTGGGTATATTGGGTGTGAGGTAAATATTGAATATCCAAATGCCAATGTGTTCCTGAAAACTGGGATATCTATGTCAGAATATGAGAAAAAAATTGAAAATCATATGGTAATTGAATTCATGAGAAGATAAAATAAGAATAACTTGCTGCATGAAAAAAACCCAAAACCTTCTTGGACCTACTTTTCACATGACCTCTGGGCAAACCAGAAAGCAACATACGGTGTGCATGAATATCTTCAGTGAATGTGTGTAATTGTGAGGATGTGTTCCACACACTCTTGAGTACAGAGCTTAAAGTGAACTGAGAAGCAGTGTAAAAAGGTGATTAAGGCAACCTGAACTGGAAAAGGTTATGTGAGAGGACTAAACAGAAAGAATCTAGGTGTGAGGCAATGATTATGATATAATGTGAGTCTAGACAGCAGGCTAGACTTTGATAATATAGGTGACAAAATGTTAGAAATTTCTGAGTAGTGAAGTATTGCCATCAGTGCCTCTCATAGTACATTTGTAGCTAAGGTGGAAGATGGGGAATCTTCAAAAGGTAACTGACCTACAGAGATGAAGAGAGGCAGTAGAGGAAGACAGGTGAGAAGTAGTGGAAGATTTTGCCAGAGTACATTGGGAAGTGATGACATCAAACAAAAAAGGAAGCCTTTTAAGAATCCTATATGTGAAGAGGAGAGAAAAGATTGAAACCAGAAGCAGATAGAGGTTTGCTAAATACCTTTCCCTTGCTTATTTTTTTAAAGGAGGGAATCTGAAGCATGAATGTAGCCTTTGAAGTTGAGAAAAACAAGAATTTGTGAAGAAAGAGAGAGAAACACCAAGATAGGGAAGCTCTTGAACAATGTATGAAATGAAGTCAAGAACATGGTAGAAGAATTTCTCTGGAAGGTATACCTGGGAAACTAGTCCTTCAAAAAATTATTTTGATGGACAGAATTAAAGAAAGTGGGAGTGAGTATATATAGTAAGTTTTGTTGTACTGATATAAGAACTTGAGGTAGTTTATCCAATTATGCAGATAAAAACAAGGCTAAAAGAAAAAAAAAGTTTGGTGATGGAAAATTAGGGTGCATGATGCTTTGAGGAAGATGGTAAAAAGTTTAGAAGGGAGTCATTAGAGCTGAATCCCTTATTTTGAACCTTTCCAACTTGGCCTACTTTCTCCACTCTTAAACAGTTAAGAATCCACTGCATAGTGAATGTTGCCCCCACATTATGAGAGAAGCTGCCTATCTCTGTCTGGCCAGTCAAGAAAATCTCTCACAGGATGTCAACTCAATCCAATTCTGCATTAAGATTCCCTTCCCAGGTGATTCTAGCTTGTGTCAAGTCAACTGTTAAAGCCAGCCAACACACCCAGGGACTTAACTTCCTCCAATTTGGAACCACCTTCTACTTTCCATAACTTTCCAATCAAGGGACTAATGAATTGGTTAGGTCAGAGCCCTTATACTCTAATTACAACACAATCATTGGATTCACCAACTGAAGATCAATCCTTCAGCAATAAGTATTCTGGAAGATTATTTATATTCAAATCATAACAATAGATTGGTAAGAAACTTCAAGTTGCTTTAATATTATTGGAAAAATTTAGTCACTGGGTTATTTTAAATTTATTTTTTTAATTTAATTTTATTGATTAAGTTTGTTCTTTGAAAATTTTATACATGTATATAATATAATTCTAATTCATTTCTCTCCTTATCCTATCTCCTGCCCATTCCTTTTACATTCTCCCCCTCCCAATCCCTACCAGAATACTTCTCAGATTCATGATTTTTGGTTAATATTCATATGTATATATATATTGCATGTTGGACATATTCTCCTCCATATACCTACATCCTCCTTTTTCTTGCCCTCCTTATTTTCTCACTGTTTACCAGAGTCACATCTACTTTCATTACATATATACATATATATATATAAAATTTTGCATATCTATATTAAATTATATACAATTATATATATTATATAATTTTCATATCTATATTAAATCTAGGAAACACAAATGATAGAAAATATATTTGACTTTCTGCAAATAATTCAATGTGATTATCTTCAGTGGCATCCACTTTACAGAAAATGCTGTAACTTTATTCTTGATTCTTATGTATATATGCTACATTTTTCTAATTATTTCCTCTGTTGTTAGACACCTAGGTTGGTTCTATAACTTAGTTATTATAAATAGTTTTGGAATAAACATTGATATTTGAATACCTCTAGTATATGTTTACTTAGGACCCTTTGGATAAATACATGGGAGTGTTATATCTGTGTCATGTGGAAGACCTATTGCTAGTTTTTTGAGAAACCTTCATGTTCATTTCAATAGAAGCTGGACAAATTTACATTCCTACCAGCAATGTATTTTGTCCCCATTCAAGTTAGCAATTACTGCTTTTTTTTTGTTCCTGTTCATTTGTTTCTTTGTTTAATAAATGACTGAAGTAAGATAGTTTGTTGGCTACTTTTATGTCAAAATGACACAAGCTAGAATCTTTTGGAAGAAGGTACCTCAATTGCGTACATGTCCTCTACCAGATTGGTCTGCATTTTTTTTTTTTTTTGATTGATGACTGAGTATTAAGTCCCAGTTCACTGAGTACAGTGCCACCCTTGGGTTGGTCATCCTAGATACTATGGCAAGGCAGGCTGAGTAACCCTTGGCGAGCAAGTCAGTAAGCCACATTCTTCCATGGTCTCTGCATCCGCTCCTGCTTCCAGGTCCCTGTCCTGACTTCCTGCCTTGACATCCTGCCTTGCTCAGAAGGATTGTGATAAGAACTTGTAAGATTAAACAAATACTTCCTTCCTCAAGTTGTTTTGGTCATGGGGTTTTGTCACAGCAATAGAAACCTTAACAAAGACACATGGAATCTAGCTGCTACAGACAGAGGATAGATATCTAAAATATACAAAGAAGTCTAAAACTAAACAGTAAGTACACTGATCTTTAAAGTATAATCCTGAATATATCAGCATCAACATCATTGTGAATATGGTTAGAAATTTGTTACGACTCACTGAAATTTCATTTGGAAACTTTAGGGATGGACCCAGCAGTCGGTGTTGTAAAGAGCATTCTTGGTCCATTCTGACACTATTTATGCTGAAGTTTGAGATCCCCATCTAGCATTATGTGTGATGACTCACCTAAGCTTATTTCTCTTGCTCTGTGTCTGATGATCAATTTCTGTCTTAGATTATATGGTTTTTAAAAAGCTGTTTGGTATGACTGACTGGTAAGGGGAAAAAAACCCAGAAGAGACATTAGTTCTGTTCTATACCTATTCCTTTTGTAGGCTGTTAGACAGAGGGGAAAAGTATTGGAAAGAAGAGTGGAAGAAATTGAAGAATTGAGTAATCCAGGAAGACGCTAAAGGTGAGGAGAGATGAGAACTTTTTGTAGTATATTATGATGAAAGTGTGCTGAAAAACTAGAGTGCATCTCTTTTTCCCTCTCCCTCTCTCCCTTCTTCCATTCTCTCTCTCTCTCTCTCTCTCTCTCTCTCTCTCTCTCTCTGTGTGTTTGCTATATGTATGTGCACCTAAAATGATACCTTGGAAAGGTTAACATGCCCAGTTGATGGAGATAATTATCCCTCCTCGTTACTTAGCCCCTGTTTCAGAATAATTTAGCCTCAGTAGGAAGTAACTTACTCTCACCATAGGTGCAACTGCTGTTATTCAAATAGATCTTGCTGCCTGGGATAGGCATTCTAAAATGGACTAACTCTGCTTTGACTCCCCCTTTTTCTTTTTTCCTTGAACTGAAGTTGCCTTTGGAAGCTATCTCTTTTCCCTGCTGCTAGTAGCATATAACATAATTTTGAAAGTGAGCACACAAAGGGGGGGGAGTATATTCTTTATTTAATTTGAGAGAAATCTGTTATTAACTGAGCCTTTATTCTTAAATGGCATGCTACTGCTCAGACTGAGAAAGCTAGTTCCCTTTGAAAAGTACCACATGGTGTAGCAGTTAAAGATGCCATTGTTGCACACAGAGAACTCTCACCTGCCAACAGCCTGAGGATATTCAGGTAAGACCTTCTTGCAAGAAATTAATTGAGTAGCACACACACACACACACACACACACACACACACACACACACACACACCTTAAGGAAAACACTCTTAGGTGAAAGAAAATAATGCCAAATAAATTTTATATACCTTTGAGATTTGTCATTTACAACTTGTCTGAGACTCTAGAAATACTAAATTAATAGTTTTACTCTTGCTGAACATATATTAGAGGACACTAGATTGCATAAGAAAGCCTTTTGTCATCACTCATGTTGTAGTCCTTGCTGTGATAGTAATGTTCTAAATACTCTACATTCCTTCTGAATTTTCTGTTCTCTAATCCATCCTTTGTGTCACTATTTGAGAAATGTGTAATTTTGATACGTCCTTGATCTATATTTTCGTTAAGGTTCTCTAGAGCAACAGAAACTGTAGTAAGTGAACGAAGTCCTGAATGAATGAACTCCAGAGTGAGCATGTATTTTGACATGGACATGCCCTTCAGGGACTCCAAGACCAACTGACTCATGGAAAATTGGCAAAGCCACTACCCAGATGGGTCAGGGTCAAGAGAAATATCAAAGCTTCTCTCAGGAGTCTGAGCATTAGGATTGATCAGTGTGTGCAAAAACTACCAACTAAAGCTACCTCATCCCAGATTTTTACAACTTGAGACTGCTAGCATTTAGAGATCTCCTACCAAGACAAGTTAACCCTTCTATTTGTGCTACACCTAGTAAACATGCTAAGATCTTAGGTTGCGGAAGTAGTGATAGCATAACAGAGCACTACCGTATCCCATCTTTGATGTACATATGTCTGCCCTTTCTTCATTCCCTTGCCAACCCCTAGCCAGAATTCCCAAGCTGCTTATATTATAGCAAGAAACAATAAGCTATGTATATAGACAAATAAGAGGGGACATGTTATGTAACTTTCTTATAGATTATGGTGACTGAGAAGTTCCATGAAAGGCTGCAGGCTAGAGACCCTGAGATGCTGGGTCAAGTCTGATAGACTGATCCAGGCAAGCTGATTATGTAATTCTTAGTTCAAGGCCAATAAGTTGAGAACTCAGGACATGGGTTGCTGGTATATATCCTAGTATCCAAGGACTATTGAGCCTGGGCTTCTATTGTTTAGGAGCTATAAGCATAGTACATGAGTATTTAGCAGCTGTTGGGCTGTTAGGTGCTCTCTACCAGCACTGAGGACAGTTTATTCTTCACCTTGTCAACACAGACTCATGTGTTGTCTTCCTCTTGAAATACCCTAACAAAATCACAATCATAGTGCTTAATTGTTATATCATGGGCTTTTAAGCCATGCTGCACAACCACAGACCCAAAGTAATTGAAGTTAATTAATCATGTAATACAACCCTCAAACCATGAGCTCAAATCTTTTCCAAGTTAACTTGTCTCAGGTTGTTAGAGCAATGAAACTATCTTAGTTTATTTTACTGTTGCTGTGATAAGATACTATGACAAAAGCAATGTAATGAAGAAAGAATTCATTCTGGCTCATGGTTTAAGGATATGGTCCATCCTGATGGGAAACTCAATAGCTGGGGCCTGAAGCAGCTGGTCAGAATACATCCATGATCTGGAGGCAGCAAACAATCATTGTATGCTTCTACTCTGTTCTTAATCCCCTCCAACCAGTCAGGATCTTATCCAGAGTATACTGCTAGCCACAGTGGGGATTTTCCCACTACAGTTAACACAGTGAAGATCATCCAGCATTGGTATGCCTATAGGGTAATCCAACCTAGATAACACCTCATAAATAAGCAAAGGGTCTTGACTCCTAAGTGATTGTAGGCCATGTCAAGTTGAGAATGAACACTAGTAATCATATGAATGCTAATGAAACTATTTATATATTACATCTTTTGACAAATTAGAACCACAGAGCTTACTGTGTACCATACTATTAAAAACTGTAGATTGTTTTTACACTTTTATATGCTCCTTATTCCTGTTGTTTTTAGCTAGTTTTAAAATAGCTTTTGCCCTTCGTCATCATCTCTTTATCTTATTACATTGTTTTTTTTTTCTGGCTATCCTAAATGTGGAAAGGTAAAACCAATAGTTGCATTAATAAATAGAGTCAGCCATTCTCCTTCTCAGAGGTACTCATGACTTTCTCCTTGTCACTGAATAGAAATCATGAACTTCTCATTTAGTCAACATACTCCATGTTGTGGCCAAAATCTACTTTTATGACTTTATTTTTCACTACCTACGGAAATTCTTTCTATAGTTCATCAGGCTGGCTCACTTGTCTTTCTTCAAATATACTATACAGTTTTTTACTTCCATGCTTTTGTGCAGGCTATTACTTCTACTGCCTCATTTTCTCTCTTATCTCTTCCTTTTGAGATGCCTTCTATTAAATTCTATGGTTCCTCTTTGTACTACTTCCAGAGCTCTTCCCTATATCAGCCTCACTCCATGATTTGACCTTTCTAGCACATTTGTTCTATCAACTTTCCCATATTCCCTTTGCATTACAATGATTCTCATATTTATTATATACCATCACTTCCTCCATGACCTGAAAAATTGCAGAATTCTTGAGAACAGGAGACATGCCTCACTCCTAATTGTATCTTCTCTGCTATATATATATATATTATACACAGCTGTGTATAATAGCATGATTGTCTAGTAAATTTAAGTGGATATAATAACAAATGAAGCTGTGGTACTATTTTGATAAGAGACCTCATGCTTTAGCATATATATATATTATATATGTGTGTGTGTGTGTGTGTGTGTGTGTGTGTGTGTGTGCAGAAGCATGACCTATTTGTACTAATGGAAAATGCAACAGGAAAGGTTTTGCTGTCAAAGGGTCAATAGCCCTTGCTCTTTATTAGAAAATGGATATTGGATAATTGATGGGGCATACTCTAAATCGTGTAGTAAATAAAGGTACATCTTCACAGAAGAAAGTATGAACACAGTAATACAGCAGAAAACTAGGACACAATTTTTTTTTTTTTGGCCACAGTTAGTTATTGACATAGTTATGACCTATTGAGTTGCCCAAACTGTTTGAAAAGTCATCATATACTCTGGGCTGTTTTTAAGAATTTGATAACATGCCCTTAGAGATGGAGAACAGGACACAGATACCAAAAATAGATCTGATGAGGGGGTATAACATAATTCCTAATAGTACCAAATCAGGAAGCTAGAATTTTTTGAGCTGAAAACCCTAATAGGAAAAGTGAAAAAACACTGATAATGCTTCATTCTTAAAGTTGATGTGTTGAAGGAAGGTCTAATACATTGCTTCTGATAGGTTGATTTCAATGCTGAGATCTGGTTACTGCCCCTTCTGAGGCATTCCCTTGATTAACAAAAGTCACTGATTGCCCATTAGCTGGGCAGAAAGAGTATTATAGGAAGGTGGGACTTTCTGAGACAGAAACAGGAGCCCTACGTTTTACACAGGGAACCTCTCTCTTTCTGCCAGGAGATATGGAAGCAGACAGATGTGTGTGAGAGCTCTGGAAGGAAACATAAAAACACATGACTGTTTGGGATTAAATGTTCCAGGTTAACTTAAATTAGCTAGTTGAGAGTCTGCCCAGCTAAGGGTTAAGCGTTGAAACATTAAAAGGCCTTGTTATATTTATTGATTCGAGAAAGGACCACTGCGGCTTATAGCCCACCAGTCCAAGCAATCCAGGGTCTTCGGCCTCCTGCTGATCCCCAGCGACTGTCCCTCCAGGCTGCCAGCAATTCTGCTGGTCCAATATAATAGTATATTGTTACTAATAAGTATCTGGCAGCTACCCTAACAGCTTCACCACCAGACCTCACAACCAGGTAGTCCCTCCAAGCATACAGACTTTTAAGGCAGGTCAAGCCTGCTGATCTCCCACCAAGCCACAGGCTATTCTTCTGGCTTAATATAACAACTTATAGTTATTAATTAAGATATTAGTTAAAAGAGTTTAGGTTGCAGGTGGTGAAGGCCACCTTTGGTCCAGGGCCTTTTCTCAGGACAAGTCAGGCTGCCAGTTAAGGTGAGTCAGGCCTGCTGGCCTCCTGCCAGCCCGCTAACTGTTCCGCTAGCCTAATATTACAGTTTATACTTATTAATAAGTATAATTGATAATTAAATTGCAGTTTCATTGATGCTGTTAAATAAATATAGTAGGGGGGCAGAAGTTTAAATAAAGCAATGCTTATTCTAACTTTACTCCTTATGATTATACACCATATTGCCTTTTTAAAATGACTGCTTCTAAGAACTACATGCTAGAAATACATTCTGTCGATTTTACTCAACATGCTCTTCCTATTGACTAGTTTTATAAAATGCAGAAAGAAACAGAGCAAAAAAATGAAAAAAAAGACAGCTGAGGAGTAGTTAGGGAAATAAAGATACTTTCCAAGTAATGATTTTGGAGATTCTCATTTAGATTAGAAAAAATGGCATTCAGCATGCTGCTACTGACATATGGTTCACTCTATGACCCTCAGAACTAAACAGTACAAGAAATCCAAAGCTTACCAGAATCCAAGACTTTCATATTAAAGTTATTCTTTTTTCTCCCTTGGGAATTGTGTAGCTGCTTTGCTTCTCATCAGTGGAAATACATTTCCTGCCCCCCTTTTTTTCCTTTTCATGTCATTTTCTTTCTTTTTTAATTCAAGAACAAGCTTAAGAGTTTAACTAAAATTTCTGCCTCAAATAAAGTGGAAAAACAGTAGTAAGGACTATATTTTCTGTTTTTATTCATGACCTAGGTCAAAATAGTAACTTTGAAATCCTCAAAAGGGAGGGCTTCTTTGTATGTCTTTTTGAAAGATACTACATGGAGCTTTCATATAATCTAGAAGGATGCTTGATTTCAGTTTGTTATATGACCTCTATTATTAATGATACAAGGAGAAGAATGTTTGAAATAAAACTGCTCCCTTTTGCCATGTGATTGTTTTCATATTCTAAAGAATGTATTTCTGTTCTACAGCATAACTTGGAAAAACATTGTGTTTTTCTTTAGGTTTTTACATGTCATCTCCACAGAGGTGGCTGAATAGGCAGTAGTAAGATGTTACATGAAGGTATTCATTCAGATTCTGTTTTACATGTGATGGAAGTACTTCCTGACTTTGTTCTCAAACCTGATACCCTTTAACAATCAACTAGGAAGTCATGTATAGTGATGCAATTCTGCCATTCTAGCAAGCAGATGGCTGAGGCAAAAGGATCTCAAATTTGAGGCCATTTTATAATGAATAGCAAAATACTTTGTGAAAATAAAAACAAACAGCAAAAAGAAAATAACAAAACTGACGAGTGTACTGGTCTTAGTGTTTCATTACATCCTGATCATCTTCCTTCCTCATCACAATTATATACCACTTCAAATGCATTAAAGGGAAAACAACACTTCAGTATTTCCATTCAGTCTGGCTTTCAAGAGCCTCTGTGACTTGACTCCTCTGCATCATTCTTATTTTTTCTGCCACTAAGAATTCCCTGGCTTGTACTTATGCTACCATCATACATACAAATGTTATATACTTATGAACACAACTAACACACACAAACACACTGACTTCACCTCGTTCTTTCTTCAACTGTTGCTCTGCTCTGTCTGGACTACCTGCCTCTTTGTGTTCACTTATTTTTGGAAGCAGAAATCCTACCCATATTTTAATGCCTCATTTAAATATCCCCTGCCTCACAGTATTATTTGTGACACAGGTTTTAACCTATCTGCTTCTGTTATTTTCCTTTGTAACTCCAGAAGTTCATGGGTCTGCTTTCTAATCCTATAGCACTATAGAAGCTGTTCTTATACACATTATTTGCCACCAACCCCTTGTACAATGAGAATGAACCTTCCTGTGTACCCTTGGGACACAGAGCTTTTCTCTTTTAATAATTTACAAATGTCCTCACTGCTCTGGTGAAGGAAATGCACATCACAGCAGCCTTTCCATAAACTAGGGGAACCTGGCTCCTTATTATGAATGAAAGAGCATTATGTTCATTACAAAAACCCTATAGTTTGGGACAGAGAGTTTGGTCTCTGAATTAGTATTTCAGGTTGGCATAGCACAGCAGAACAGTTGTTCCCTCAGATATTTGAAGGAATGACCTGCCATTCAATTTAGCCTGTGGAATGAGTGACTCTGCGTGAGACAAAGCCTTAGTTAGATACATCAATACAACCATGTTGACAGGCCAAGATAAGAATTTGTTTAGCTTCCAGCAGCATTTGCATAACTCCCAGTACTCAAGCCCCAGGTGCCAACAATACTCAGAATAATCTTTACAGTTGTCTGAAGGTTTAGCTATCTCCTACTGATAAAAGGTATTATTTAGCATTTATTGACTCACCATTTAAAAGCAAATGTCCTGTGTGCACAAAGAATGGTTGGAGAGTTCCCCTCCTTGTTTGTTTGGTGAGTTAAGTTGGCAGGCAACCACCAGAGGGAAATTGATGTCTGTTACTGTTAAAGGTGTGATTTTTGCAAGTTCTCTTTTTGGAAAACATCCAAAATGTCACTGTTGTGAAGCTCAGTTTCCCCTTGGAAAAAATGTATTAAATGTATCCTACACTATTGTCATACCAAACTGTAAACCAGGAAGGTCTAAAAGCCACTTGAGAAATAAACACAAATGACAAAAGATTAATTCTTTTGGCATTATTTATAGAAAAACCATATTCTTCTTTAAAGAGAAAACTTTGAAATTTTTCATTTGTGGTTTCATTAGAAGCTTCCCTCTGTGGAGAGAAAGACTGAATAGCCAAATGATTTGATGGCATGGGTGGTCTGACAGCAACATTTGTCACCCATTGGCCTCAGATGTGACACAGCTGATTTGGCTGCCTAGTGTAGTATTGCCTTCCTTTTTTATTGCTCCATTCATGCCCCTCTTAAAGCTGTGCTAAATTATCAGTGATTTCAAAAACAGCTCCTTATCTCCCATGTTTTGATTGAAGAGCTGCAAACTAGGCGTGTGGAAATTCAACCACATTAGGTAAATAAGTAATTTTATTTCTTACTAAAGAGATAAGAGTTTTATTCTAGAAGCATGGGAAGTGAAAAGACATTATAAGCACCCGTTGTTTCTTCACTTCAGGTCCTATTTGCATATATTCTGAAAGACCTTGTGAACTATTGAAACGACCCATATGGATTTGTGCCTTATAAACAAAAGAAACAAGTCAATTTTGTGTGCCACTAACATGCTTTTCTCACAGTGCTTTGTTTACAGGGATGGATCAAAGTTTGTGAAACATAAGTTAAACAAATGCAAAGACTTTTTGATGTAGGAGTTCTGCCTATCTTTATTTTGTTCCCTGTACATTGTGTATATTTGAGGTAGTTGAGCATGCAGTGGTTTTGTTTGTTTGTTGAGTGTTTTCTCATTCCTCAGATGGAAGGAGTAGCTCTTTCTGTCCACAGATTTTTGGAATCTGAATAGCTGTTAACAAAATCTATAGGCAGCATTGCTGTTAAGGAACACTCCATGGAGTCAATTAATTTTGTCATTTTTTCTAGTGGCTAGAACATCCTCTACTCACTGTAACTTCCTGTTCTTAGCTTAACAAGCAGTGCAACCAGCAAAATACAGCATACTTTTTGTTTTGTGTCACTGAGAAATCAGTTTACTCATGCATAGATAAATAGTACAAAACAGCACTGCCCTTGAGAAACATTTGTTTTTTGAGTCTCCTTTCAGAGCCTTTGCATAACTAGAATTAAGGAAGACTTAGGATTCTTTAATGGTAGAATATATTATATGTGGAGGGAATATAAGAACACATTCCTTAATAATAGAAAGTACTATATCTGGAGGTAAACCTAGATCCCTACTAGTTTGGTAGGCATAGTGACTTAACCTTTTATTCTAAATGGAATAGTAATACTGCATTGGTTCTGACTTTATAGAAGGTTCATTCAATCAATAAATATTTATTCAGTGCTTCCTATATTCCTTACACTGCTTTAGGCATTTGGGATACAGTTGTTACCAAAAATTCCCAGGCTTATAAAGTGTGTTGGTTAGGTTTTTGTTTTCAACTTCTCACAGCTAGGGTCACATGGAAAGAGGGAACTTCAGTTGATAAAATACTTCCATCAGATTTTCCTGTAGAGAAGCCTATGGTACATTTTCTTGGTTAATGATTGACCTATGTATGTGGAGGGCTGGAGGTGGCGGGGTTGCTAACCCTGAACAAGTGTTCCTGGGTTGTATAAAAAAGCAAGTTGAAGAAGTCTTGGATCTGAGGGTGGGGGAGCCAAAAAGCAGTATTCGTCCCTGGCCTCCAGGGTCCTGCTTTAGATCCCTGCCTTGACCTCCCTGCGTGATAGAATGTAAGTTGTAAAATGAAATAAACACTTTACTTCCCAGATTACTTTTGGCAATGATGTTTATCATAGCAATAGAAAGCACACTAGAATACACTGAATAAAACAGAAATAAGCAAATACAATCATTCATTAAATGACATTTTTACATACTGGAAAACTGATATGGAAAAACTAAAAGAAGGTGACAAGCTGTAGAGGAAAGCTTAGACAAGCTGTCTAAGGAAAGTGTGGGTTCTTAACATAAAAAGTATGATTTATAACTTTTCTTAGTTAAGGTTTCTGTTGCTGCAATGAAACACCATGACCAAAAGCAAGTTGGGGAAAAAATGGGTTTATTTGGCTTACACTTTCACATCATAGTCTCTCACTGAAGGAAGTCTGTAACAGTAAATTTTTATTTATCACACATATATTTATTAATGCTTAACAATTACCAATTGTCTATCAAATTCCTAAGTCCTAAACCCAAACTCAAATTCTGAAACCTAGGACCTAAAACTTAATACAAACATTTAACATTAACCTAAGGTTTCTCAAAAGGATATTAACCTCTGAGCATGGTTGGGTCTGTATGGCTGCTCTTCATACAATTCTTAGTCTTAAAGTCTCTGAATTTCATTCATTGCCATTGTGGTTTTAAGTCAATTAACATATGAAAGTTTCCCAGGCAGCTCACCTATTCAGATGCTTATGGCTGCAAAGGCCAGAAGTCCAGGAGCTCCCAGTTTAAGCACTCCTTAATCTCAGGGAGAATCTGTCTCCTCTCCAGACCCTAAACTGGTCAACATCAGAGGGTAAAGGTTTCTGATGAGATTAAAGTGAGTTTCTCTGCAGGACCAGGAAAATGTTGTTGAGTGAGTCAGGAACAGGAGAGAGTGTCTCTGTTCCTGTGAATCCTGCCTTAAATATCTTCACCTGTCCACAGAAGCTTTCAGGCACTTCCAAGTCATGCCTCCAGGCAGTGCCATTCAGATCCTTTTTGCAGAGAGCTGTGAAATGATGGGAGATCTCCAGAGGGTGGGCACCTCAGGGGGCATGTCCTGCCCCTAGCCCTAAGATTAAGGAGGTCCTGATACTTGATGAGTTTCCAAGGACATGTCACTTCGGAAGTAAGTATTTTATCTTAAAGTCCAGGCTTTTGCTATCCCTATACTACTATGTGTTAAAGCTAAACCTACCACGGAAGTCATGACAGAAATTCAAACAGTTCTAGAACCTACAGGCAGAAGCTGATGCAGAGGCCATGTTGGGTACTGTTTACTGGCTTGATTCTCATGGCTTTCTCAGCCTGCTTTCTTATAGAATCCAGAGTCACTAGCCCAGAGGTGATGTCACCCATAGTGGGCTGGGTTGTCCCCCATTGATTACTAATTAAGAAAATGTCAGCTGGGTGGTGATGGCATATGCCTTTAATCCCAGCACTGAGGAGGTAGAGGGAGGCAAATCTCTATAAATTCAAGGCCAACCTGGTCTACATAGTAAGTTCCAGAACAGCCAAGAGTATACAGAGAAACACTGTCTGGAAAAACAAAACAAAATGAAATGAAAAGAAAAGAAAAGAAAGAAAGAAAATACCTCACAGCCGATCTTATGGAGGCATCTTCTCAATTGAGGTTCCTGCCTTTCAGATTAACTCTAGTTTGTGTGTCCAGTACACATAAGACTAGCCACCACATAATTTATGTCTGTAATCTAAAATATGCTTGATCTATAATGAAATTATACAGTGATAAGATACAACACCTCTTCTTGATTTTACTCACACATACACATCACAGAGTTATAAAGATGAGGTGAGAATTTAAAGGAGAGAAATGTCAGCCATATGAAAATCTGGAAGAGCAAATTCCCAAATACAAACTATTAGACTTACAAGGATCTCCAGTTAGGCTATTGAGCTTGTTTTAAGTACAAGGAGAAAAAGCCATTGTGTCAGGAAAACTGCAAGCAAGTGGACAAATAGCATCATTTACTAGATAAGTGGTTCCTCAAGTGTAGTCTGGCACCTTGATAGTCATAGACACGATAGCTAGCAAGTTCTGTTGAGTTCAGGTTATAAGAGACTGTTCTCTGACATCCAGTTTTAGTAGGTTGTGATAGTTCTCTGACCATGAAAAATGAGAGAGCTTGTTCAATGTAGTGATTCTCAAAGAATGGCCCTTAGGTCAATGACATCAATATCAATCTGGAAAGTTGTTGGGAGTCCAAATTTTCAACCTTACCCCTGAACTACTGAACCAGAAACTCTAGGGCTGGGGAAAGTGAGCTGGTTTGGAATAAGTAACCCAGGCCATTCTGCCTCAAAAGTATGGAATCCCTAGGCCGGAGTAGAGTTGGGGAAGTGAATAATTTCAGTTTAGACTAGGAAGAAGTTTCCTTTCACTTAAATGGTTCACTGCTTCACTTCTGCCCTTATACTGGTCTCCTACTAAATATGACACAACTAAATGAATTAATTCTTCCTGCTCATATTAGAAATAAATAGCAGTACTTTTGTGGGTTGCATAAACACTAGTTCAGTTCATTCTAAAAATAACACTGTGGATTACGGCCTCTCATCATTACCATTAGACTGATGAGAAAAAAGAGACACATGTAACATACTTGTCTGAGGAAGGGTATGAATCCAGTTAACCTTGATTCTGTAGCCAAATTAGTAGTTATTCCTCTATGCTGTCTCTCAGTATACTTAAGAACACTGGAGTGATTTGACTTTAGGTAATATTGTGCAAGGAATTGCCTCTGTCCTGGTTTGATTTTTATTACTGTGATAAACATCACCATCAAAAACAACTTGGGGAAGGAAGGGATGATTTCACCTTATAGCTGTCTAATAAAGGAAAGCAAGAGGAACTCAAGGCAGGAATTGAAGCAAAGGTTAGTTCTGGAGCAGCAGCCCTGATGGGGCATAATCCACAGTGGGCTGGGCCCTTTCCCATCAATTAATAATATTAATATTAATATTAATAATAAAGCAGGAGCACCAACAGCAGAAGCAATGGCAGCTCCACAGATATGCCTCTAGGCCATTCTGAGGGAGGCTATTTTTAAATTTGAGATCTGCTCAGATGACCCTACCTTGTGTCAAATTGACAAGAAACTAGTCAGCATACTTTCCCTTTTACCTCTAACTTAAATTGATGGAATAATGATCACAGAGGTCATGGAGTGTTTCTTCTAGTTCAAAGTTCTGAAAAGGACAGTGCTTGCCTGAGATTACATAGTGTCAGAACCAGTATTCAAATCTCAGGTCCATAAATTTCAAATCAGGATTAACACATTTGCATTGGGAAAAATAATTTGATATTCTAAAACCAACACAACCAGAGGACATATCCAGCAGCTTGTATGCGTACCAATATTCTTTTTCTTATTATTATTAGCAAAGATAGTTCTTTTCCTGCTGATGGTGCCCGTGTAGAGTAGTAGTAAAGCCCCACCAGAGAGAACAATGCCATAGTAAGCAATAACTGAAAACACTAGTCTCCCTGCATAAAGAATTTGTCACTCTAAGGTGCAGGAGCTGAATATTGGGTAGAATGATTTCTTTTTTCATAAGAGTTATCAAAGGTACTTTTTTGAGGCCTTTAGAACAAGAGAATGTAATGAAAAATCATATCCTATACAATAGATACAATTATAAAATATACTTCGGTCTTTCAAAGAAATTTTACTTAAAGAAAGAGCAACTATTCTCAAAATGCATTTGGATTATTTTAGCATAAAATTTGTTAAATTCTTGGATATTCCTAAAGTATAATGCTTATAGAATGGAAAAGTGTCCTCTAATGTTTTTCGAAAGGAAACTTTTACTTGTAGATTATTTCAAAATAGAGACTAGAGCATGTGGTGAGATATAATCCCCATCTTAGGATCTCTGGAAAAAGCATTTTACTCAAATATCAGTTTTCTCGTTTGTCTTGGATTTCTAATAAATGTATGGTTTTAAGAAAGAATGCCCTAATATTGATTTAGGTTTTTTGCTATATCACAAGACAACATTTCTAAACTGACAGTTCCTGAAAATTATGTCACAGACCAGAGTACTACAACATGGAAATCCTCAGTGTACAATTAGTTTAAATTAAGTGCTAGTTATATTTTCATGTAAATAGGTGGTTACTTTGCCAAAAGAGTAGCTGTATTGTTGTGACTTGAGAGTTATTAGAAAGGGTTTTAATATTTCTTATCACTGACTAACAAACATTTGGGTGATAATATGGAAGATAGGCAATACTCAGGGAGGTAGGGGAGAATTTTGACTTTATTTTGTTTCTTTCTTTACCTGTACATAGGTAGTTTTTTTTTTGTTCAACAAATGTGTAGATACAATTTTATAACAACATTATTACTATTTTTCTCTAACATTTTAGAAGCTGTATGAGACAATAGGGTATCCATATAGCATAGTTTATTAAGAATTGGGAGTTTGTCTTGGAATACTAGACTTTCTTTACCCAAAACAGGAAAGTCTTTGGCAAAAAGATGGTCACCTGAGTTCAGGAGAGTAGTTTTGATGAGAGTGCAAATGATTTATATACAATAGAGTTAATCCTGGAAATTGAAAAAGTGCACTTTGAACATTCAATGTAACCCTAATCAAAATACCAGGGCTTTATTTTTTTTTTTTTTTTACAGACATAGGGAAAACAATTCAAAATTCATCTAGGAGCAAAAAGGACCAATGATAGCTGAAGGAATTTTAGCCAAAAATAAATTCAAGAAGTATCACCATGTAAAAAAAAAAATAGTTAAATTACTTTGGGTTGGGTGCCATTTGTAGAAATAATCAATTAAATTGTTTAACAGTATTTATACTATCATTAATTGATTTGTAGATAATAATCTTTATTTCGCCATTGTAAATGAGCACACAGAGACCACATGGATTTTAACAAGCCTTGGCCTGAATTAAGCAATCTTGGCCCCTCTAAGCTACCTCTTAATTCTATTACCCAAATATGACCCCATATATACATACATCCCCTTGGACTGCTATTCTCCATGAAATGCCAATGTTCCTGGCCATGTGGAATGAGGTTCTTTTTTCTAACCCATGGAGTGTGGCTCCTTCCTCCTGCTGCTACTGGCTGGAATGATTGAATCTTGTCTAAAGACCAGGCTTCCTGTTCTAATCTCAGGAAGTCCCATCTTTCTTTGTCTTTGCCCAATCTCAGGCCTCAGCATTTATTTTAACCAATCAGAGTCAATGTAAGTAACAGACAGCAAACAGAACCAATTAATTAATATTTAGAATGCTTGACAATATTGGGGGTAGTGTTAAGCATTCTAAATGTTAATTAATTGGTCCTGCTTGCTGTCTGTTACTTACATTGACTCTGATTGGTTAACTAAAATGCCAAGGCCTGAGATTGGGCAAAGACAGAGAAAGGTGGGACTTCCTAAGATTAGAACAGGAAGCCTGCACTTTAGACAGAGGATTAAGGCATTCCAGCCAGCAGCAGGAAGAAGAAAGCATTCCAGCCAGGCAGAAGCAGGAAGAAGAAGACACACACCATGGGTTAGAAAAAAGAACCTCATTCCCCATGGCTAGGAACATCAGCTAATTGTGGAGAGTGGCAGTCCAAGGGGACATATGTGTGTATATGGGGTCATATTTGTGTAATAGAATTAAGAGCTAGCTTAGATGGGCTAAGATTGCACAATTCAGGCCAAGGCTTGTTAAAATCCATGCGGTCTCTGTGTGCTCATTTATAATGTCTGGATAAGAATTAACTGCCACCAAACCAATTAATGATAATATAAATACTGGATAAATAGTTTAATTAGCCATATTTCTTTTTACAGCAATACCCCAACAATTCCTTCCTTTTGTCTAAAAAAAGCTAAAATTTTTAACTCATATAGTAAAAACAATAAGAACAAATATGAAACAATCAAGAAAACCACATATAAAACTTATGCACATAATGTTTAGCCTATTTTTATCAGGGAATCTTGAAGAAGAAAAAATCATCTATCTTGGTATGTCTAAAATTCTGAACCTAAATAATTTCTATCATATCCTATATTTATAAACCTAAAGATTTTATTTAGACTTGAAAATATCCTTTTAAATCCTAAACAACTCAAGTTCAATTGAAATTTTATAACTACTGTGCCTTCAACCACATCAAAGACATAAGAAGAGATAGAGTTATTATTTGAGTGAGTAGGAAGCATAGGAGATCAGCTTCCAAAAAGAAATATGACAGTTTGTTGCCTAGACAGTCCCAAATATCTCTTGGTATCATTGGAGCATCATCTTCAGGCTTGTGGCCAAGCATTTTTCACAGACTAAATTGTGCAGCAGGAAATAAGGGTTTTCCCTTTCTGTCTCTGCAAAATCAGGACATCAACCTACCTGCATTTAAGCTCTGGTCCATCTTTGCATTGTATATAGTCTGTTGAGAGAGCAGGGGCATTTTTGCCCAGTAGGAATATCTCCTGATGGGAGATTTCTTTTTGAGGAATCGTCTCCTGATGGGAGATTTCTTTTTGATGCTCATTATCATCTTCCAAGTCAAATGGGAGCTGTCAGGAGCTGACTGTCTTAAGTCAAACAATTCTTAAAATAATAAAAACATCTTTAAATGCCATTTTCTGTGTGCCTCTGCGGGCTTTGAAGACATCTATTTTTTTATTTATAAATCTATCTATCATCTATCTTCTATCTATCTATGAACAAACTATATTTTTATACATTTAGTATCTTTTTAACCTATTAAGCCTATTTTGTGATAAATTAAGACTATTATTTGACATGACCTGAAGCTCTACTGGCCAGTTAACTTGTATTATCCAGACTCCTAAACTGATTGCAGTAGCAACCCGTAAAAGATGGGAAGTAAACCTATACTTTTAAATGATTTGTATAGGCACAATATCTCATATAAGAGTTGAAATATACTTATTATGTGTCAAAATATAAAATTCCATACTAATGAATCAAACTTAATCTTATTTTTGTATCAATATACAAAATTCTATACCAATGTATTGAAAGATAACCTTATTTAAAGAATAACAAATGTTTTGAGTTTCAGAGAAGATTCAAGATTCAATAATCTATCCTTATATCTGATCATTTCCTTATTATATACAAATATCCCCCTCTTTTTCTTTTCATGTCTTTTCCCCCTATATAAGAGAGAAAGAAGTATAGAGAAAAGAAAAAAATAGAAACGTCTTTGAATCTAGTCTCCTATATCTTGCTTAACAAGACCATTTAACAATTTGTAACAATTCTCCTAAATAACCTCCATCATCCACTCCACTATTTGGGAATGGGACGTCACTCTCTTAATACTGTTTCCTGCTGAATTGTGTAGCAGAAAACCTATTTGGGGGCCCAAAAATGGAAAAATGGTTAAGAAAGTAAATTGTAACATTTGTTGTCCAGTCTCTATGTGCTCAGCAATTTGAATATCCTGAGCAGTTTGTGGTCTGGACTTTGGGTAGGAAAGTTCAGGGTTTTATTGATGTCTTGTCTGGAACAGTCTTTGAGGCTAGGCCATCTCAGCAAGCTGTTTGAAGTTGTTCTTGGTGTAGATTTTTGAGGAAACAGCTACTGAAGCAGTCTATGAGACTGGATCATTTGGGTTACTCTTCTTGTCTTCTTTCGACTCTGGTCCCTTTGTTCTGAAAATATATAATTTCTCACAAGTAACATATAGATCTGTAATTACCAAAATGCCTTGGATGTGCAGGATGCAGAAATCAATTAAGGAATATTTTTCTGTTCTTTGAACAGAAGAAAGACATTTGTAAGTCTCCATTCATGCCATAAAATGATATCATGTAATAGTATTACATATTTATGCTATATATAATCTATTTTAAATGGAAAATACAGCATAAGACTGAATGGAGTTTAAATATTCTCCTTTACAGTTGACATAAATTAATTAATTGATTAAAACAGGTTTATTCTGTGTTGGCCTCAAACTCAAAAGGAACCAATCTGTCTCTGTCTTTGTCTCCCATGTTTTGGGATCAAAGGTATGCATTTATATATTTCTTCTTTCCTTTTATCCTTTCTTTGGAGATTTAATTTCTATCTGTATATATCTATCCTTATTGAGACAGGGTTTCTCCCTGTAGCTTGGGCTGTCTTGGTTTGCTCTGTAGAGCTCTGTAGATTTAGATTGGCCACAAACACACAAGGAACCAGTTTTGTCCTTGTCTCCCAAGTTTTGAGATCAAGGTATGAATATAAATAATTGAATTACCCTTATTAAACAATAATATTACTTAAACCATTTTGTATCAGTTTGAGTTCCAATTCTCCCATGGAAACTCCATCCTTAAGTAGATTAGTGTAAACTAGCATGATATGCTAACTTATGTTAGCTTTTCTTAACTGTTGGCCTGTGGGAGGCACGCAGTTTCTAAGTTCTTCCCCAGCCTAACTCTGGGTTCTTACATTGATTAAGAGAATATATCTCTTTCTCTCTCCTTTCTTTCCCCCAGAGACAGGATTTCTCTGTATATACTTGTCCTGGGCTCACTTTGAACACCAGGCTAGCCTTGAACTCACAGAGATTAGCCTGCCTCTACCTCCAAAGCTCTAGGATTAAAGGTGTGTACCACCCAGAGATTAACATATCTCTTTTAGGGGCAAAATGTCTCTTGAAACCAGTTCTCCAGTGGGAGCCCCATACCTAAGGAGACTGGCTTGTGACCCTTTTCTCTTTATGTACATTTAAGATTATGTGTATTTATCCATTAGATCAGTAAGGACATTATTAAACTTAACATCAAGGAAAAAATGTGTCTTTTTTGAATTCTAGACTATCTTTAGCAAGCAGTCTTATCTTCTCTGCAGGGTTCCCACCCTACCTTCATTGTTTAAACCAGGCTGGTCTAGAATCCAGAGATCCAACAAAATGTTTCCCAGCACCATTTGTTGAAGGTGCTGTCTTTCTCCAAAAGGTATATTTGCTTCTTTGTCAAGTACCATGTAGCTGTGGTTGTGTGGACTTACATCTGGATCTTCGATTCTAGCCCATGAATCTATGTGTCTATTTTTTTGTGCCAGTACTATGCTGTTTTACTACTATGGCTTTGTAGTACAGCTGGAAATCATATATGGTGATGTTGGGGTATTGTTAAGCATTCTAAATGTTAATTAATTGTTCCTGTTTGTTGTCTGTTACTTACGTTGACTCTGATTAGTTAAAATAAATGCTGAGGCCTGAGATTGGGCAAAGACAGAGAAAGGTAGAACTTCCTGAGATTAGAACAGGAAGCCTGCACTTTTGATAGGATTCATTCATTCCATCCAGGAGCAGCAGGAGGAAGGAGGCAACACCGTGGGTTAGAAAAAAGAACCTCATTCCACATGGCCAGGAATATTTGCATATCGTGGATAATGGCAGACCAAGGAGACGTATGTATATGTGGGGTCAAATTTGGGTAATAGATTTAGGAGCTAGCTTAGATGGGCCAGGATTGCACAACTCAGGCCAAGGCTTGTTAAAATTCATGTGGTCTCTGTGTGTTCATTTATAATGGTTGGTTAAAAATTAACAACTGCTGAACCAATTAACAATAATATAAATACTGGTAAACAAATTAATTATTTCTCTACAAATGGCACCCAATGTAATTTAATTAATTTTTTTACATATTTGTTTCAACTTGGAGAAAAATGAAACAGATCCATATTTTTCACCTCATGTACAATGCAACTGGGCACATAATGAAATGACTTTATGTATTATTTCAAACACACCCATGTGCATTGCCACTCTACTTTAAATGGCTATGAAATGGAAAACATCTAGATGTCATCAATTGATAAATTGGCAATGAAAATTGCTATATATACACAGTAGGATATTACTCAGCTGAAAAAACTAATAAAATTTGTAAGTAAATGAATGAACTGGAAAAATATACTTAGTGAGGTCATCTAGGCCCACAAAGACAAATGGTATGTGTTCTCTCTTTTATGTGGGTGCTAAGTTCAAATCTTGTGCATTTTGTGTTTACCCTAGAATACATATGAAAGTCAGCAAACAAGTCAAGAGCCAAGGAGTGGGTATCTGCCTTTAGGAATTATAAAAGTAACTTTTATTCCCCTGAGGTAATTGTCTAAGAGGCTTAGTGCTCCCATCTGCTAACCCATGCCAAATCCAGGAAACTTCTAGCCTCCGTACAAGCTAATCTAGGCCTAGAATGTTTCAACCTCTGAGATTTACTGCTGAATAAAGCTCACCCTTTCTAGTTCTTTCTGAACTCTCAGTGGCTGGTTTAACTCAGCTGTTCTGGCTCAAAACTCCTCTCTAAGTTAACTGTTCCAAATTTACTTCTCTCAGCTTCTGAGTTGATCTTCTTGGCCTCAAATTAACTCTAGAAATTCTGGCTCATTCTCATTATATGGCTTGTTCTATTTTCACCTGTGTCTACCTTGTTCTCTCTGCAGTCTGTCTCTATAAAACTATCCCAGTAAAATTGCCTCATTCCTCTCTATCTGAACTGTTCTCTCGTAAGTCATCTCTGTTTCCTCTCTGTTCTCATAAGAGTTGGAAATATCCTATCTCTGACTCATTTTTTTCTCTGATTTTTCATATTTGTCTGTCCCCCAATTAGACATCACTTTCAAACATGGGTGCTTCCTTTTACAAACTAAATTTATCTTCGTTGTTTGGGATCAAAGGTGTTTACTAATGGTGTGTCTGCATTCTAGTCAGATCACACAGACCTAGAAGGTCTTTGGATGTGATCAGAGCAGTCATGTTGCTGTATTAAAATTCCTCTACAAGGAAGTGTAGGAAAGTAGACTATAGGTGAGATGAATGTAGAGAGTGAGAGTATCAGGAATCACAATATTCAAGCAGGATGTACTGGAGATGGGAGAATGAGAGAGTAAAGGAAGTTGTAACCAAAGGGAATGTTCATGAAGAACTTTCTGTGCTCTTGTAACTCAAGTAGAACTATAATAAAAGTGGCTAGTAGGACATATGTGATATGAAAGAATAGAGTTGTATCAGATTTGTATTCTATGAATGTGTGCTACTTCCACAATTTTTCCCATGTTACTTGTCTTTCAAAAGGTAGCATGATTAGAATTAAAAATAAGTTAATTGATATGATTTTCATTATGTGCTTCTAAGCAACAGAGCATGCCTTATTTACTACTGAGCTGTGTGCATGGGAGTCAGCACTTGCTTGTCAGATCTATACTATCACCTTTGCTGATCTATTACTAACTGTGCTGCCATGCCAAAATAATTTCATCCTAAATTGGAAGATTGAGCAGTTACTAAATATATGTAACTCATAGAGGTAAATATAGACAAATCATTAACAATAACTCCTGAAAGAGAATGTGTGCTTTATTTTCACTACTGCAGGTATCTTTTATTTTTGATAAATATTTTTATTAATTCTTTGAGAAATTCATACAATGTGTGTTGATCATACTCACTCCAACTCCTGTCTCATGGATTTACTCTTACCCCCCTATTTATTAACTGATGGTGTAGTGTTAAGTATTCTAAATGCTAATTAATTGGTCCTGCTTGCTGTCTGTTACTTTCATTGACTCTCAATGGTTAAATAAAATGGCTAAGGCCTGAGATTGGGCAAAGATAGAGAAAGGTGGGACTTCCTGAGATTAGAACAGGAAGCCTGCGCTTTAGACAGAGAATTAAAGATTCCCTCCAGGAGTAGCAGGAAGGAGGATGGACAGCATGGGTTAGAAAAAAGAACCTCATTCCACATGGCCAGGAACATCGCATATCGTGGAGAATGGCAGCCCAAAAAGACGTATGTATATATGGGGTCATATCTGAGCAGTAGAATTATGAGCTAGTTAGATGGGCTAGGATTGCACAATTCAGGCCAAGGCTTGTTAAAATCCATGTGATGTCTGTGTGCTCTTTTATAATGGATGGTCAAGGATTAGCCACCGAACCAATTAAATATAATATAAATACTCTTAAACAATTTAACTATTTTTACAAATGACACCCAATGTAATTTAGTTAATTTTTTTTCTACAATTAACTTTATGCCTTTTTATTAAAAATGTAATAATCCATTGACTTCAGTTTATACCGTCCATATACTACTGGTATGGGGCCATTTACAAGAGCTTACCCAGAGCTGCACCCTTAAAAAAAAACATGATTCTTTCCTCCCAGAACCCACCAACTGTTCACTGTTCATAACATATCAGTTAGGACTGGAAACTTCTGAACACATTTGTCCTCCATGCTAGAGTATTGGCTGGCATTTATTTGGACAACCACAGCTGTGTTGAGTTCACAAGTGCATCAGTCCTATCTTGTCCAGAAGACAATGTTTTGCTCTAGTCCTCCCTGACCTCTGACCTTTACAATCAATCTTTCTGCCCCATCTCCTGTGATGGTACCTGAATTTGGAGACTGGGTGTGATATAGATATCCCTTTTGCAGCTGAGCAATGGATAGTTGCCAACTCTTTACACTTTGACCAGTTGTGAGTTTCTGCATTTATTACCATTCACTTTACAAAGAAACTTCTCTGATGATATCTGTGAGCTATACTAATCTACAGGTACATAGACATGCATTTATAGACACTTTGACACTGTATACATTTAGCAAAATAATAGTGGTAGTTTCAACCTTAAAGCCAGTGAGTTCCATAGCCATGTGTTCTAGGCAAGATATGCAGTACTAGAGATGTATTTTTTTCCTAGGGAGTAGGTCTCATCAGAAAGTGGTTGTCTATTCCCAGAAGATCTACATCACCATTGCCCTCATGGGCAAATATTGCCATGCTATTTATTTATTATTTCAGTTGACAGTGTTCACAGCTGCATAAGAGTATTCATGACTTCCCAGTTCCCTAATTGCTTGCACAGCAGCTTCCAGTACTATAAAAGTACCCATCAAGGAGGAAGCTTCCTGGTCAGTACTGACTTAACTTGTGCAAGTCCTGTGACCAATGATGTCATCATCAATAGGGTCTTGCCATCAAGTTCTGTTGGGCAACCAAGAGCAATGGCAATAGCTTGCATTGACTTGGTGGTCTCTAGGATACATCTAGGACACCTTGAATCTAGAAACTCAAGTTAAGTATTCCACACTTAGCAACCATAACCCCCTGGGTAGGGTAACGCCAATTAAACTACTTTATGTTGTATATATGAATAAACCTCCCTCCTAATTATTCTCTTCTATGTACCTTACTTTCTGGGCTTGATTTTCTCTTTAGTATCTGCTTGCCACGAAAATTATTTTAGTTATTTTTGCCTGTGCTGAACTCTTTGCATGCAATATGATAAATTGGTTTTGTTTTGGGCTTGTATGCATTTCTTGTTCTTCTTGTTCTTCTCTCTTTTTTTTTTTTTTTTTACTTTTTTTGAGACATCTCTCTATATAGCCCGTGGCTGCCCTGGAATGCACTATTTAGACTAGAAATGCCTTGAACTCACAATATCTGTCTGTCTTTGCTTTGCAAGTGCTGGGATTGATGGCATGTGTTGCCATGCCCTATGAATTTAATCCACTCATAAAAGACTATTTTTATTTTTTCATTTTTATTTATTGATTAATTTATTTAGTGTGTGTGTGTGTGTGTGTGTGTGTGTGTGTGTGTGTGTGTGAATCTGTGTGAGTAAGTGAAAGAACACCTTGTATTCCTTCCTTGAGCAATATCACCAATCTTTTAACAGTAAATTTTATTCTATTCTCCTATATGTGACATTTACAGAAATTTGCAATGTTAAATTCAATTATAATTTTGACTATGTAGTTGAGCTTTTCTGTCACTGTTGACTGGTATGAGCTAATGTTATCTCCTTTGTTTATCTGAAAACATTTTGACACTGGGTCAATACCTTTAGCATTTTCTTATATATCGCAGTTGCTTGAATATTTCTGAAGTGAGCAGTTGATTGATAAGTGTCAGTAAATAAATGCCTAAATTTTGTCCTTAGATTATCAATCAGTTGGGTCACTTCAAGGATAAGTCTCATAAAAAACATTGTTGATATTACACTATTTTTTAGTAGCTATGAGTTTGTGGTAGAATATCATTTGTAATTCAATTCTTTTTCACATTTAGATATAGAAAAAATATATGATATTCTGTATGATTTTTATATTCATACATTTACTAGATTCAGTTCCTATGAAATTTAGTTGAAGATGAGGTGTGCTTTTTTTTTAAAACTATGGAATGCTATGACTTGAATGTATGTGTGCCTCCAAAATTCTTTTTAAACTTTATACACCAATGTGATAATATTAGGAAATGGAGCAATAAGTTGGTAATAGAGTTACAGGCACTTTTTCTTCAAGAAAGGGATATATGCCCATTTATAAACAGGCTTCCTGTTTCTTGAGCAACTTCTACCATGTAAGGGCTGCCTTGAAAAGAGAGGGACAGCCTACACTAGACACTGAATCTGCTGTGAGCCTGACAATGGACTTTCTATTTTCTCAAGCTATGAAGAATACATTTGTATTGAGTATAAATTGTCCAACATGTGGTATTTGATATATAGCAATAATAATGAACTACACTGACAAGCAAAGTAAATAGTATAATTGAAGTCTATGTACTTACCCCCTATTCCCACAACTGTCAATGAATTTTCAATTTTGATTCATCATCTCACTTTGGTGACCTGAATATTTTCAAGCAGATTCAGTATATTTTACCTATAAATAGTTTAGTGTGCATCACTGACAGATAAATTGATATAAAATATTTTAATATAAGAACTAGTTCTCAATATAATATTAAAATTCAAGTTGAGTGTTTTCCTACAGTTTTACAACTTTAGAAACACTGTTTTTCTCTCTTCTACTCAAATCATATAGGTAAGTTAAAAAGACAGATGTTCCTAGTAGATGATAGGAAATATATGTGAAGCATGTAGGGTGTTTTATTGTCTCTGAAGTGGACTTGGAGTAATAACAGGAATCATGTTGGGTTAAAATGAAAACACCAACCACTTCATTGTGATTTTAATTTGATAGATTACTATAATCATCCAATGGAAATTATTTATTTATTTTTTGAGTATATTTTCTTCAGCTGTGACATTTTGGGATATCTTAAATTAAATATAGAATGGACATATTCTGGCTCATGACATAATATAGCTCATCAATCCATCTTAATAAGACATTTTTGTAAGAATTTCCAGATTTAATGACCTTAATTATGCAATGAAATTGTTTTTCAAATGATTGCAATAATATTTTCTTCCAAATTGATTCTGAAATATGCTAGTGTTGTTAATGTAGATGTTTAAATAACTACTTACCTTTTTCAATTTAATAAATACTGTCCAAGTAAATGGTAATCATTGGTTTAAAAATAACAATAAGTTGAATTGATTTTATGTTTTCCAAGTTACTGGTTAATAAGACATTAGTTTGACTGATACATGTTTGTAATCCAAAATCAACAATGCAATATAAATTTAGAATTCAAGTTGGCTTGTAATTTGTGCATCCTACTGTATAGTTGAGGTCTGTTTTATTTCATTTTTTTCCTGTAGTGATGGCAAAACGTACATAAGTAGATAGATAGTAATATCCTCAGTAGTGTCATAAATTCATGAAGGTAACATCAGTTTGAAACAGCTAGAATAAAATGTTCTGACTGCCTCTCAGCAAGTCAGGGATCAATAAACTCCCATTTTGGAATCTTATAGGATGAACCAAATTCAAATAAAAACCTCCCTGTAGGCACTTAAATCTGAACTATAACTCTGTCTCTCAGTGATATTTGTTCTTATATTTTTTCTTCACATTGATAACAAGAGTCTCTGTATATTTTGACTTTTCTGGAATTGTTCTCAGTAATCTATGAGGTTATAACTAGATTTTATGTCATTAATTTATACCAAAATCCACATATGCTTTTACATAATTAACTTTAGACTTTTATTTTCTCTTTATTATATGAATGTAACTAAAGATGATTAATGAGTCCATGTACAAAGGTTTTATTTGAAAAGTTCCTTTGAAATAATATTTTATTATAATATTCTAGAATTTCTAGACTATATCCTTTTCTTTTCTCAAGAAATTTCTTCCACTAAAATCGATTATTGGTTGCTAGTATATTCTTTTTCCTTGCATGAGAAAAAGAAAAAAAAGAATACTTTAACTTTAATTTAGAAGGAAAATGATTTAGTCTTGTCTCCTGATATCTAATCTTTAATCATGGATACTTTGAGTTTTAAAGAAACAAACAACAACAAAATGTCTAGGGCTATTGGATTTTTGCCCCACATTTTTTCAGGCTTTTGACTACACTTCTCTTTTGAAATGTTATAAAGGATTTTTTTTAAATACTGTTTCCAATGAAAATTTAAATCACAAACAGCATATCCAAGATTAAAGCAAAGGAAAACTACTCAATCTTAGTTTGTCAGAGTGTTGGATTTTATGGTTTCATGAGAATAATTATAAAAATCAACCATGAAGCTATGTAAGCTACACAACAGACAGTGTTGAGAAAATGCTTTCTGGTGTATTGTTTGATCTATAAGGTTTAATTCACATTTCTTTTATGTTCATATATATTTGATATATTTCATAAACAGACTGGAAAATAGAGTAATTTAAATTAATTAATTAATCTTTATTCTGTATATGAGTGCTTTGCCTGCATGTATATATATTCCCTTGCAGCCCAGAGAAGATATAAATCCCCTGTAATTGGAATTACATATGGTTGTAATCTGCCTGGTGTGGGTACTGGGAATCCAACCTCTATCCTGTACAAGAAGATCAAGTGCTCTTAACAACTAAGCCATCTCTTCATATCTGAGAATAACTTACTTTTGGTATGACAAACACTTCTGAGAAGGATTTTTATTTTCAATAAACCCATAGACATCCACCTATGTATCACAAATGTGAAAATAATCAATAGTAAGAAAATTGAACACCAATATCTGATAGCATTGAAATCTTTTCTAGAATCCTATGATATTGTTCACACAACATTGTGTTGATCATTTCCTAAGTAGTACTGAAGTAAAGATAGAGAGTTTTGGATAAATAACCATGACATACACTGTAGATTTGGAACAAATGCTAGTAAGATAACACCAACCTGCCTCCTAGAATAATTTTTCATATGTAAATCCAAGGCCATAATAGATGGTAAAGGTTATCCTGTGACTCATTCTATAGCATATGTGAGACACCTGGTTCCATTCAAACTTTATTTCCTTATTAGGGAAAGGTGAACAATATCTGTTGAAATGATATAAAATTAATTTAACATATGTACATTGTTAGGAAACACGTTCACTATCAGTGATGATGTGAACAATGAAAGTTAAATGGAGTAGTTAGGGATATCATGATCCTAGAAATTATCATGAATACACAGCTATGATTTGTTTTTAATAATCATAGAATACTGTCAACCCAACAAGGAAGAACAGCCAGATCAAAAGAGGAGAGGTAAGTCAGACTTTTTTTCTGGAATTCCCAACATGGTAGCACAGTATGCACATTACCTCAGCGGCAAAGACCAAACCCAGCCACAGCAAAGCAATCAGGAGCAGAGACTGACCGCAAATGAAACCCATGGCAGTGTTTCCCCCACAAACACTGGGGCTGGTAACTCAGCTGAGCAACCAAGCTTTTGAGGCAGTCACCAACTCTGGCATCCATTTTGGGTGGAACTCCCTGCCCCTATGGTCAGCCTAGCTGCTGAACCAGAAGGATAGTGTCAGTGAGGGGAGAACCCATGCCCAAGTGGCACACAGGTCCAACCTCTGGTCCACAGTTTCACCTGTCTTCCTGAGGAGACCCACCACCTCTCAACATCTCACAGAATAGCCCCTCCCCACTTCAATTCCCTGTATACAATCAATTTGGTCACAATCAGCTCAGGAGAGCTACAGTCACTCTCCGAGGTACAGTCTCTATTACAGGAACCTCCCCATCATCAAGAAGTGTACACTGGGATCACAGGATCACCCAGCCTGAAGAACAGGGGTTTTCCCAGAACAACAAAGCTAACTGGTATCAGAAACCACCAGACACCAGGGTCAACCAGATGAGTAAAGGCCAGCACAAGAACACGTTAAAGAAAATAATGTAATGTCTCCAGTACCTAGTTATAATCCTACAGAAAACCCTGGAAATCCTAACACAATTGAAACACAGGAAAATGACTTTAGTCCTATGCTTATGAAAATAATAGAAATCTTATAGGAGGAAAACAAATCCATCAGAGAACAATAACAAGACACAACAAAAGAGGTGATAGAAATGAATAAATCTCTTATGGAAGATATAGGTAAACAAGAGCAAGAATAGAATAAAATGATCAAGACCTGAAAAGGGAATTTGAAGCAATAAAGAAAGCACAAGCTGATCATAGGTGTGTGGGTTTATTTCTGGGTCTTCGATTCGATTACATTGATCACCTTGTCTGTTTCTATACCAGACCATGCTGTCTTTATTACTATTGCTCTGTAGTATAGCTTGAAATCTGGGATGGTGATACCTTCAGATGTTGCTTTATTGTGCAAGATTGAATTACCTATTCTGGGTTTTTTGTTTCTCCATATGAAGTTGAGAGTGATTCATTCAAGGTCTGTAAAGAATTGTGTTGGTATTTTGATGGGAATTGCATTGATCTGTACATTGCTTTTGGTAGAAAGGCCATTTTTATTATGTTGATTCTACCTATCCATGAACAAGGGAGCTCTTTCCATCTTATGATATCCTCTTCAATTTCTTCAAATTTGAAGATCTTGTTGTACAGGTCTTTCACTTGCTTTGTTAGAGTTGCCCCCAGGTATTTTATATTATTTTTTAATTTTTGAAAAAGAAGCCAAAACCACACAATGGAAAAAAGGAAAGCATGTTCAACAAATGGTGCTGGTTTAACTGGATGTCGAGATGTAAAAAAGTGCAAATAGACCCACGTTTATCACCTTGCACAAAACTTAAGTCCAAGTGGATCAAAGAGCTTAACATAAAGCCTGACACACTAAATCTATTATAGAAGAGAAATTGGAGAAAACCCTAGAACATATCAGCACAGGTGACAAATTCTTGAACAGAACTCCAACAGCTCAGACCCTAAGACCAACAAATAATAAATGGGACCTCATGAAACTGAAAAGCTTCTGTAAGGCAAAGGACACTGTCATTGGAACAAAACAGCAGCCTACAGATTGGGAACAAATCTTCACTAACCCCACATCTGCCATAGGGCTAATATCCAAAATTTATAAAGAACTCAAGAAATTAAACACCAACAAACCAAGTAACCAAATCAAACTATGGGGTAAAGAGTTAAACTGAGAATTCAAAAAAGAGGAATCTCTAATGGCTAAGAGACTCATGAAGACATGCTCAACATCCTTTTTTTTTTGAACATTGGAAGAATTTATTTTACAAAACTAAACAAAAGACATTTTTATTGGACAAAATTCTGCAAGTTTTGTGATATTGTTTCTATATGTCAGAATTTTGAGTAGAAGTAAGTAGTAACTTCCACAAGGACATTGCCCTCGATAACACCTCGGTTGTATCTTTAGCTATGTGATATTCAGATAATTCGCGATTTATACTTTGTCCATGGTGAAAACTCTTTTTTTTTTTTTTGTGGTTTAAAGCAACATACTTATTTTTTATTTGTATGGCAGGAGTTTTAAAGGGTTAAAAGTATTGACAGAGCTATATTCTATTAGAAGCCCTAGCTTCCTCACACTTCATTCTTTGCCTTCAGAGTCAGGGTGTCATATTGAATCCTTTACCATAGGTGCGTTTCTCAATTTGATGTTTGCATTTAAATTTTCTTTTTCATGATTTTTTTTACTTTATTTTTTATTTCTTCAATTTACATCTCAATCGCAATTTCCGTCCTACTGCCCCCTCCAGTCCCATCCTCCCACTCTCTTTGCCTCAACCCACCAACCCCTTCCTTTTTTTCTTTTTTTTTAAGTTTAAGGTATATCTTTTCCCCCCAACAGCTCCCCCTTTCAGTCCAACAAACAGTTCTTTCTCTTAAAATAATAAATACAATACAAAACAACAGAGGTAATTAGGCCATAGTTATGAGGGTTTTATGGCTTATCATACATTCCAAATGTCCAGTCCATATGTATTTGGCACCTGACTTTAACATTCTACTATCTATCCAGCTCCATGAGTTTAAAGTTCTATATCAAACTCAGCTTTCATACTAACTTGTATCACAATTTTAAAAACATCTTCTTAGATCCCTAACACTTTCTTGATTCCATAACAACTCAAAATTTAAATATGAGACTCTATCTATCTATTCTTCAACCACCTCAGAGAACTGAGAGGGTTAAATATATCTGATTATATAGGAAGTGCAGGGCCTGCAGCTTCCAAAACTAAGAATTGACATACCAGTGGCTGCCTGGACAGTTCCCATTTTGTCTCCATACATTACAGCATCTATCTTCAGTTGTTTGGCCCCGTTTCTCTGAAAGACATTGATTGTAGAGCAGCAATTATGAAGGATTTGCCTACCCTGTCTTGGCAGAGCTAGGCTTTTGACTAACCTGCTTCCAGGTTTTGTCCTTTTTGGACAGCATTCTGTCTACGGTTGGAGCAAGGGGTTTTTCCTGCCAAGAGATAGGCTTGCCACTAATTCAATCATCTCCCACTGGAGATTCTTCGATGCTCATCTTCACTTGGAGTAGAGTAGAGGGTGCTGTCAGGAGTTGACATGTCTCGATATCAAAAAAAATCTAAACTTAAGAAACATCTTTGAATGCCATATTCTACAGATCTCTTGGGGTTTTGAAGAGACCCTGTCTATCTCTTATATTAGGATAAGCAGATGTTGCTTGTCTCTTAGCAAATTGACTTCTGATTAACTTAGAAAATAACTATAATAGACTGTCATAGTGCCTAACACAATGACAGGCTTGCATCCTAAACAGTTTATGACAATTAGTAGCAAAAGGCAGAAACTTCACATTTCATTATTTTCTTTACCCCCTAACCCTTCCATCACATTTCTCTGGAGTGGAGTGTCCTATGTAACAGTCCCTCACCCCAGTTCAGAGGTCCTATGAGGGCCAAGAGCCTCCTCATACATTGAGGGTCTACACATCAGTACCACCAGTGAAAAGTGTCTCATTGCCCGGGAGAGAGAACTATAAAACAAAAAAACAAAACAAAACAAAACAAAACAAAAAAAAAACAAATAAGCAGACAAACAGAAAAAAAAGAATAAAAAATAAACAAATAAAAATAAAAATAAAAAATAAAGAATAAAAAGTCTATGTTCATGTTCCCTTTTGTGTGTTGGTTGCAGTATCGATATCCTCTACTATATAGCTAAAAACCTACTATAAGTGAATAGATGCCATATGCATCCTTCTGAGTCTGGTTTAGCTCGCTCAAGATGAGCTTTTCTAGTTCCATTCATTTGGCTCCAAATTGCATAATTTCATTGTTGGTGATAGCTGAATAATATTCCATTGTGTAGAAGTACCACAGTTTTTTAACCCATTCATCTGTTGGGGGACATCTGGGTTGTTTCCAGTTTCTAGCTATTGCAAATAAGGCTGCTATGAACATAGATGAGGAAACTTCCTTATGATTCTGTGGGGGGTCATTGGTTGTATACCCAGAAGTGGTATGCCTGGATCCTGAGGCAAAGCTATTCCAAGTTTTCTAAGATATCAACAGACTGACCTCCATAGTGGTTGCACAAGCCTGCATTCCCACCAGCAATGGAGGAGGGTTCCCCTTTCTCCACACCCTTGCCAGCACGTGCTGTCATTTGAGATTTTGATCTTAGCCATTCTGACAGGTGTGAGATGGAATCTCCGAGTCATCTTGAGTTGCATTTCTCTGATGATTAAGGATGTTGAGCATTTCTTCAAGTGTCTCTCAGCCATTAGGGATTCCTCCTTTGTGAATTCTCTATTTAGCTCCATCCCCCATTTTTTGATTGGGTTATTTGGTTTCTTGGCATTTAATTTCTTGAGTTCTTTGTAGATTTTGGATATTATTCCTCTGTCAAATGTGGGGTTGGTGAAGATTTTCTCCCAGTGTGTAGGCTGCCGTGTTGTTCAAATGCCAGTGTCTTTTGCTTTACACAAGCTTTTCAGTTTCATGAGGTCCCATTAATTGATTGTTGATCTCAAGTCCTGAGCTGTTAGTGTTCTGTTAAGGAAGTTGTCACCTGTGCCAAAGAGTTCGAGGGGTTTTCCCACTTTTTGTTTTAGTAGATTTTGTGTAACCAGCCTTATGTTAAGGTCTTTGATCCAGTGGACTTAAGTTTTGTACAAGGAGATAAGTATGGGTCTAATTTCTTTCTTTTACAAGTGGACATCCAGTTGGACCAGCACCATTTGTTGAAGATGCTGTCCTTCTTTCATTGTGCCATTTTGGCCTCTTTGTCAAATATTAGGTGGCCATAAGTGTGTGGGTCTATTTCTGGATCTTCAATTTGATTACATTGTTCTACTGGTCTGTTTCTATACCAATACCATGCTGTTTTTACTACTATTGCTCTGTAGTACAACTTGAAATCTGGGATGGTGATACCTCCAGATGTTTTTTTTTATTATAGAGGATTGATTTAGCTATTCTGGGCTTTTTGTTGTTCCATATGAAATTGAGACTAGCTCTTTCCAAGTCTATAAGAAATTGTGTTGGTATTTTGATAGGAATTGCATTGAATCTATATATTGCTTTTGGTAGGATAGCCAGTTTTATTATGTTTATCCTACCTATCCATGAGCATGGGAGATCTTTCCATCTTCTAAAGGTCTCTTCCATTTATTTCTTCAAGGGTTTGAAGTTCTTATTGTACAGGTCCTTTACTTGCTTGTTTAGAGTTACCCCCAGGTATTTTATATTGTTTGTGGCTATTGTGAAGGGGGTTGTTTCCCTTATTTCTTTCTCAGCCCATTTGTTTGTTGTATAAAGAAGGGCTTCTGATTTTTTTGAATTAATTTTGTATCCGGCCACCTTGCTGAAGGTGTTTACCAGCTGTAAGAGTTCTCTGGTGGAATTTTTGGGGTCGATTATGTATACTGTCATATCATCTGCAAATAGGGATAATTTGACTTCTTCATTTCCAATATTTATCCCCTTGATCTCCTTTAGTTGTCTTATTGCTCTACTATATTGAAGAGATATGGTGAAAGTGGACATCTTTGTCTTGTCCCTGAGTTTAGAGGAAATGCTTCAAATGTCTCTCCATTTAATTGGATATTGGCCACTGGCTTGCTGTATATTGCCTTTATTATTTCTAGGTACAGTCCTTGCATGCCCGTTCTCTCCAGAACTTTTAGCATGAAGGGGTGTTGGATTTTATCAAATGCTTTTTCTGCATCTAGCAAGATTAACATGTGTTTTTTTCTTTCATCTTGTTTATATGGTGAATTATGTTGATGGACTTTCGTATGTTGAACCATCCCTGTATTCTTGAGATGAAGTCTACTTGATCATGGTGTATGATACTTTTCATGCGTTCTTGAATTCGGTTTGCTAGTATTTTATTAAGTATTGTTGCATCAATGTTCATGAGGGAGATTGGTCTGAAGTTCTCTTTCTTTGTTGGGTCTTTGTGTGGTTTAGGAATCAGGGTGACTGTGGCCTCATAGAATGAGTTTGGCAATGTTCTCTCTGATTCTATTTGGTGAAAGTGTTTGAAGAGTATTGGTGTTAGCTCCTCTTTTTAGGTCCGGTAGAATTCTGTGCTAAAGCCATCTGGCCCTCGGCTTTTTTTGGTTGGGATATTTTCAATGTGTGTTTCTATTTCCTTAGGGATTATAGGGCTGTTTAATTTGTTAATCTGATCTTGATTTAGCTTCGGTAGGTGGCATCTATCAAGAAAATTGTTCATTTCGCTTAAGTTTTCAAATTTGGTGGAGTATAGATTTTTAAAGTGGGATCCAATTATTGTCTGGATTTCCACAATGTCTGTTGTTATTTCTCCCTTTTCATTTCTGATTTTGTTGATTTGGGTTTTTTCCTTCTGCCTTTTTGTTAATTTGGCTAATGGTCTGTCTATTTTATTGATTTTCTCAAAGAACCAAATCTTGGTTTCATTGATTCTTTGTATAGTTCTTTTTGTTTCTAAGTTGTTGATTTCAGCCCTAAGTTTGATGATCTCCTTCCTTCTGCTCCTCTTGGGAGTGTTTGCTTCTTTTTTTTTTTCCAGTTCACCCAGTTTAGCTGTTAATTCGCTAATATGAGCTGTCACAATTTTCTTTTTGAAGGCACTTAGTGCTATGAACTTTCCTCGTAGCACAGCTTTCATTGTGTCCCATAGGTTTGGGTATGTTGTGCCTTCATTTTCGTTGGATTTTAGGAAGTCTTTGATTTCCTTCTTTATTTCTTTCCTGACCCAGTGGTCAGCTAGTAAAGAGTTCTTGAATTTCCATGTGTGTGTAGGCTTTCTGTTCATTCTTTTGCTGTTGAAGTCCAGCTTTATTCCATGGTAGTCTGATAAGATACAAGGGGCAATTTTCTTGTATCTGTTGAGGCTATTTTTGTGTCCAACTATATGGTTGATTTTGCAGAAGGTTCCGTGAGGTGCTGAGAAGGTGGTGTATTTTTTTGCGTTTGGGTGAAATGTTCTGTAGATATCTGTTAGGACCATTTGTTTCATGATCTCTGCTAGTCTCATTATTTCTGTTTGGCTTCTGTCTTGATGATCTGTTCATAGTTGTGAGTGAGGTGTTGAAGTTTCCCACTACTAAAGTGTTTGGATCGATGTGCGATTTAAGTTTTAGAAGTGTTTCTTTTATAAAGGTAGGTGCCTTTGTATTTGAGGCATAGATGTTCAATATTGAGTTGACCTCTTGGTGGATATTACCTTTAACGAGTATGTAATGCCCTTCTCTGTCTTTTTTTTTTATTAACTTCAATTTGAAGTCTATTTTTTTGAATTTAGTGTGGCTATTCCACCTTGTTTCCTGGGTCCATTTGCTTGGAAAACCTTTTCCCAGCCCTTTACTCTGAGGTAGTGTCTATCTTCAACAGGGAGTTGTGTTTCTTGTATGCAGCAAAAGATGGGTCTTGTTTATGGATCCAGTCTGTAAGTCTGTGTCTTTTTATTGGCGAGTTGAGTCCAATTGATGTTGATGGATATTAGTGACCAGGGGTTGTTATTTCCCATTATGTTAGTATATGTTGTCGTCTTGTGTTTCTCTTTTGTTTAGTTGCTGTGGAGGTTTCTATTTCCTCTGTTTTCTTGGATGTAGTTATCTTCTCTGGGTTGGAATTTTCCTTCTAGGATCTTCTGTAGGGCTGGGTATGTGGGTAGATATTGTTTAAATTTGATTTTGTCATGGAATATCTTGTTTTCTCCATCTATGTTGATTGAGAGTTTTGATGGGTATAGTAGTCTGGCTGGGCACCTATGGTCTCTCAGGGATTGTAGGACATCTCTGCAGGCCCTTCTAGCTTTTAAAGTTTCTGAGGAGAAGTCAGGTGTGATTCTGATGGGTCTGCCATTTTATGTGACTTGGCCTTTTTCTCTTACAGCTTTTAATATCCTTTGTTTGTTCTCTACATTTGGAGTTTCAATTATTATGTGGTGAGAGGAGTTTCTTTTCTGATCTAATCTGTTTGGTTTTCTGTAAGCCTCTTGGATTTTTATTGGCATGTCTTTCTTTATGTTTGGAAAGTTTTCTTCTATTAATTTGTTGAAGATATTTCCTGGACCTTGGAGTCAGGAGTGTTTTCTTTCCTCTATGCCTATAGTTCTTAGGTTCCATCTTTTCATTAAGTACTTGATTTCTTGGATGTTGTGGGTGAGAGATTTTTTTAGCTTTCTCATTTTCTTTGGATGTTGTATTGATTTCTTCCATCGAATCTTCCATGCCTGAGATTCTATCTTCCATCTCTTGAATCCTATTTTTGGTACTCATATCAATAGTTCCTACTCTCTTTCCTTGATTCTCCATTTCCATTTTTAACTCTGGCTGTGTTTTCTTTATTGTTTCCATTTCCATTTTCATTTCTTGATTGATTTTATTTATTTTGTACATTTCCTGCCCCAATTTGCTTGTCTTTGCCTGGAAGTCTTCCATTGCCCTCTCTTTTTCCTGTTCAAGTTGAGCCACCTTGTTTTGGAGTACTCTAATGGTATTATCCATCGCTTTTGTTTGTGCAATTGTGGCTTCTTTGAATTCTTCATAGATTTAAGTTCTTCATGAAAGGACTCTATCACTTTCCATAATGTAGAATTGTCATCGTTTTCATGTGTTTCAGCTGTGGTGAGGTGGTCCAGGCTGTTTGAAATAGCATTGCTTTCTTTTGTTGGCGTCATTCCACCCTGATTTTTTTTTTTTTTGTCTGGGGCCTTTGGCCATTTGGAAGTTCTTAGCTGTATGCTCCTGTTGTCTTCTGGTCTTGGGCCCAAAGTGGGCACTTTGGTGTAGGAGACCAATTGCCTGACTCCACCCCTGTAAGGTGAGTCATTCAGCCCCACCTCCTAGGTGGAGACCTAACTAATCCAGGGGGTGGAGCTGTTTACATGTAAGCTCTGGTTCCCTGCTGAAAGGGCCAGTACTAGCAAAAAAGTCTGATAATAATTGTAAATACCTCACATTTTGCCCAGGGTTGGATCCTGTGGTGGGTAAATCTGCCTTCACCCCCTGTAGCCTTGCCACTCCCATGGCCCCACATATGTGTGTATGGCGCCAGGTCCGGAAGCTGGCAAGTGATGTCACAGTCAACCAAGTTCCTGTATACCGCAGTGGATCACAATCTGCAGCCAGATGGGTACACTGCAGCTGAGCCCTGCACACTTCCATGGGTCTGCAACCCTTATCCAGATAGCCTGATTGCCTATGTGGGGCCCAGCAGGCTGGAGAGTATCCCTGTGTGGTGTTCGAAACTGCCCGCTGGGTATTAGAGTGTATCTTACCCGGTGTGTCTCTCTTGGTGGGGGGGGTTCCGATTCCCGGCTTCAGCGGCTTCCGTGCGTGTCCGAGAGTGGGAGGGAGCATACTGCCTAGGGACTTTTAATGGTCCCTGGGTAGTTGGGTGAGACCCAGCGGGCTCGAGTCACTCAGATTTGTTTGTACAGCATCTTATAACACTTGCCATTTTGTGACTGTTTTCTCCGAGATTAAAATGCGTCCACGTGGGCCGCCACCATCTTGGATCCCTGCTTAACATCCTTAATCATAAGAGAAATGCAGTTGAAGACAACTCTGAGATTCCATCTCCTGTCAGAATGGCTAAGATGAAAAACTCAAAAGACAGCACATTCTGGTGAGGTTTTAGAGAATGGGGAACACTCCTCCATTGCTGGTAGGAGTGAAAACTTGTGCAACCACTATGGAAATCAGTCTGGAGATATCATAGAAAACTTGGAATAGCTCTAACTCAAGAGTCAGCCATACCACTCCTGGGCATATATCCAAAAGATTCCTCACCAAGCCACAAGGATATTTCCTCAACAATGTTCATAGCAGCTTTATTTGTAATATGTAGAAACTGAAAACAGCCCAGCTGTCCTTCAACAGAAGATCGTATAAAAGAAAACTCTTGTACATTTACACAATGGAATACTACTCAGCTATCAGAAACAAGGAAGTCATGCAATTTGCCACCAAATGGATGGAAGGAGGAAAACTCATTATGAGTGAGGTAACTTAGACTCTGAAAGATACACATAGCATATATTCACTTATAACTGGATTTTAACCATATAGTACAGGATAACCATCCTACAATCAATAGACCCCAAAGAACAGGAACATGGAATTAGTTACCTATTAGTGGGTCAATCCACCCTAGTGGAACTACCATGTATGCCCCCTGTGCAAGAGGAAGGTCTTACACCTCATGTGACTAACAAACTGAGGGGGGCTGATACATGGAGGTACCCCACACCAGAGGGATGGGATGGACTGGAGAAGGGGTACAGTGTAAGAGAGTGGGACCGGAGGGAGGGGAAGAGGGTGGGAGTGGTAATGGAGACATTACTTGAAGTAATAAATAAATGTTAAAATAAATAAATAAAAATAAACTCTTAGAAAAAAAAAGAAAGAAAGCATAGACTGAGATATCCATGGAACTGGAAAACCTTAGGGGAAAAAAGTAACTACAGACACAAACATCACCAACAGAATACAAGAGATGGAAGAAAGAATCTCAAGTACATAGGACAAAATTGAAGAAATTGATACATCTGTCAAAGAAAATGTAAAATCTAAAAAAGTCCTGACACAAAACCTTCAGGAAGTCAAGGACACAATGAGAAGATGAAATCTCAGAATACTATCAATAGAAGAAACAGAAGTATGGGTATTTAATATAGAAATGATACAATATAAGGGTAGATTATTGTATCTGCTCTGAACCTTAAAGCTGTTGTTATTCTCAAAATAAGGTTATCTTTTGACACATTTGGTATAAAATTTTGTATATTGATATAAAAATAAGGTTAATTTTTGATTCATTGGAATAGAATTTTATATTTTGATATTCATATATGTATATTTCAACTCTTATATAAGGTATTGTGCCTATACAACTCATTTAAAAGTACAGGTTTACCTCCAATCCTTTTATTGGTTGCTGTTGCAAGCTATTTTGGAGATTGGGTAATACAGGTTGATGGCTGGCCAGTGGAGCTCTTGGTCATGTCAGACCCTAGTCTTAATTTATCACAAAATAATGCTTCCTAGATTACACAGAAATTAAATGGTTACAAATATACAGTTTCCTGTTTAGACATAACATAGATAGATAGATAGATAGATAGATAGATAGATAGATAGATAGATTTATAGTCTTCAAAACTCAGAGGTGTATAGAAAATGGCATTTAAAGATGTTTCTATTATTTTAAGAATTGTTTGAATTAAGACAGTCAGTTCCTGACAGCTCCCATTTAACTTGGAAGGAGAAGGATGAACATCAAAAGTCTCCATCAGGAGATAATTCCTGCTTGGCAGAAACACCCCTGCTCTCTCAACAGACTATATACAGTTCAAGATGAACCAAATCTTCCATGCAGGTAAATCGATGGCCTGATTCTCCAAAGACAGAATGGGCAAATCTTATTTCCTGCTCCACTAGTAAGTCTGTGAGATATGCTTGGCCAGAAGGCTGAAGATGATACTCCCATGGTGGCAAGAGATATTTGGGACTTTCCAGGCAGAAAATTGTCATTTTCTTTTTGGAAGCTGCTCTCCTGTACTTCCTATTCACTCAAATAATAACTTTATACCTTCTTATGTCTTTTATAGGCCTAAAGACAATAGGTATAAAATTTCAATTGAACTTGAGTTGTTTAGAATTTAAAACAGTATTTTCAAATCTAACTGAAATGTTTAGGTTTATAAATGTAGGATATGATAGAAAATATTTAGGTTCAGAACTTTAGACACACATAGATAGATGATTTTTTTCTTCAAGATTGCCTGAAACACATAGGCTAATCATTATGTGTGTAACTTTTATATTTGGTTTTATTGATTGTTTCATATATACTCTTACTGTTTTTAGTATATGGGAAAAATTAACCTTTTTTTTTAAACAAAAGGAAGGAATTGATGGGGTGATGTTATGCATTCTAAATGTTAATTAATCAGATCCCAGAACCTGCTTGCTTTCTGTTACTTTGTTTTCTAATCATTGTCTCTGATTGGTTAAATAAGTGCTGAGGCCTGAGATTGGGCAAAGACAGAGGTAGGCAGGATGCAGGCACAGGCTTCAGAAGCAGAGAGGTTCATGGGTAGAAGGAGACTCCAAGACAAGCTAGAGCAGGGAGGAAGACACATGCCATGGGTTAGAGAAAAGAACAGCATTCCATGTGGCCTGGAACATTAGCATAGTATGTAGAATAAGAACCCAAGGGACGTATGTATATATAGGGTCATATTTGGGTAATAGAATCAAGAGATAGCTTAGATGGGCTCTGATTGCTCAATCCAGGCCAAATCTTGTTAAAATCCATGTGGTGTCTGTTTAATTTATAATGGTACGTTAAGGATTAACAACTGCTGAACCAATTAAATGTAACCTAAATAGTGGTTAATAATTTAATTATTTCTACAAATGTCGCCCAACGTAATGTAATTAATTATTTCTACAGAGAAGATGACCAGCCCTAAGGACCAGAAAATATCTTCAACAAAATCACAGAAGGAAATTTCCCAAACCTAAAGAAAGAGATGCCTATAACTGTATAAGAAGCCCACAGAACTCCAAATAGATTAGACCAGAAAAGAAAATCCTCCTGTTACATAATAATCAAAATACTAAATGTACAGAAAATGAAAAGAATATTAAAAGCTGCTAGGAAAAAGGGCCAGGTAACATATAGTGGCAAACCTATCAGAATCACACCGGACTTTTCATTAGAGACAGTAAAAACCAGAAGAGCCTGGACAGACATCTTGGAGACCCTAAAAAACCACAGATTACAGGCCAGACTACTATATCCAGCAAAACTGTCAGCAATATAGATGGAGAAAACAAGATATTCCATGACAAAAATAAATTCATAAAGTATTTATGCACAAATCCAACTCTACAAAAAATCTTAGAAGGAAAACTCCAAAGAGGTTAACTGCACACAAGAAAACAAAGGAAGTAAGTAACCCAACAGAAGCAAAACCAAAAGAAGAGAAACTCACTCGCACACTACTACTACTAACATCAGGATGGCAGGATTTAACAATCATTGCTCATTAATATTGCTCAACATCAATGGACTCAATTCACCAATAAAAAGATAAAGGCTAGCAGAATGAACACAAAAACATAATCCACCATACTCCTGCTTACAAGAAACAAACCTCAGCAAAAAAGGTAGGCATTATTTCAAAGTAAAGGGATAGAAAAAGATATACCAAGCAATTGGACCAAGGAAGCAAGCTAGAGTAGCCCTAGTATCCAATAAAACAGATTTTCAACTAACATTAATCAATAGACATGGGGAAGGACACTTCATACTCATCAATGGAAAAATCCACTAAGATGACATCTCAATAGTAAGCATCTATGCCCCAGATGTAAGGACACCAACATTTGTTAAAGAAATACTATTAAAGCTCAAATCCTACATCTAACACCACATATTAATAGTGAGAGACTTCAACACAGCACTGTACACTGGACAGATCATCAATGCAGAAACCAAACAGAGAAATAAGGAAACTAACAGATGCCATGAATCAAATAGACCTAACTGATATCTACAAAACATTTCACCCAAACACAAAAGAGTATACTTTCTTCTCAGCACATCCTGGAACCTTCTCCAAAATTGACCACATAGTTGGTCACAGAGAAAGCCTCAACAAATATAAGAAATTGAAATTACCCCCTTGTAATATATCAGACCATCATGGAATAAAGCTAGACTTCAACAATCATAGAAACAACAGAAATCCTGCAAACTCATGGAAACTGAACAACTCTCTACTCAATGATCTCTGGGTCAGGGAAGAAATAAAAGAAAGAAATTAAAGTCTTCTTAGAATTCAATGACAACAAAACCAAAACATACCCAAACTTATGGGACACATTGAACACAGTGCTATGAGGAAAGTATACAGCACTAAGTGCCTTCAAAAAGGGAGAGTTCCCATACTAGTGGCACACCTGAAAGAGCTAGAACAAAAAGAAGCAAACACTCCCAAGAGGAGCAGAAGGTAGAGAATTGTCAAAATCAGGGATAAAATCAGTAACTTAGAAACAAAAAGAACAATACAAAGAATCAATAAAACCAGTAGTTGACTCTTTCAGAAAATCAACAAAATAGACAAACCGTTAGCCAAACTAACAAAAAGACAGAGGGAAAATACCCAAAACAACAAAATCAGAAATGAAAAGGGAGAAATAAAAACAAACACTGAAAATCCAAAGAATCATTAGATCTTACTTCAAAAATCTGTACTTCACAAAATTTGAAATCTAAGAGAAATGGACAATATACTTGATAGGTTCCACCTACCAAGGTTAAATCAAGGTCAGGTAAACAAATTAAATAGTCCCAAAATGCTTAAGGAAATAGAAGCTCTCATTAGATGTCTTCCAACCAAAAAAAGTCTAGGGCTTGATGGATTCAGCATAGAATTCTACCAGACCTTCAAAGAAGAGCTAACATCAATATTCTTCAAACTCTCCCACAACATAGAAACAGAAGGAAAACTGCCAAACTCATTCCATGAGGCCACAGTCACCTTCATACCTAAACCACATAAAAACCCAACTGAGAAAGAAAATTTCAGACCAATTTCCCTTATGAACATGAACACAAAAATACTCAAATTATTTCTGTGATGAAAAAAGTTTTGCAGAAGGCTTAACAGACATTTAGAATTGGACAAGCAAGGCTATCTGTATTACAAGGCATCCTATAACTGGGTGTGATGAGAGCATGGTTTCATATTCCCACTGAGTGGCTATTACGCAGCAGTGCAGTTTCTAGGCAGAATGAAACTTCAGTATATATTTTGGTTTCAGAAAATGCTGACTTGGGAGGGATTTTTTTAAATGTCATCTTTACAATTTTCTTTAAAGATGGAGTTTCTTTTGACTTATTTAACACTTTGATAGAAAAGAAAGTGTATTTGGCAAGGTGTGGTAGTGCACACCTTTCACCCCAGCACTCAGGATGCAGAGGCAGGCAGATCTCTTGAGTTCAAGGCCAGTCTGGTCTATAAAGCAAGTCCAGAACAGCCAGGGCTGTTACACAGAGAAACCCTATCTCCAAAACAACAGCAACAGCAGCAGCAGCAGCAACAACAACAAAAACCAAAAAAGAAAAGAAAAGAAACAAGATTAGAAATGAGGTCTGCCCCAGCCAACTTTATCAACTCAGTGCCAGCAACCATGTCATCACCAGCTGCCAATTGCAACACATTTTCACTGTCACTATGAGTTACATAAATTTTTGGTTTAATCAAAATAGCTAACACTTCACAAGTTTCCAAACTGCTTCAGTTTTGATGAACTGAAATAACATATTTCTCATTGATTGATAATATTTGTTTATCAACTATATGTAGTACACATCTTAATTTTTTTCCATTAAAACAATGAACAGAATTGCTTAAATTTCAGGTGGATTGCAGATCCTTGCAGGTTTTTCAATTTAAAAAATAGACAAAAATGTTTAAATTTCACAATGGATTGTAGCACATTTCACGTTTACACAACACACATACACACACTCACACACATATATTCACTCATAAGTTCATACAGTGAAATCTGTACTACCTTTGGTTAGCTTGTCAGTGAAGTAGAAAATGAGTAAGACCTCCGATTTAGGACACTTCCACAATTTCTGTGACCTGATTAATCTTTTTCCTATTCAGTACTCATTTAAATAATTTCCTCACACTAATTTTAGATCCCTAAATTGCCCACACTTTGTGTGCAGAAACTGATTATGATTGTCATATCAATGAAGTAATACAAAATGAAAAAACTTCAACTCTAGTCCTAGAGTTAGGCAAGAATTAATTTGAAGTCTGCTTACCGAAAAGTAGACTCAATGTTCTGTAGAAGAAATACTTCAAACATAGAATCATCAGATATATATAAAGCAACAATTGTATATGAATAGTGAAAGGAGCAACTAGCATCCTGTTCAGAGATTGAAATAACTTAAAAGACAAAAAAAGAAACATAAATCCATATTGCAGACTTATTATGTGCCATCTTTCATATGGCATGAATGGAGACTTACAAACCTCTTTCTTCTGTTCAAAGAGCAGACCTTCCTTAATTAATCTGTGCATCCTACTTGTCCCAGGCATTTTTGTAATTACAGAGCTATACGTTACTTGTGAGAAATTCTATATTTTCAGAACAAAGGGACCAGACACCAAAGAAGACAAGGCAAGTAGCCCAGATGATCCAGCCCCATAAACTGCCTCAATAGTGGTTTCCTCAAAAACCTGCATCCAGAACAACTTCAAAAAGGCTTGCTAAGATGGTCCAGCCTCACAGACTGTTCCAGCCAGACTTCAATAAAGCCCTTAACTTTCCCAGGTCATGGACCTGTGTGCCCTGTCTCCAGAGAAGTCTTGCCACAGTGAACCTCCCACACTCCTGAAGTGCCTGGGGGAGGACATGTGATTGCTAGTTAGAGGATGAATGAGGTAACTTCAGAATTGTACCCCCAAAGCACCGTTTTCTCCTTCACACACCCCAGGAAAAAGACACTATATTTCTGCTTTATTTAGAAAAGTTAAAAAAAAACATTGTACAAAGGCTGAAAAGTTTAAAATGTGGCAGACACTGAAATGTGATGTTACTCAGGCGGAGGGGAAGCTGAGCTCTGGAGGCCCTGTCCTTTGCATCTCTGAGTGCTCTAACCTGGGGCGATGGACAAACAGATGATCACAGGCAGAAGAATGCAAGATTGGAAACCTCTAGGCTGAGCACTCTCTGGGCCCTGCCTTGCATCCCTAACATCTGCAGCCTAGGCTACCTGCCTCCATCTGTTCTTTCTCAACTGGTCTTGGAGTACCATGAGCCAATAGGGACCTGCAGGGCTCAGAGCTTTCAGGAAATGAGAGCACCAACCTGAGGAGAAGGACCAGGAAATTAGGGGAGGGCGGCCCCGAAGAGAGGACTAGAAGAGACGTTTATCTCAGACCCTAGAAGGGCCCATGTGTGGGGACACAGACCCAGCCAGGGCCACTGGATAGCAGAAACAGATAGCAACACCTTCCCATGCCTCATCTGAGGGCAAGATGAGTGTCATCCTCAGCTTCTCAGGGCCTACAGGGCTTTCATGTGAGTGGACAGCTGTGAGCTAATAAAGTGATTTGCAAAGTATAAAAAAAATTCTTTGACTTGAGGCAGTAAGCTACTGACAGCTCCCATGTAACATGGATGGAGAAATAAATGGTTGGAGATAATTTCTACTGGGCAAAAACACCCCTGCTCTCTCAACAGACTATATACAGTCCAAAGATGGACCAGAGTTTAAATGCAGGTAAGTCAATGGCCTGATTCTTCAGAGACAAAATGGGAAAAT
>CAJQZJ010000627.1:46587-59515 GCA_907164525.1 Lophiomys imhausi | reverse complement strand
GGAAATTCAAAGTTAGCAATGCATTGTGTAATCTATCCCTGGGATTTGCAGAGAACTCAATGTCCATTTCCAGATATTGATACTATTTGTACTCCCATAAAGACTTGCATATTGATATTATTAAGAACAAGAAAATAGCTAAGCATGTTGTTGCACGCCTTTAATCCCAGCACTTGGGGGGGCAGGGGCAATCGGATCTCTGTGAGTTCTCAAGACTAGCCTTGTCTACAGAGTCAGTCCAGGATAGCCAGGTATACACAGAGAAGCCCTATCTTGAAAATCAAAAATAAAACAAACAAACAAAAAAGAACAAGACAATGAAAAAATTGAACACAGTAATAGCATTCCACACAAAGATGCTAGAGAAGTTTCTTGGAGACTCAAAGGAATATCTCAGGAAAAATTCACAATAAATAACTAAATCAGTGTTTATCAAATGGTAATAGCTAAGAGACACCCTAGAGATATTATTTATTTCATATATGTATATCACACACATTTAATATATTTATATTTTGTGTGTGGGTGTGTGTGTAAAATTTTAAATGACACTTATTTGTTTGTGGATGTGTCACACCACATGTGGAAGTCAGAGGACAATATACAGAAGTTGGTTATTTCTCTCTACACTGTGTGCACCGGGGATCTAACACAGATACTTAGGGACCTTTACTCACTAAACCATCTCATTGGCCCATGGGATATAACGATAAGGAGAAATTCCAAATTCACTTTGGAATACTTGGCACTGTGAAACTTAAGTCAGTTTTGCTCCTGATTCTGATGTGTATGCTTCACTTATAGAGCCTTCAGCAGTCCCTATGAACCATTAGTCCTTAACTTCCACTTTCTTGATCTGATAGCAAGTGCTTTCCCTGAATAGAATTTGGAAATTTCAAGAACCAAATGTGTTAGATATATAAACTTTATGTCTTCAAATGGATTATTAACCTTCTTAAAATGGATTATTACCCTTTATTCTAAGGAAACTGTGAAGTTTGATGAATTTCAATCTGATTACTAATATCATTTATGTTATAATGTAATACTCAAAACCATTATTTCTTCCACATTTGTGCCTGAAAGGATGTTTGCATGTGTTTCTTTTCTACCCAAATAGTCTTCATATTCATTTGTTCAAGTGGCATGGAACATTCTTGATTCAGTATAGTTCAATGGGCTTAACTTTTGTTCCTTAATAGCCACAATTTAACTCTATTTGCTTTAAAGATGTTTTTTCTTGGCTTCATATAAAAGGCAACTTAATTTTTTTTTCGAGACAGGGTTTCTCTGTGTAGCCCTTGCTGTACTTGAGTCACTTTGTAGACAAGGCTGGCCTTGAACTCACAGAGATCTGCCTGCCTCTGTGTCCTGAGTGCTGGGATTAAAGGTGTGCACCACAAACCCAGCAGGCAACTTAATTTTTACATCTATTTATTTGTGTGTGGAGGGAGGGGGAGTCATGTGATATTTTGTATCTGTTGGTTGTGAGAATATATTTTTCAGGAGTCAATTCTATCCTTCCTTAATATGGGTCTTAGGAACTGAACACTTGTGGTCAAGCATGGTGACAATGTGCTTACCTGCTAAGCTAATTTGTCAGCCCAAAGGGTAACCTTTATACCACACAGACATATAAATAAAATAGTAATGAAACAATCAATGCTGTCTCAAAGAGGGAGATCTTAGATTGTATGTTTAGTTGCCAGTTATAGATCACAGGAGTCTATTTATGATAAATTCTGTACCTGCATTAAAAAAGTAAGAACTTCTAAAAAACCGAATCTCAATTTATTGTATTAAAAAGAGAATATATCACAGAGTAATTGCTTGAAGTGATTTCTTTAGTAAGAATAATTTTATTTTTAAAACCAAAAAGACTGTTTTAAATGTTGCTACTATTCACTGTTCCTTCTTTCATGTCTTTACTAGCCCATTTATTAAAGACCTGGTCCAGTCAATAAAATACTCTCTATGGTTGCCAACTGATCATATGATTAGACTAACTTTGTAATATATATACCTTTTCTGATTCTCATTACAGTATTCCTTTCATGAGCTACCACTGAACTAACAGCATGCTTTGCAATTCATAGTCTATCATCCTTTTGGTTCTGCTACATGTGCTCAGGCATTTGGTGTTTGCTTTATTTCTATAATCTTTCCATTTACCCAAGACTCACCTTCATTCAGCTTCATGAGAGTATGGCTGTTCTAGGGAATTTCATGAAGGTGAGGCTCTGCTCTAGTTTCTGTGTTTTAGAGTTTGCTCTTTAATAGATTTCCCTCTCCTTGGCTGATATCTACAACAAATACAAAATCAATCCAAACTGCTGAATTTCCATGAAAGATTCAATGTGTAATTTGTTCATTAAACCATACAATAGAAAAAGGAAAGCAAATGTTGCTTCAACAAATGTTGCTGGTCTAACTGAATGTCAAAATATAGAAGAGTGCAAATAGATCCATGGATCACTTTGCACAAAACTTAAGTCCAAGTGGATCAAAGACCTTAACATAAAACTGGACACACTAAATCTATTAGAAGAAAAAGTGGGGAAAACCCTAGACCTCATCAGCACAGGTGACAACTTCTTGAACAGAACTCCAACAGCTCAGACCCCAAGACCAACCATCAATAAATGGGACTTTATGAAACTGTAAAGCTTATGTACAGCAAAGGATACTGTCATTAAAACAAAGCAACAGCCTACAGACTGGGAAAAGGTCTTCATCCACCCCACATCTGACAGAGGGCTAATATCTGAAATATAGAAAGAACTCAAGAAATTAAACACCAAGAAATCAAATAACCCAATCAAAAACTGGTTACAGAGCCAACTGAGAATTCACAAAGAGACCCTTGAAGAAATGCTCAACATTTTTAATCATCAGAGAAATGCAACTCAAGACAACTCTGAGATTCTATTTCACACCTGTCAGAATGGCTAAGATCAAAAATTCAAGTGACAGTACATGCTGTCGAAGCTGTGGAGAAAAGGGAACACTCCTCCATTGCTCGTGGGAGTGCAGGCTTGTGCAACCACTATGAAAATCAGTCTGGTGATATCTTAGAAAGTTTTGAATAGCTCTACCCCAAGACCCAGCCATACCATTCCTGGTCTTATGTCCAAAAGATTCCTCACCAAGCCACAAGGACATCTCCTCCACTATGTTCATAGTTGCTTTATTTATACTAGCTAGAAACTGGAAACAACCCAGATATCCCTCAACCAAAGAATGGTTAAAAAACTGTGGTATATTTACACAATGGAATAGTACTCAGCTATAAGAAATAAGGAAATCATGCAATTTGCAACCAATTGGATGGAACCAGAAAAGCTCATCATGAGTGAGCTAACTTATACTCAGAAAGATACACATGGCAAATATTCACTTGTAACTGGATTTTAGTCATATGGTACAGGATATCCATCCTACAATCAATAGACTCAAAAGAACAGGAACATCGATTTGGTTACCTGTTAGTGGGACACCCCCCCCCCAGTGGAACTGCCATGTAGGCCACCTGTGTAAGAGAATGCTCTTAGCCTTCATGTGAAAAATGAACTGATACATGGAGGCACTCCAACCCGGAGGAGTAGGATAGGGATAGAGTGTACGAGGGTGGGACCAGGAAGGGGTAGAGGGAGGGGGCTGTAATGGAGGCATAACTTGAATTAATAAATAAATGGTAAAAGAAAAAAAAGAATTTGTATCTTGGGTTTGTCTGTCCCCTCTTCACCCTTCTCTCATTTGTTTATAGAAAAGCTCAGTCAAATTTATATGTTAGGCTGGTTCAGGGATGGCATTTTGCCTGTGGACAGTGTTTCCTCTGGAGAACACATGAAGCACTCCTTTGCTCTAAGTCATTTACATCTTGGGGGTAAAAAAAAGATGTCTTAAATCTTGAAGCCTGTCTAGACAAAATTTTATGTTTAAAAATAAATACAAATAGCCACTGCAACCTCTTAATTGCACACTAAATATTTACTAGACTACTGATATTTTGATAGTTATCTTTCCAAGAATATACATAATATCAATAAAAACTATCATTTCTTCTGCTTTCCTTATAAATAATTGTTCTTGAATCATTCATTTTCAAACCTCCTATAACAATTTAAAAGATTAAGACTAGAGCAAATATATGCATTTCACATCACAAAGCTCTTCTGGTCTATGTTGGAGAATGTGGGGGTATGGTGGGAGTCAGAGTCAAGTAGCCCCCTAATTCTGCTGGTCTGTTTGATGCTCTCTTTGTACTTCCATCTTGCTATAAATCTTCTGTCAGAAATCACAACCTGAGATTCAGGCATGGTGATTCACACCTGAAAATATAGATGGCTGTGGCAGGAGAATTCTCATGAGCTCTAGGCCAGCCAGGGCTACAGAGTAAGTTTCAGGCCAACCTGGGCCATAAGGCTACAATGTAAGACCCTAAGCAATGTCTCAAGAAAAGAATGAAAGAAATAAAGGAAGGAAGGGTAAAAGAGAGAAGAAAGAAAGAAGGAGGAAGGAAGAGAAATTAAGAAAATATACTTTCGCACAAAGACTTTTGATCTTATTTTCCTGAGTATGGTCAGCAGACTAGAGATGTTAACACAATCCCAGCTAGTATAAGTCTCTGTAGAATGCAGTTGTATAGTCATTTATTCCTCACTTATTATTTACATAGAATATATTTATTGAGCAGCATGTTAAGTGTGAAGGAGTAGTAATGTGGGCAGTACTGATGAAAATCTTAACCTTGAACTGGGAAAAATTACATACTCAAGTTAAATTAGAACAATTAAGAAATGGCTGTGGTTCCAGTTCTTGGAATCTCATCACTCAGAGTAAGCAGAAGTAGAGGAATTTGGATATGCTTTAAGCATAGATCAAGCATAGTAATTAGGGTCTGTTATGTATAGTTACTTGATCTTGAAGAAATTACCTAATCTTGATCCAACATCAATATCCTCATCTATAAAAGGGAGATATGACAGTATTGAATATCTAGGCTCCTTCAAGCATATGTTGGAAACTTATTCCCCAAGGCAATAATATTAAGAGGTGAAGTCTTTAAGAAGTGATTTCCCTGGTCTCATTAATGGATTAAAGCTGAAGGAGCAAGTCAGTTATTGTGTTGGGTATTGTCAGAGTAGACTCTTTTTTGTTGTTGTTTTTTTTTTTTTGAGACAAGGCTTCTCTGTGTATACATGACTGTACTGGACTCACTTTGTAGACTAGACTAGCCTTGAACTCACAGAGATCCACCTGCCTCTGTCTCCCTAGTGCTGGGATTAAAGGTGTAAGCCACCATGTCCAGCAATTACAGACCGCTGTGAACTGTCATGTGGGTGCTGAGATTTGAACCTTGGTCCTTTGGAAGAACAACTAGTGCTCTTAACTGCTGAGCCATCTCTCCAGCCCTAGAGAAGACTCTTGATAAAATAGTGAGTATAACTTCTTCCTTTTGCTGTCATGTGTAAATGCTCATGCCCCATTGAATGATGAAACAGAAACACTTTTCCCAGATGCCAGGACTTCATCATTGGACTTCCCAGTCTCCAGATCCATAAAAACATTTTTTCCTTTTAAATTATTCCATCTGTAGTATTTTGTTATAGAAATGTAACATAAATATTGACAATGTAATACTGTTGGGATGATTAAATTGAAATTCCATACTATGCAGCAAGCATATCATATATACTTAGATGATGATAAAATTATTATTATTAATAATATGGAGGTAATAGTCTGGAGTGGACATGTGAGAAATTTTAGTAATGGAGAGACTGTTGTGCCTTCTGATCAGTTAAAATTGGAGCCTTGCATAGAGAAACTTCTATTAGCAGAGAACAATAGTGATTTGCAAGTTTTGTGGATGCTCAAGGTACTGAGAATAAACTGATTGCTGAGAGTTCGGCTCTAAATAAGACATTTACTCCACACATCTAAAGCTCAGGGAGCATCACAGAAAAGGAAGCAGAAAGAATATAAGAGGTAGTAGATAAAAGTAAGAGTTGGGACATGTTGTCTTCTGAGAGTGATATAACAATGCAATGATAAACTTACTGAAGCCATAGTTCTCAGCTGTGAACCTACTTAAAAAAAGGCCTGTCAGCAGGTAGGTATGGATAAAGGAAGGACACATGGACCCCCAGTGAACAACTGGCTAATATTCATGCTGTTCAAAGGGGAGTCAGTACTTTCAGTTGTGTACATAGTTAATAAGCCCAGAAGACTTCAGTGAATAGTTTCAAATTCATGGTCAGATGGTCTGGTTAAACTTGTTGGGTCATAAAGGAAAACAAAACAAAACAAAACTGACTGACTGACTGACTGACTGACTGACTGACTGACTGAGTGAATGAATGAATAGGAAAGTATTTTGTAGAGAGGCAGGGGTTGATGGGATGTCTTAAACAGAACAGGAGAGTGAATCTCTGAGTGTGAGAGTAATCTGAATGCATAATGCATCACATAGATTTACGAAATTGTCAAAGAAGTTTAATTAATATAAAAAGTAGAGCCTGAAATAGAGCACTAGAGAGAAAAAGCTTTATGTTAACAAACTTAATGAATACCAAATATTTAAGCAGGCATAGTTAATGACTTGTGTTACAATGACTAATAAAGTTTAACATTACTGAGTGTAGCAAGTCAAAATCCACTTCCATAGCTAGACTCCAAATAAAATTGCTAATATTCTATTTTCATTCCTGTAATTTCTGGATAGCTAATTACTTCTCTGTATTATCATTTACTATCATATAAAATCATAATTCATTTCAAGGATGCTATAGAGATGTGTCAAAGTATATCAACCCATGCTTTAAGTGAAATGATTGCATGTGGTACACTCACTTTCAACTCTGCACCATAACAAAGTCTTCCTTTGCTATATTTGAACTTAAGATTATTCTCTTGAACTCATGAATAAAAATAAAAGTAGATCTGTCGTTTGCTGCTGTAGGCATTGGGTGAACCATGTTACCCTAGCAGTGGGAATGAACTGGGGACTATATTGGTAATTTTCTTTCAACACTATGTGACTTACCAGCTAAGTCATTATCCTTGGAGTATCAAAAGCAGTTTTCAGTTACTCATTTATATTTTTTCTTTTGATCATTCATTATTGACATAGGGGGGTTGAGATTTAAAAGACTAATGATTATGAAAATAAATATATGGTTTCCTGGGTGACATGATAGTAGAGTTAAGGTCTATGAATATTAAAACTTGTACAAGTTCTCTGGCACTTACATATTTTAAAAATAATTTTTCCTTATAGATGAATAATGAGAAGACCAAATTTAAAGTATGCAAATCATCAGAAAAAGAATGAAAATCCTATTTAGTTCAATGTTATTATCACTATTTTTTGCCTCATATTTTTGGAAATCTAAAAAGGAATGAGAGGCTTTGTAAACTAATTCTGTAAAACACTCAAAACACATTAATTATGAGTGGTATTAGATGGGTGTATCAGTCCTAATTCAATTACAATTATTAGAAAAGTAAACATGTCCCCAAAATTATCTAACTAATCAACTAAAATATTTTATATGAGTAAGACTTTAAACAAATAATAACATATGCCTCTTTAATGTGATTTATCACCTAAATTTATATATTCATAATTCCTGTTACTCTTTATTAAGCACCAGAGTATCCTTAAAAGCCATATTAAAACTCACAGCTCATGCAACCAAGTCACTACAAGCTGCTTAATTGAGCCTTTTGCTTTCCTGGCTATTTGTGTTTCTACTTAATCTATCTCTGTGGTGATTTTGACAGCAGAGGGCTTGTCACATTTTCTTTGCTCATCTCTCTTAGGAAAGACTCACATGATCAACACTATCACTTTGCACATTGAAGCCATTTTACATAGGTGGGAGAGATACTGAACACATAAGCCAATATTGGCTTTCCTTTTTTCTCTTATGTTTGCTTCTATCTACATTGGTCTAATCCATGTCAGTCAAGGTTGTCTCAAAGCACTAAATAGTAAAGATGAATCACCAATTCTTCAACTTCCTAGTTTGTCAGGAAACTGTTAACAACTATTTTTTCTCATTTTAAATAGATAATTAACTCCAAACACCACTTTCTTAATATTTTCTAAACTTTATTCTTCCTGCATTCAAATCTGTCCTCAAATCTACCCAATTAAGGTGAAATGAAAATAGTTTCCCCATATCCTATTTCTAGAACTATTGTAAATGACTCTAAATAGAGCCATATTATAACATATATATATATATTGGTTTAACTACGGAGAGTTTGCAAAACATGTTTTTATAAACATTGCTGGCCAGAAATTCAAACTAGAATCTTTATACGATACTTTACTCATTCTTTCCTGTAGCCTCATGAAAAACATGCTGAGTTCAGTTTATAGATGAGGAAACAAAGTCAGAATTATTAAGGTCTTTGTTTATATAACAAACTCATATGTGGTCAACTGAGGGTCTGAGTTTGGGGATCCCTAATTTGAAAGCCCATTGTTTTCTAACTTTGACAATAGATCTTCAAACATCTGATTTTACTCACATGATACAAACATCTCATTTTTTCTCTATCACAGTATGTAAGGTTCACAAGAATAAAGACCTCATCTGTATTGGTTGGTACTGTAACTCCAGGGCCCAGAAAAGTTTCTGGTCTATTGCAGGAAATTGATAAACATTATTGACTAGAAGGAATCATTATTGTTAATTTCAAATGAGATGGCTATAAAAACAAAACAAGAGAAAAAATAGACAGTTTTTGTTTTTTTTTCTTTTTTCCTTTATTTTTTATTTCTTCAAGTTACATCTCAATCGCAGTCCCCTCCCTATTCCCCATCCAGTCCCATCCTCCCACCCTCAACCCCCCATCCTCTTCCCTATTTTTTCTTTTAAGTTTAAGGTATATCTTATCTCCCCCTATAGTTTCCCCTTTCAGCCCAACAAATGGCTCTTTCTCTTATAATAATAAATGCAATACAAAACAACAGAGGTAATTAGGCCACAGTTATGAGGGTTATATGGCTTAGTGCACATTCCCAATGTCCAGCTCATTTGTATTTGGTACCTGACTTTAACATTCTACTATCTAACCATCTCCATGAGTTTAAAGTTCTATATCTGACTCAACATTCATACTAATTTGCAACACAATTTTAAAAGTATCTTCTTAGATATATAACACTCTCGACTCGTAAACAACTCAAAATTTAATTATGAGACTCTAGCTATGTGTTCTTCAACCCTTCAACCACCTCAGAGACCTGAGAGGGATAAATATATCTGATTTTATAGGAAGTACAGGGCCTGCAGCTTCCCAAACTAAGAAATGACATACCAGTGGCTGCCTGGACAGTTCCCATTTTCTCTCCATATATTACAGCATCAATCTTCAGTCATTTGGCCCTGTTTCTCTGACAGACATTGATTGTAGAGCAGGGGTTATGAAGGACTTACCTACCCTGTCTTGGCAGAGCTAGGCTGTCGACTTACCTGCTTCCAGGTTTTGTCCTTTTGGACAGCATTCTGTCTACAGTTGGAGCAAGGGGCTTTTCCTACCAAGAGATAGGTTTGCGACTAATTCAATCATCTCCCACTGGAGATTCTTCGATGCTTATCTTCTACTTGGAGGAGAATAGGGGGTGCTGCCAGGAGTTGATATGTCTTGATATAAAAAAATCTAAAGATATGAAAACATTTTTGAATGCCATATTCTGCAGATCTCTTGAGGTTTTTGAAGAGGCCCTATCTATCTCTTATATTAGGGTAAGCAGATGTTGCTTGTCTCGTAGCAGGTTTACACACCAAAGGGAACTTGGACATAGACTTCTTTTTTTTAATTTTTATTTTTTATTTATTTTTTATATATTAGTTATATTTTTCTTCTATTTTTAGTCTTTTTTTATTTACTGTCTGCTTATTGGTTTGTTTGTTTAGTAGTTCTCTCTCCCAGGCAACGAGACACTTTTCACTGATGGTACTGCTTCGTAGACCCCCAATGAATGAGGAGGCTCTTGTCCCTCATACGACCTCTCAACTGAGATGAGGGACTGTTATATAAGGACACCCCACCCCAGAGAAATGGGATGGAAGGGTTAGGAGGTAAAGAAAAAAATGAAATGTGATGTTTTAGCCTTTTACTACTAATTGTCATAAACTGGTTAGGATAATTAAGAAATGCAAACTAATGGTTATGCACGCCGGTCATTCTGTTAGGTACTATGACAGCCTATTATAATTACTTTCTAAGCTAAGCAAAAATAAACCTGCTACGAGACAGTTTTTCTATGAGGTGCCAAAATATCAGTGAAGTGCTCTAGGGGTAGTGGGTCATAGAGAGAGATGATTATATGTTATTGACAATACAATAGTGTGAAATTATAAATTCCCAAAAGAGTATAGGTATACACCTCAGGGTTGGGTATAAATCAGTATAAATGGAAGGAGGGATATAACATTGTGACTTGTAGTCTTATTTATGTTTAAGTTTTAAAATTTCAGTTTATTTACTTACTTATCTATTGGATTTTATTTGAGATGTCACTCTGTAGCCCAGGCTGACTTTGAATGAGATTATCCTGTTGCAGTTTCCTATGTGCTGAGATTACAGCCATGTTCTACCCATCTGGCTTCACTTTTCATATTTTATTACCTCTATATTATCATTGTAATACATATGATATAATAGGATAATAACACGCACACACACACACACACGCACACACATGCACACACACACACGTGCGCACACACACACACACACACACACACACACGCATACAAATAAAGAGATTTTTCTTTAAAGGAAGTGATATTAGTGTCTTTCAGGAGAGAAATTGTTTATTGTGTTTGTGTTTTCCTTAGGAAACAAAGAAACACTATTCATGCAGCGTTTATAAGCACTGGGGAAAGCATAAGTCCATGCCCAAACCATTAATACTTAAATATCTCACCACAGGACTTAACTCTGATGACTAAAACCACAGACATTTTCCCATTCTCTTATTTTTCAAAGAACATGAAAACCTATTTATTATTCTATGTCAAATATGCAAGAGTTAGCATTTACCTTTGAAGTTAGTTCTTAAAAGCCTGTGCACATATATACAAACAGTGAAATAAAGGTTTGTTGCTGTCTCACACACTCCTTATATTCACCTTTTCATATCGAGCACACATTGTAAATATGATTTTAGAGCAAAGCATTTAAGAAATGGCAAATTTCAACCCCAGAACACTGCATTAGTCATTCAATGGAGATATATTTTAAAATCAGTTCAGATACATGTCTCAGCCACATCTTTCCTTCCACTTCTTTCATTATATACCATATTATAGTTGATGAAGCAGACATTTAAATGACAATTTGTGCTACCTGAGAAAGTCACTGAAATTGCCAAAGTAGCCTAATTTATATCCTTGGCATCTTTAAAACTTAGAATAATTTGTGTGTTGTATAGATGACTCAGTTATAGAGAAATTTGTACATAAATGTGGCTGTTTAGGTGTGAATGAGTGACAAACCTGTTAATATATTCAAATGTATGCCAACCCCAGGAGATGAACTATAGTCTTACTTTTGGCCTTAGAAATCTACCTCGAACTTTTCAAATGTATGGTTGCATGTTTAATTCTCACCTGTTTTCTAGTAAGGTTCTGACATTAGGATGTAAATGGTACTTGCAAGATTCTGTTTTAAGACCAAGAGATGAGCTAGCATCGTAGAGTAGTATTTAGAAAGCAAGCACAGGGAGATTAAACAATTGCTTCCTTTTGCCAAAAAGATGGCCCTGGTCTTAATTTTCTCCATCTATTTTCATTGGCTACAAATGCTAAGAAATACAGTACCTGTAGGGACAAAATTGTTCTGTATGCTAGAGTCTTCTATGCATGTGTATCTTGTAAGAGAAACCTGTAATTCATGGGTCTGTGAATATGGTTTCATATATTCAGTGGAGATCCTGTTGTATTTGCCTTAATTTTTTCATGACATCTGTGCAGTATAATCTATCCTCCTAAAATGTCCTTAAGATGCTTTTTTCCTCTTACTGTATCTGTGAGAAAATCAATTAGATTAACTTGGTATTTATAAGAATGTATTCTTTTAATACACACAATTTGATGAAATCTAGCAAACCCACATTCTTTCCAAATGAATCTCATAATGAGCAGAAGGGCTCTGACCACATTCTTTATTACTAGAATAATAGCAAATGCCTGAAAACGAGAGTGTCTGTTGGTGGCATCTGTTCGTTTTAACCTAGGCAAGGGGTTGAAATATCTTTCCATATGGGGATGTGGTTTATAGCTTTTTAGGTAGTTGCAATAAACAAAGTTGCTAGTATTGCATGTGATCGTTTTTTTTTTTTGCTATATCTTATCTAATAACCTTGCATCTATATTTTGCAAAATAGGAACACTGATTTTAATGATGATGAAGATGAGTGTCTTAGGGTTTCTATTGCTGTAAAGAGACACCATAACCATGGCAACCCTTAGAAAAGAAAATATTTTATTGGGACTGGCTTACAGTTCAGAAGTATAGTCCATTATTGTCACGGAAGAAGCATGTCGGCACACAGCAGACATGGTGATGGAGAGAAAGCAAAGATTTGAAGAAGAAACACTGGACTTTGCTTATACATTTGAAATCTCAAGCCCCCACTCCACCCCTGCCAAGTGACACCTTTCCTCCAGCAAGGCCGCACATTCTCTAATAAGGTCACATGTCCTAATCCTTTCAAATAATGCTACTCCTTATGAGCATATTGGGACCATTTTTATTCAAACCACAACAATGAGAATCAGATAAGTCAACTAATTTCCTATCATTGCTTATTAGCCATTGGAACATGCAGGTTTAAAAAAATTTACACTTATTCAGTGTGTGTGTGTGTGTGTGTGTGTGTGTGTGTGTGTGTGTGTGTGTG
>CAJQZJ010000627.1:16012-39943 GCA_907164525.1 Lophiomys imhausi | reverse complement strand
TGTGTGTGTGTGTGTGTGTGTGTGTGTGTGTGTGTGTGTGTGTGTGTAACAACTAATGAAAAACAAAACACCATGAATTTGAAAGAAGGAAGAAAGGGAAGAGGGAAGTGATTATATTATAATCTCAAAAAGAATTTTTTTAAAAGAAAGAAAAGTCAAGTATTCTCGGCTATACTAGGGCTTCTCTTTCCAAATGACTTTCCACTTAGCTTTTCTGTCTTCATCAGATGATTTGGGGTTCTAAAATCACAAAACTGAAAGGTTCTACACTATCTTACACCTTAGACTTTGGATCTCACAGTGTCACTTCTGATTCTTTCTTCATTTAAAAGGAGTCACTGGGCCAATTAGTATTCACATAGACGGTTTACTGATGGTTATTTTTGAACCTACACTACTTTGTATTTATTTAAGACAGAGAGAGAAAATACAATGTATTCTAAATAAGAAAATAAGACGTCTATTAAGATTTTATGACTTTTTATAAAAAAATAGTTTAAAATATTAGCATGTATTTTATAGCACCATTTTCTTTCAAAGGTTGTGTGTGTGTGTATTTGAGTACAGTTGCCAAAAAATATGCAAATATAAATATCAAAATATTTAAAATAGTTACATTTGTCTTATGTAATCATTAAAGATTGTTTATATTTTACACTTCAACAATATATATTCATCTTTGTTAAAAATATTGAGTCAGTTTAAATTCTACAATTCAGTTATAACCACTGTTAATGTTTTGTAGACTCGTACGAGGCATAAACTTTCTTTAAAAACATGATTTTACTCACTATATCTAATTCTATAATATAGTTAAATCATCATTTATTGAATAATCATCCTGCTACTACAAATTTAGACTATTTCTTTAATGTAATTTTAACAATATGATTAGTATTTTAATATATATGGCTATATCAGTTATTATTTTCTTAAGATAAAGTAAACAAAGTGATGTTTCTGGATGAAGCAGTATGATTAAATTTTTAAATGTACTCAGACTACTTTTCTGAAGGTTGCAAAACTTATTATAATCTTTGTATGAGGTTTTATTTGAATCAGGACCAATAGCTTTATATTAATCAAAAAAATTAATGGTGGATCACACACACACACACACACACACACACACACACACAATCTGGTTTTTATTAAAACTCATGTTCATTGACCAACATACTAAGTGTTAAGGATCTTTCTTTAGTATCATCACTCTTGTTCAGTTTTGGTTTTGTTTAGCACTGTGCTGATATGTGCTTACAAACCTACTATCTGAAAAAATGCACTTGATTATTTGTTTCATGATTCCCCTGGCAAGTGGTTGGTGCAGCACTGGTGGTATAACGTTAAGCATAACTTCTTTCTGTGATTCCTATGATATAAATTCCCTCACTGATATGGCCCTTGGTAGATAAGCTTGATTGTCAACTTGATTGGAAATGGAGTTACCCAAGAGACAGGCCTCTGGGCAGGTCTGTGAGGGCATTTCCATGGAAGATCAACTGAGGTGGACAGAAACTTTAAGTTGGAGTGGCCCAGATATACAGAGGTCTGAGGAAAGTGTTTTCTGGCTTTCCCTTCATGCTGGTGAGTATGTCATCCTTCACTGATACCAGAACCCAACTTCCTGGCCTTCTAACATGGATTAAAGACCAGTGGCTTGTAAAGATTCTTCTAAGTTTTCATGGCCATATATGACTGTAGAAGTACTCAGTCTCTCCAATGTGAAATTGTTGAACTGTTCTGCTTGCATCATATAAGCCCATCTAAAACATGCTTTTTTAAAAATGGTATATAGTGTTTCTCTTGGTCTTATTCCTCTACTAAACATAGCCTCATACTATAAACTATTCTTTAAAAGGTTTGTGAGTTGAAGTCATGGTCCAGAATATTAGTACTGTTGTATTGATAGGTGACTGGATTGTGAAGAGGCTAACTTCAACAGTTCCCACCAAATGTGACAATAAGGTATGGGGTTTAATTTGAGGGACTGAATTTCAAAGGGTGTGCCTTGAAAGGGTGTATCTTATCCCTGTTCCCTTCATGGCACTCCATCCCACTTCCTAGCAGACTTTAGGAAGACAGATTCCTTTGTTCCTCCTTTACCTTTAAGGTACCTTGCCTCAGCATGGCTATAAAAGCAGTGGACTTATCTGAATTTGGACTGAAACCATGAGCCCAAATAAAACTTTCCTCCTGTAGATAAATTTTCTGGGAAATTTTGTCTCAGTGATGGAAAAAATAGCATGCTCTACATTATACAATATTTCAATTAATTATTATTTTGAGAGGGGCCTTATTATGTAGCCATGGCTGGCCTAGAACTCAGTATGTTGACAAATACTGGTCTTCAACTCACTGATATCTACCTCCATCTGCATTCTGAGTTCTGGGAATAAACATATATGCCTTCATTCCTGGACATAGAATACATTTACATAATCAGGAGAAAATGAATAATTATAAAATATGATAAAATAAGGGTTGATAAGTCGAGTATTTAATAGTTTGATTTCAGCATAATTTATTTGATTTCGTATCAATTAATTAGTAACAATGTAGTATTTAATAACAGTTTAGTGAGTAATAATACCTTGGATCAAAATATTAAGATGTCCATGATCATTATCCTGGTTATGGACTTACCTTCCTTTCAACTGCAATTTCACCTGTTGGACAGTTAGGCCTGTTGTAAGATGCCACACAAGATGGATCCTACAGATTTCTGCAATCTTCATTACAGTGAACATTTATCATAACAATTCTTCTATACTATTTCCATCATGACCAATAGGATGGATTTGCAGGAGTACTAGGTGGAAGAGGTACATAGCATCCAAACAGGAAACAGTGACATTTTTGACCCAATGCTCTTGGTTGTTAGAATGTGTTTCTAGTCAATAGTGATTTTGAGGCTCTTGACATTATATTTTTTCTTGACATTTCTTTATTCTCTTATGTTATGTACTGTTGAAGTAGTGATTAAGTCAAATAGTATGATTACCAGAAAAGTCCTCATTGAGTAACTCAATTAATAGAATTTTTCTCAAACTCTGTTCTAGGCCCGGCTTCCCTTGCTTTATTGATGTGTGCATCTCAGGGAATTATTGTAATGTTAACAGAATTCCTGCTAGAGATAACCTCTTTTTCTCCCCAGGCCTAGGAACCCCTCTCAAATCTGTCTTGACCATTTAAATCTGAAGATATTAACAGCTGAGTACCCATGAAGACTCTCCTAGTGTAGTTCCTAGAAGCTGCAATCTTATTAGGAAGGTAAACAAGACTGCAGAGGTGAAAATGTGAGATGTAATTTGTAAAACTTTAAAATTTTCCCTGAGACTCAAGGTGTCCAAATTACCCAAGGCAATCCATGAGGTTAGTGACTGTTTTTTTGTTTTAAGTAATTGTTGCTGGGAATGCCATTTCGTTCCTGCTTTCTGACAAATGGCTTGGTACTTAACTTCTGTAAAAGAAGTTTTCAAAATTTCAGAACTTTTAGAACATTATTAATATTCTTTCCATCTCTACTAGCCACTTTTATGATGCTTTTCTTTTTCTTCTTGTTCTTCTTCTCTTCCCTCCCCCCTCCCTTGCTCTTTCTCTCTCTATGTCACCTAATTCTACTAGATTAGAGAAGTAGTTTTAATTTAGTGAAGCATAATTTTAAAAGTCATTGATACATAGAAATGTTGATTTTTAATGAGTTTTAGCTGTTTGGATCTATCAGTGTTACTTTTTAAAATTCACTTCATTCCTGAGATCAGATCAGTATCTTGGAATGAGCTCAGCAAAAAGTATAAAACCCAAATGTTTTATTCTTTGATTTTCCCACAAGCAATTGCTAATGCCAGACACATCTATTTAATTTTTTTAAATTACCTATTTATTCAAGTAACATCTGGATTGCAGTCCCTTCCTTCCTCCCCACCTGGTCCCACTCTCTTACCGTCTTTTCACTCTCCCCCTTCTCCTTCTCCTTGGATGAGGGGAGTTCCCCATATATTGACCCATCTCAGTTCATCAAGTCACATGAGGACTAAGAACTTCCTCTTGCATTGAAGCCTGATAAGGTGGCCCAGCTAGGGTAAGATGTTACACTAACAGGCAACAGAGTTCATATCAGAGACAGCCCTGTCACCCAGCTCTACTTGCTAATGGATCTGCATGAAGACCAAGCTGTCTATCATCTGTAGATGTGTAGGGGGTCTAGGTCCAGTCTATATATGTTTATTTTTTGGTTGGTTGGTGTTTCAGTCTCTGTAAGCCTTTAGGGGACTACATCAGTTGGTACAGTTGGTCTTCATGCAGAGATGTTGTCCCCTGTGAATCCCTCTATTCCTCCTACTTCTTTTATATATGACTCCAAGATCCTCCTAATGTTTGGCTGTGTGTCTCAGCATCTGTTTCAATCTGTTGCTGGGTAAGGTCTCTCATAGGATAGTTATGCTAGGTTCCTGTCTCTTTGGGTCTGTGGGTTGTAGGATAGTTATCCTGCACTATATGGCTAATATCCACTTCTAAGTGAGTACATATAAGTATCTTTCAGGGTCTGGGTTACCTCATTCAAGATGAGATTTTCTAGTTTCATCCATTTGGCAGCAAACAGCATGGTTTCCTTGTGTAAATGTGCCATAGGTTTTTTTGTTTTAATACATTTTTCTGTTGAAGGACATCTGGGTTGCTTCCAGTTTTGGGCTATTACAAATAAAGCTGCTATGAACATAATTGAGTCAATGTCTTTGTAGTTGGGTAGAGAATTTTTCAGGTATATGCCCATGAGTGATATGGCTGGGTCTTGAGGTAGAACTATTCCTAATTTTCTGAGATATTGCCAGATTGCTTTCCAAAGTGATTGTACAAATTTGCACTCCCATCAGCAATGGAGGAGTACTCCCCTTTCTCAGCATCCTCTCCAGCGTGTGTTATCACTTGAGATTTTGATCTTAGCCATTCTAACTGGTGTGAGATGAAATCTCAGAGTCATTTCGAGTTGCATTTACCTGATTACTAAGAATGTTGAGCATTTCTTCAGGTGCCTCTCGGACATTAAAGATTCCTTTGTTGTGAATTCTCAGTTTAGCACTGTACCTCTCTTTTGATTGGGCTATTTGGTTTCTTGGTGTTTAATTCCATGAGTTTTCATTATATTTTGGATATTAGCCCTCTGTCAGATTTAGGATTCGTGAATAACTTTTCCCAGTCTGTAGGCTGCTGTTTTGTTCTAATGACAGTGTCCTTTGCCTTACAGAAGCTCTTCAGTTTCATTAGGTCCCATTTATTGATTGTTGATCTTAGAGTCTGAGCTTTTGGTGTTCTGTTCAGAAAGTTATCTCCTATAACAATAAGTTTGAGGCTTTTCTCCACTTTCTCTTCTATTACATTTAGTGTATCCAGATTGATGTTGAGATTTTTGATCCACTTGGATTTGAGTATAGTGCAGAGTGATAAATATGAGTCTATTTGCATTCTTCTACATGTTGACATCCAGTTTGACCAGCACCATTTGTTGAAGATGCTTTCCTTGCATCTTTATTCATGCCATTCTTTCTTTTTTTAACATGTATTTATTACTTCCTTACGTCTCCATTGCCACCCCCTCCCTCCACCCCTTCCCGGCCTCTCCATCCCACCCTCTACCCCCTCTCCCACCCATCCCATCCCTACTGTGTTGGGTGTCTCCGTGTATCAACCCCCCTCAGTTCATTAGTCACATGAGATCTAAGAGCTTCCTCTTGCACAGGAGGCATACATGGCAGTTTCACTAGGGTGGGATGTCCCGCTGACAGGTAACCAAGTCCCTGTTCCTGGGGTCTATCGATTGTAAGATGATTATCCTATACTATAATGGCTAAAATCCAGTTATAAGTGAATACATGTCATGTGTATCTTTCTGAGTTTGAGTTAGTGCACTCATGATGAGCTTTTCTAGTTCCATCCATTTGGTTGCAAATTGCGTGATTTCCTTATTTCTGATAGCTGAGTAGTATTCCATTGTGTAAACGTACTACAATTTTTATTTTTAATCCATTCTTTGGTTGAAGGACATCTGGATTGTTTCCAGTTTCTAGTAATTACAAATAAAGCTGCTATGAACATAGTAGAGGAGATGTCCCTGTGGGTTGGTGAGGAATCTTTTGGATATATGCCCAGGAGTGGTATTACTGAGTCTTGAGGTAGAGCTATTCCAAGTTTTCTAAGATATCGCCATACTGATTTCCATAGTGGTTGTACAAGTTTGCACTCCCTCCAGCAATGTGGGAGTGTTCCCTTTTCTCTGCAGCCTTGCCAGCATGTACTGTCTTTTGAGTTTTTTGTCTTAGTCATTCTGACAGGAATGAGATGGAATCTCAGAGTCCTCTTGAATTGCATTTCTCTGATGATTTAGGATGTTGAACATTTCTTCAAGTATCTCTCAGCCATTTTAGAATCCTCTTTTGTGAATTCTCTGTTTAGATCTGTTCCCCATTGTTTGATTGGGTTACTTGGTTTGCTGGTGTTTAATTTCTTGAGTTCTTTATAGGTTTTGGATGTTAGCCCTCTGCCAAATGTGGGGTTGATGAAGATCTTTTCCCAATCTGTAGGTTGCCGTTTTGTTTTAATGTCAGTGTCCTTTGCCTTACAGAAGCTTTTCAGATTCATGAGGTCCCACTTATTGACTGTTGGTCTTAGGGCCTGAGCTATTGGTGTTCCGTTCAGGAAGTTGTCACCTATGCCAATAAGTTCCAGGCTTTTCTCCACTTTCTTTTCTATTAGATTTAGTGTATCCGGCTTTATGTTAAGGTCTTTGATCCACTTAGACATAAGTTTTGTGCAAGGTGATAAATGGATCGAATTTCATTCTTTTACAAATTGACATCCAGTTAGAGCAGCACCATTTATTGATGATGCTCTTCTTTTTCCGTTGTATGGTTTCAGCTTCTTTGTAAAAAAAAAAAAAAATAAGTGACCATAGGTGTGTGGGTTTATTTCTCGGTCTTCAATTCAATCCCATTGATCAACTTGTCTGTTTCTATACCAGTAACATGCTGTCTTTATTACTATTGCTCTGTAATATAGCTTGTAATCAGGGATGGTGATACCTCCAGATGTTGCTTTATTGTATAGGATTGATTTAGCTATTCTGGATTTTTTGTTTTTCCATATGAAGTGGAGAGTGATTCTTTCAAGGTCTGTGAAGAATTGTGTTGGTGTTTTGATGTGAATTGCATTGAATCTGTATATTGCTTTTGGTAGTTGGGCATTTTTATTATGTTGATCCTACCTATCCATGAACATGGGAGATCTTTTCATCTTCTGATATCTTCTTCAATTTCTTTCTTCAAGGATTTGAAGTTCTTGTTGTACAGGTCTTTCACTTGCTTGGCTAAAGTTTTCCCCAGGTATTTTATATTATTTTTCATGCCATTCTTTCTATATGGTAAATTTTCTCCAATCAGTTATTATAATTGTGTGTGCATTTTTGCATGCACACATGAGTGTGGATATATCTGTATGTATTAGTCCCAAAGATGGGAGGGGAGAAACTATTGACTCAAATCATCATGACCAAATTAATCAAAACAGGCAATTAATTAAAACACCTTAAAAAATCCTGTACATGAACTGCTTCCCCATAAGACAGGGTTTGAGAGGTCAGCACTGGATATGAAGAAGAAAATGTTTTTGTAGAGCTCAGAGATAGTGGGTTTCCAAATGGGGGATTTGGTAGGAAAACAGGTAAGGCTAATGTAAGTATAAGAAGTTAGTCCTAATGAACTTCTGAAACAAAGATGTGGTTGCAAGGTGGATATGACAAGGCAGTCATAGTCATAAGAAGGAGGTAGTCATAGGTGGTCATGTAATCTTTTGGAACCTAGGTAGGGTTATAAATAACTTTCTGAGGCAAAGATATGGTTCCCATTCCTGGAATTGGAAGTACAGAACCATTTCTAGTTAAGGTTACAATGCTTGAGAAACAGAGAGGCTTATTCATAACAGAAAGGAACCTAGTATGTCTTTACTATAATATATCTTTTAAGCCTAAAATGGAGATAGGCTGGTTCTTCATATATTCACCCATGTGGAGGCTAGAAGACAACCTCAGAAGTTTTCCACAGGAGCACAGCAACTCTCATTGTCAGGGAACTCACTGACTCAGCTGTATTAGCTGGTTAAAAAGTCTCAGGGAATCTCCTGCATCTGCTTTCCCAGTTCTGGGATCAGTAATGCATGCCACCACACTTGGCATTTGTATTTATGTTCTAGAGAGATTAATCTCAGCTCTTCATGCTTTTAAGGCAGAAACTTTTCAGTATGAACTAGTCCACCATCTGTGTTCTTTGAAATGACACAGTCAAGATTCTTTTATTGTGAAGTTGAAAAAAAGGTGAAGTTTTACATAGCTCAAGAGGTTAGTATTTTGATAGGAATTGCATTGAATTTGTATATTGCTTGATTCCATCCCACACCTGTCAGAATGGCTAAGATCAAAAGCTCATATGACAGCATATGCTGGCAAGGGTGTGGAGAAAGGGGAACTCTCTTCCATTGCTGGTGGGAGTACAGACTTGTGCAACCACTATGGAGGTCAGTCTGGTGATATCTTAGAAAACTTGGAATAGCTCTGCCTCGTGACCCAGCCATACCACTTCTGGGTATACTTCCAAATGACTCCTCACTGAATCACAAGAAATTTGCCTCATCTATGTTTATAGCAGCCTTATTTGTAATAGCTAGAAACTGGAAACAACCCAAATGTCCCTCAACCAAAGAATGGATTAAAAAACTGTGGTACATCTACACAATGCAATACTACTCAGCTATCAGAAACAACAAAATCATGCAATTTGCAGCCAAATGGATAGAACTAGAGAAGCTCATCCTGAGTGAGCTAACCCAGACCCAGAAGGATGCACATGACATCTATTCACTTATAGTCAGATTTTAGCCCTATAATACGGGATAACTATACTACAATGAATGCACCAAAAGGAACATAAACATAGACTTTTTTCCTGTCAATGAGACCCTTTTCCCTAGTGGTGCTGCCTTGTAGGCCCCTAGTGTATGAGGAGGCTCTTGGCTCTCATATGACTGCTGAACTGGGGTAAGGGACTGTTATGTAAGGACACTCCACTCCAGAGGAGTGGGATGGAAGGTTTAGGGGGTAGAGGGTAGGAGGGCGGGGCTGGGAAGGGGGGAAAGAGGACAATATGATGGAGATGTAACCTGAAGCAACAAATAAATAACTTTATTTATTAAAAAAAAGAAAGTAAATACTTCTGGGTTGTGGTCAGGAAGGCTTGCAAAGGGAAATTTTCTTAAGAGTAAAAATAATGCAATTTTGAAATGGTCTAGTTGTATATTTCTTAAGGCAAACTGCATTATTTTACTCAATCCTTGCTGACTCTGAGTATATCAATGCCACATCTTCATTAAGTCACACAGCTATGAAGAATTCATTCCCAGATTCAAATATGACTTCATAAGTGTCAAATTCACCTTGCTTCCCAATGTACTATTACTATGGCCTGAATAGATAGTAAATGCTATTTTGCCTACTTTGATTTGTGGTTTTATTTCATAATATCTGATTTCTAATTTTTATTTATTGAGAACAGCTGTTCAATTTGAACTAAGCAAGCAAGATTTCTACCTTGTAATCAATGAAGCCACACTGAGATATCTTAAAAATATAACCCTTGCTAACCAAGAACTGGTGTGTCCTGTTTGTTTGTTTGTTTTTTTTTTTTGTTTGTTTTTTGTCAACTTAATACAGCTGTCTTTGGGAAGAGAAACCTCAGCTGAGAAATGTCTCTATCAAACGTTTGTAGACTAGTCTATAGGCTATGTTCATTCTTGATTTAATGACTGATATGGGAAAACCACATGTGTGGACCATACCATGCTTGGACAGGTGGTCCTGAGTTGTAGACACAAGGAGATTGAGTAAGCCATGAGATGATACAAGCCAGTAAGCAGCACTCCTCCATGGCCTCTGCATTAGTTCCTGCCTGCAGGTAACTGGCTTGATTTCTTGTTCTGACTTCTTCCATTGATGACTTGTAAGAAGGAAGTGAAAGTGAAATAATCCTTTTCTTTCCCAAGTTTCTTTTGGTCATGATGTCTTAACACAGCAATAAAAACTAACTTAGACATGGCATGACACTTACCATTAGTTTTTATCTATGTTACTACATGCTTGACTGTCATGTACAATATGGTTTGTTCTCCTGTTGGAGAACATTGAAGAGCATCCACACTAGACAATGTAATGAGACACTCAAGCAGTGAGAAAAAAAAGTTACTTTTTAACTCAAGCACCTCCAGCCATGATCCTCTCTGTCAACTACATTGAATTGCTTGCCAGTTATAACTTTAGTAGCCTCCTTTGCTCTCCTTAATAGACACATTGTGATAAGATACTTAATCATTGAGTTGCCTCCAGTTTCATCATAATGTCAAGTCTCAAAGGAACCTCTGTTTCTTTAGATCCTCCCTCAACTCCAAATCCATAAATAGGTTCTTCCATATATTCTCTCTCTAAGATGCATGATTTCCTGGATGTAACTTGTCTCTGACTAGAACAAATAACAGACCCAGCTTGTTTGAGTACAGGTACATACTTGTTGAACAGAACTGACACAAGATTTGCATGATAAAATCTATTTAGTAGCCTCCCTGTTGCTGAGAATATCTGGTAAGCAGTCAGTCCAGATAGTTTTCTCTCCTTGAGTCAGTGCTGTATAAGATAGAATCTTCAGCTTTTTAACTGACTTTCAGTCCTAATTTAAGTTTCTGGGCATCATTAGCTAGATTTCTACACTTGAGTGTCTCTAGACAGAAAGGACTCTCAGAAACACTGTGGGATTGATGTAAGTAACACATTATCAGGAAATTTGGCTTCCAGTTTTATCTTTTGTGGGCAAATATGTTTGTAGCTGTAGTCAAATTGTTTGTCCTCTGTAGACCTTGAAGTTTTTGCCATAAAATGAGAGAGTTAGATAATAGAGGTCTCTGGGGTTCTTTCTAACTCCAATATGCTGTTTCTAATCCTTTGAGAGTCACACAGGGGATATCATATCATCTGCTCCTTCTCATATGCACCATATATTTTTGAGGAGTTTTGTTATGTGAATCATATCAAATATTTAACTTTTAAAAGATACCCAAAGCACATAAAGGTAAAACTTATAATTTTCCTCACAAATATTTGCAAACAGATGGCTAACCTAATTGTTTCTTGTGTAAAAGCAGACAATGTTAAAATATAATAAGAAGCAGGTAAATCTGCAGAAACCCTCTTAGCTCCATCTCTAGAGGATCAGTGTTAATAAGTCAAATTAGTCATTTTTATTTAGAGATATAAAAAGGCATATGGTTTCATGTTGTACCAGCTGTCATAAAATTGGAGAGAAAAGTGTTGCTTACAAAACTTCTAGAGAATGTTCCATGGAATAATTTTTAACCTTCATAGCTTACAAAACCAGTTGGCTTCCTTTTTACATAAATGATTTTGTTTGGGCCTGAATTCTCTTTAACCATAAAGGTTCAACAGGAAGGAAAAACATACAGCTAGGAAAAAATAACTGGACAACTGTCTAGAAGAATATCTGTTACAGATAGCTTTTATATGGAAATATATTTTTTCATACAAATCTAAAATATGTAATAATGAAATGTATTAAAATTTTATTTTCAAATGAAAGCATGAATTCTGCAAAACTCTTCTCTACTGTTTAACCCTAATGCATAGTACGGATTACAATGTATGCATACTTCATACTCATGTGTTAAAAATCCTTACTTACATGAAAGGTTCATTCAGATTTTGACTACCTTGTCTTTTCATGATTTTCATGTTCTGGAATTTATTCTTCTGAGAGCTTCTCTACTCCTGTGTATCTTCCTCTACTTCTTTAAAGGAACATTTATTCACCATGATAGTTAGTTTTGATTGTCAACTTGATTAGATTCAAAGGAGGAATCTCTAATGGCAGAGAGGTACTTGAAGAAATGCTCAACATCCTTAATTCTCAGAGAACTGCAACTCAAGACAACACTGAGACTCCATCTCACACCTGTCAGAATGGCTAAGATCAAAATCTCAAATGACGGCACATGCTGGTGAGCCTGAGGGGAAAGGGGAACACTCCTCCATTGCTGGTGGAAGTGCAAGTTTGCACAATCACTATGGAAATAAGTCTGCTGATAGTTTAGAAAACTTAGAATAGCTCTACCACAAGACGCAGCCATACCACTTCTGAGTATACATCCAAATGATTCCTTACCAATCCACAAGGACACCTCCTCATCTATGTTCATAGGAGCTTTATTTTTAATAGTTACAAACTGGAAACAATACAGATGTCCCTCAACCGAAGAATGGAAAAAAAACCAAAACAAAACTGTGCTACATTTATACAATGAATCTTACTCAGCTATCAGAAAAAAAGAAAATCATGCAATTTGCAGCTAAATGTATAGAACTAGAAAAGCTCATCCTGAGTGATCTAACCCAGACTCAGAATGATGCTCATAGAATCTATTTACTTATAATTGGATTGCAGCCATGTAGTACAGGATAACTGTCTTACAACCAACACACCAAAAAGGAACAGGAACATAGACCTTGTTACCTGTTAGTGGGGCACTTTGCCCTCATAGAGTTGCCATATAGGCCCCCAGTACAAAGGAAGCTCTTAACACACATATGACTGTTTAACTGAGGGGGGCTGATATGTAGGGGGAACCCAAGCTTGAGGAGTAGGATAGGTGAGAGGGGGGAGAGTGGGGAGAGGGTGGGAGGGTGGAACCGGGAGGGGTGGAGAGAGAAGACTGTGATGGAGATGTAACTTGAAGTAATAAATAAATAAACAAAAAACCTAGGTCATTAATGAAGCACATCTCTGGATGTGTCTGTGAGGGCTCTGAATATGGGTAGCACTATCCCATAGACTGCAACACTAGCCTGAATGGAGGCTTCCTCAGGCAATTTATGGGAACAGATGTATAAACTCATACCCAAACAATAGATGGAGCTTGGGAAACCCATGTAGAGGAAGAAGTGGGGAAGAATTCTAGGAGCCAGAGGGGTCCAGGATACCAGGAGGACACTGCCCACAGAGACAAGTAAATAGGGCTCATAGAGACTCACAGAAATTGAAACAGCAATCACAGAGTCTCCATGCATCTGTGCTATGGCCTCTGAATACATGCTGTGGTTGTTTATCTCAGTGTGTTTGCCACTCCTAACAATGGCAGAGGTTGTGTCTCTGACTTCTCTTTATGCTCTTCAATCCCTTCTGCTCCTACTGAGTTTCCTCATGCAGCCTTGACATGTGGGTTTGTGCCTTGCCTTATTGCATCTTGTTATGTCTTTTTTTTTTTTTTTTTTTGCTTGATATCCCTTCCGAGGCCTGCTCTTTTCTGAAGGGAAAAAGAGAATGGGCGGGGGCGGGGAGGTAGGAGGGGGCAGCTGGGAGGAGAGAAGAGAAAGCTGTGGTTAGGATGTATTTTATGAAAGAAGAATAAATAAAAGAAAAGAAGGAAGGAAGGAAGGAAGGAAAGAAGGAGGGAGGGAAGGAAAGAAGGATGGGCATTAGCATTCTCTTTCTCTTTGCTTTCTGACATACTAAGGTATGGTCAAGTCTTCTGACACCACAGACAGATGCCAGAGTCATTGCATCCCTTACCTGTCACTATGGATTCTGTCCCATGGACTGGAAAGCAAAGCACCTCTCCTTCTTTAAGTTGCTTATGGCAGGTATTCTAAGTAACAGGAAAAGCAGACAGACACTGTTAACAGAAAGCCAGAGCTGGTCAAAGCACATAGAACAACTGTCTGTGAGACCCAACCACAATCGATATAATCATAAATAACTCCTACACAGGGAACATCAAGAACAAAGGGGCTGGAAATATCAAGAGACATAATACCAAGACATCTGCTACCAGATTGTGTCTTCTATATATGACAGGGAAGCTACACCCATGAAATCCCCAAAAAATTGTCTGCCTAAGCAAGACTTGCTAATGACAACAGCAGTTAACATGCTAAGGTAGATGGAGGGGATCAAATGGGGCCCCGGCCCAATATGAAGAGCTACAGGCAATTAATGGCTGCTTAGAGAGGGAGAATTAATTCTTCACAGAGGATGAGCAAACTGATTGGTTATTTAATATACATATACATACATAAATACATGCATGCATACATACATACGTACATACACACGTTTTTGAGACTTGATTACTTGATATTGAGAGCCAATCAATGTTTTCATCCCTGGCAAAAAAATTAATTATGTGTATGTATATATGTAATATTAAAAAGATAAAAAATATTTAGTTTAAATTTTTTTCTTTTTAAACATGTATTTACTTTCATTATATTCACACACACACACATACATACACAAACATACACACCTATTGTTTGCCTGTATGTATGTGCACTGTGTGCATGTCTGGTGCTTAGAGAAGCCAGAAGTTCTGTTATCCCTTGGAATTAAGTTGATGATAGTTACAGGCCACCATGTGGATGCTGGGAACCAAACCTGGGTCCTCTGAAAGAGCACTCTCTTAACTAATAACACATTTCTCCAGCCTTAATTTTTCTTTTAAAAAAGTAATGAATGCATTTACCTTTAGATTAAGGATATTTTATTTACATTTTATTAAACCAAAGCAGACAAATAAATAGAAAAAAACAGTTGCAAAAAGGAATCTACTAACAGACATTTGCATATTTCTATATGAGAATCTGTGACTACATGCCAAGGAATAGTGTATACAAAAATCTCATAAGCCATGTGGTGATGGAACATGCCTTTAATCCCACCACTCAGGTGGCAGAGGCAGGTGGATCTCTGAGTTTGAGACTAACCAGGGCTACAGAGAGATTTCCAGGATAGCCAGTGAGTGCTACACAGAAAACCTCTATCTTGAAATTTAAAAAAAAAATCATAACGAGACTACATTAATGAGTATTTTTTGGGAAATAAGGATAAGATAATAGAGTTCTCAGAAACTAACAGAATTTGAGTAATTCTATATGCATGGTGTTTATAGCGATACATAACATTTGGAAGATATTAATTAGAAAATCTCTTGATTTTGATTGCCTAATTTGCTATCTTAGCATTTGTGTTGTCATAGTAACTTGAAGATATTTGTTCTTTTAAGTGATTTAGAATCTTGCAGCAATTTTTATTATATATCTTATAGAGGCTTTATGTCCTGTAGTTTCTTGAAAACAAGATTATACTTCACTTATTAACTCTTTCGATATATGAAGACTAAAGTACATTATATTACATTCAGTAATATGATAATATCTACAAATATGTTAAATAATGCACTTGTTAAATAGTTAAATACTTAACCTTTACCATTGTGTCAATGAATTAAAGTAATTGATCTTGATTTTCAAGATTGGAGATTTCAAGAAAAGATCTATTCTTTGTGGCATTTCTTTTGTAAGTGCCATGTAGTTTCAGTTACTTCTTTATTGTGGATATATATTTCTTTAGCAACCATGAAAGAAAGGTTCAGTGGCACGACACTCACTTCATGCAAATGTGGATCTGAGTTCAAATCCTAGCACCTATGCTATTTTTTGATTGATGATTGATGTGGGAGGGCCCAGTTTATGAGGAGCCGTGCTACCCCTGGGCAAATGATCCTGGATACTATAAGAAATCAATCTAAGGAAGTCATGGGAAATAAGATGGTAAGCAGCATTTCTCCATGGTCTCTGTTGCAGTTCATAACTTCTGGGTTCCCTTCCCTGACTTTTTCTTCATGATAGACTACAAGCTATAAGCTAAAACAAACTCTTTCCTCTCCAAGTTGCTCTTGGTCATGGTGTTTCATCACAACAATCGAAATCCTAATTGAGACAGCAACACAAAAAAGGAAAATAATATATCTATAATAGCAACAACAACAAAAAAAGAGAAAATTAAACACATGAAGGAGAAAGGAAGTTGGGAATCTACATGGTAATAAGATACTGTCAAGTAAGGATATCTATAGGGACAACAGATGTAAATGATAGAGTGAATTTTTATCTAAGGACTTGATAAACATGAATTAAAAGGGCATAATGTGATCCATTATTTTATAGAATGCATGTTCACTAATAATTAAAGGGGAGTTTTAGAAAGGTATCATCAAACCAGTAAAATTCACAGAGATATAAAGAAAATAAATTTGATGAAAATCAGTGGCATTTAGTTAGCCAGTTATAGGCAGATATGCAAGCCTTTTTGAAAAATGAATTTGTTAGCCATTTATGGTATTCAAGTTAGGAACCCCTAAAAGAGAGTCTCATGACACTAGAAGATGACTTGTCTGCATTTCCTGATCTAATTTCCAAAGTGGTTCTCAGTCCTCTCCTATCCAAATCTGACCGTATGATTTTAGGTGTTCTATTATCAAAATGGGGCATTCTTATTTTGGTTCTTCTTTGAAGTTTGTTTTAGGAGATGGAGATAGGCGGGCTAGTCTAGATGCCACAGATGAAGGGAGATGTGGCAAATGTTAGATGTTGTGTCTTTTAAATTGAAGCAGGACTTACTTCCCAAGAGAAAAGCATTTGAAAGGAACATGGTTGGATAACCTAATAAATTTGCACAGAGGATACATTGAGTTAAACTATTTAGAAAAAATACAAATACAGGCTGAATATATGTAAATAGAAACCCAAAATGCTGGAATGTGATTTTGAGCACCAAGATGATTCCAGAGAAAATTGAACATCATGAAATTCCACTTTATGCATGAAACTGTTAAGAATACTGTATACCATGGTGGTCTGATAAGATACAAGGGGTTATTTCAATTTTCTTGTATTTGTTGAGGCTATCTTTGGGTCCAACTATAAGGTCGATTTGGGAGAAGGTTCCGTGAGGTGCTGAGAAGAAGGTGTATTCTTTTGTGTTTGGGTGAAACGTTCTGTAGATATCTGTTAGGTCCATTTGGTTCATGATCTCTGTTAGACTCATTATTTCTCTGTTTGGCTTCCGTCTTGATTATCTGTCCATAGTTGTGGGTGGGGTGTTGAAGTCTCCCACTATTAAAGTGTTTGGATCAATGTGCGATTTAAGTTTTAGAAGTATTTCTTTTATAAATGTAGGTGCCTTTGTATTTGGGGCATAGATGTTTAATATTGAGATGACCTCTTGGTGAATATTTCCTTTAATGAGTATGTAATGCCCTTCTTTGTCTTTTTTTTATTAACTTCAATTGGAAGTCTATTTTGTTTGATATTAGGGTGGCTACTCCAGCTTGTTTCCTGGGTCCATTTGCTTGGAAAACCTTTTCCAAGCCCTTTACTCTGAGGTAGTGTTTATCTTCAATAGGGAGGTGTGTTTCTTGTATACAGCAAAAAGATGGGTCTTGTTTATGGATCCAGTCTGTAAGTCTGTGTCTTTTATAGGCGAGTTGAGTCCATTGATGTTGATGGATATTAGTGACCAGGGGTTGTTATTTCCCATTATTTTGGTTTAGCTGGCTGTCTTGTGTTTCTCTTTTGTTTAGTTGCTGTGGAGGTTTCTATTTCCTCTGTTTTCTTGGGTGTAGTTATATTCTTTGGGTTGGAATTTTCCTTCTAGGATCTTCTGTAGGGCTGGATTTGTGAGGAGATATTGTTTGAATTTGATTTTGTCATGGAATATCTTGTTTTCTCCTTCTGTTTTGATAGAGAGTTTTGCTGGATATAGTAGTCTGGCTGGGCACCAATGTTCTCTCAGGGCTTGTAGGACATCTGTCCAGGCCCTTCTAGCTTTTAAAGTTTCTGAGGAGAAGTCAGGTGTGATTCTGATGGGTCTGCCATTGTATGTGACTTGGCCTTTTTCTCTTGCAGCTTTTAATATCCTTTCTTTGTTCTCTACATTTGGAGTTTCTATTATTATGTGGCGAGAGGAGTTTCTTTTCTGATCTAATCTGTTTGGTGTTCTGTAAGCCTCTTGGATTTTTACTGGCATCTCTTTCTTTAGGTTTGGGAAATTTTCTTCTATGATTTTGTTGAAGATATTTCCTGGACCATGGAGTCAGGAGTCTTCTCTTTCCTCTATGCCTATAATTCTTAGGTTCCGTCTTTTCATTGAGTCCTTGATTTCTTGGATGTTGTGGGTGAGAGATTTTTTTAGCTTTCTCATTTTCTTTGGATGTTGTACTGATTTCTTCCATCAAATCTTCCATGCCTGAGATCCTGTCTTCCATCTCTTGCATTCTATTATTCATACTCACATCCGTAGTTCCTGTTCTCTTCTCTTGATTCTCCATTTCCTCTTTTAACTCTGACTGTGTTTTCTTTATTGTTTCCATGTCTATTTTCATGTCTTGAATGGTAGTGTTCGTTTTGTACATTTCCTTCTCCAGTTTGCTTGTTTTAGTCTGGAGATCTTTCATTGCTTTATCCTTTTCCTGTTCAAGCTGGGTCACCTTGACTTGGAGCTCTTTAATGATGTTATCCGTTGTTTTGATTTATAAGATTGTGGCTTCTTTAAATGCCTCTTCATGGAATCATAAGAAAGTTTCCTCATCTATGTTTATAGCAGCCTTATTTGTAATAGCTAGAAACTGGAAACAACCCAGATGTCCCTCAACCGAAGAATGGGTCAAAAAACTGTGGTACATCTATACAATGGAATATTATTCAGCTATCAGGAACAATGAAATTATGCAATTTGCAGCCAAATGGATGGAACTAGAAAAGCTCATCCTGAGTGAACTAACCCAGACTCAGAAGGACACATACGGCATCTATTCATTTATAGTAGGATTTTAGCTATATAGTAGAAGGTATCAATATTACAACTAACACACCAAAGGGAACTTGGACATAGACTTCTTATTTTTAATTTTTATTCTTTATTTATTTTTATGTATTAGTTATATTTTTTTCTGTTTTTTCGTCTTTTTTATCTATTGTATGCTTATTGGTTTGTTTGTTTAGTAGTTCTCTCTCCCAGGCAACGAGACACTTTTCACTGATGGTACTGCTTCGTAGATCCCCAATGAATGAAGAGGCTCTTGGCCTTCAAACAACCTCTCAACTGAGATGAGGGACTGTTATATAAGGACACCCCACCCCAGAGAAATGGGATGGACGGGTTAGGAGGTAAAGAAAAAAAAATGAAATGTGATGTTTCGGCCTTTTACTACTAATTGTCATAAACTGTTTAGGATAATTAAGAAATGCAAACTAATGTTTATGCAAGCCGGTCATTCAGTTAGGTACTATGACAGCCTATCATAGTTACTTTCTAAGATAATCAGAAATAAACTGGCAAGAGACAAGCAACATCTGCTTACCCTAATATAAGAGATAGATAGGGCCTCTTCAAAAACCTCAAGAGATCTGCAGAATATGGCATTCAAAGATGTTTTCGTACCTTTAGATTTTTTTATATCAAGACATATCAACTCCTGGCAACACCCCCTATTCTCCTCCAAGTAGAAGATGAGCATCGAAGAATCTCCAGTGGGAGATGATTGAATTAGTCATAAGCCTATCTCTTGGTAGGAAAAGCCCCTTGCCCCAACTGTAGACAGAATGCTGTCCAAAAAGGACAAAACCTGGAAGCAGGTAAGTTGACAGCCTAGCTCTGCCAAGACAGGGTAGGCAAGTCCTTCATAACCCCTGCTCTACAATCAATGTCTGTCAGAGAAACGGGGCCAAATGACTGAAGATCGATGCTGTAATGTATGGAGAGAAAATGAGAACTGTCCAGGCAGCCACAGGTATGTCATTTCTTAGTTTGGGAAGCTGCAGGCCCTGTACTTCCTATAAAATCAGATATATTTATCCCTCTCAGGTCTCTAAGGTGGTTGAAGAACAGATAGCTAGAGTCTCATAAATAAATTTTGAGTTGTTTGGGAGTCAAGAGAGTGTTATAGATCTAAGAAGACACTTTTAAAATTGTGTTGCAAGTTAGTATGAATGTTGAGTCATATATAGAACTATAAACTCATGGAGATGTTTAGATAGTAGAATGTTAATGTCAGGTACCAAATACATATGTACTGGTCATTGGGAATGTATGTTAAGCCATATAACCCTCATAACTGTGGCCTAATTACCTCTTTTGTACTGTATTGTATTTGTTATTATAAGAGAAAGAGCCATTTGTTGGACTTAAAGGGGAAACTGTAGGGGAAAATAAGATATACCTTAAACTTAAAAGAAAAAAAAAGGGAAGAGGATGGGGGGTTGAGGGTGGGAGGGTGAGACTGGAGGGGGAATAGGGAGGGGACTGCGATTGATATGTAACTTGAAGAAATAAAAAATACAGGAAAAAAAATACTGTATAACTCCTGGGTATATCTACAATGAAGGATGCATGTGTGTGGACTTGAGTACCATTCTCATGACAACCCACATATATATGTAAATATTAAAAATTTAAAAAGCAAAACAAAAACTGATCTCTGAAGCATTTCTGCTACTAAGCATTCCAGACAAGGGAGATACAACCTGTATAAAATTCAAAGGTAGAGTCAATGCCTGTATTGTTGAACTAAATTTTCAGAAGTTGACTTTGGAAAGTTACTCAGTAACAACAGAAGTATGATACTGCTTTCTTTCATATGCTTTTGGAGTTGATCCAGATTTGACTGTTTGTTTATAGTAAATAATAGAAGACTGACTTACCATGCAAAATTTTCCATTTGGTCTTCCAAAATATAGTTCTCAGCTCTGTTTTAGAAACTGAGAAGGTATTTTTTCACCCCTGCTCCCTTTTTATAACTGAAAGCCACAACATTGATGTGGTTATATCATATGAAACAGGATATTCAACCCTCAAATCTATCTCCTGATCATCCTTAATTATCAAACCTAAATTTTGATGTAGTTTCTCCAATACAAATTAAACAGTTTACCTTTTCATAAAGTCTTCCCTCTAGGTTTTCCTACTCTCAGAGGAACAATCTGTTTTCTATCTACAGGATGTTCATGAAACTGTATCCAGCTGTTGTGTGGATAAGTGAAGCCAGGCATAGGCAGATTCTATGTAAATGAGTGATCACACCCATGATTCTTCTCTCTTGGTTATATGAGCTGAGGAAGGCTCAGGTGAGCTGCTTAGGGCTGCAGGAAGATGTAAGAGCACTTCTCTACTGAAATGGGTACACACTATGCCAAGGACTGAACACCAAACCTTTCAAATTCTAAGGAGTAAATCTAGAGAAGTGAAATGAGACTTCAGAGTCAAGCTGTGTTAAGAGAATCTGAATAGGCTATTTTACTTCTTAAGTCATTGTAGTAGCTCTCCTTAATTTAAAAAATGACTTTCTTTTCTTTTTCTTTTTACTTTTATTTTTCAAGACAGAGTTTCTCTGTATAACAGCTCTGGCTGACCTGGAACTCAACAGAGATCCATCTGCCTTTGCCTCCTGAGTGCTGGGATTAAAGTGCACACCACTGCCTGGCTAAAAGTGAGTCTTCTAAATGGGACAGAGTATATTTTCTTTCCAAAACTTAGCCATTGTATTAGTCTGTTTTTTATTACTATAGCAAAATGAAGCTGCTAGTTTTATAAACAAACAAAAACGTTTTACATAGCTCTGAGCTCTAGATGTTTAAAAACTCATAACTGGTGAAAAGTATTTTGATGTCAGAATCTTTAGGTAAAATGGCATAACGTGGTAAGATAAAGGGAGCATGTAGTACACCCCCTTTGGTCACTCTCTAGCTCACATTATGAAGCCATCATTACTCAGTTATATGGGCTCCAATGACATTAATTACTCCTAACCACCATTTGAAGGCTCTGAATCTGTATATCATAGATTAAGTATCCACCCTCATATTAACTCACAGATGTAAAACTTAGAGAAGTAATTAAATCATATTCAAATCCTAGTTCCTTGACCTCTTGGAGTGTTTTCAGGTATGTGTAGCAGGATGACTTTCTAGTGAAAATATCTTAATATGTCATGTGATGCATTTTAAAGATTAGTGACTTCAAAGATGTAAAATTTGAAATGTAAGTTCAGTTAGGTGTGCATTCATGTTAGTTTTGACTGTGGAAAAGTGTATGTGCTTTAGAATTAGTAGAGCATAAACAGGTTTGAGAGGTGGGAAAGTATAAGAATAAAATGTGTTAAAACTGAGATGCTTAAATTTCTACCATTTTGGTAAAACTTAGCTATTGGGTGTTGGGAGAGTGGTCAGAATGTAAAGGGTATCCTTTGGTCACCTTGGCCACCATGGCATGCTATTAGTGCAAACAGGAACCCAAATATAATTTCAAAGAACATCTATGTAATAACAGTGAGTTTCCACTCAATTCACTTTAAATTTCAGATAAATGCATTCTCTTATAGTAGCAAGCACATTAATACATTATGTTCTTTTTGCACTTCATTCTCACACAGTGATAACATTTTCCAACACAAAGAAAATCCCATGTTTACATTAAAACACACCATTTAAAGCCCCATTTACATCACTCACATCAAGGCCTAGAAGGACTTTTTTTCTGTTATAATTTACAAATGTCACAATCTTCTTTATGTACCTCTATTCACCTTTCAAAGACAAAATTACTCTTAACTAACAGTTTAACTTGTGAGGTATATGTTCAGTTGTCCAAATTAATGTCAGTGTGCCAAAGTATGCCAAGACATCTGTTTGGAACATAGGTCACCCTCTCATCCAGTTAATTTATACTGCTAGATATAGCTTCTACTTTTCCAAGGAGGGCATACTTTCCTCCAGGCAAACTTACTAGTTGAGAATATACTTTCATTATACCTATCTGCACATTGCTTCCTTAGTATTTTGAAGATTAGAAGAATAGTAAGTACAACTAGCCTAAGGTTAATGAGATTCCTTGAGAAAGTTCTGTATCTTCTCATCCATGACGTGTCTTCTAAGAAGATTTCCTAGCAACTGAGTACAGTTGGAAGGGTGATGTGTCCATTGCATGATATTGTACCAACACTTATTCTGTTGGATAATCTATTGTTTTGGATTTCAAGATGCAAGTTTTTGAAAGATTTTTGCTAAAATGAAAATACCCTATTGACACTGGTTGGAATAAGATTGATTGTCATCTAATAATTTAGCTGAATTTGAGTTTGACATCTTGCAGGGAGGAATGTGCCTTAGTATTGTGAGGCCTGAAAAACAGTTTAGGGGAGAACTTTTATGGAAAAGAATATTTACCACTGAAGAGTTAAGGATTTTGGGAGGATACTGAAAATTTTAAAGTCCTAAAACTTTACTAGTCTCATTATCAGTCAACCTCTGGACTACAATAATGATTGCCCAACTTTAGAGAGAAAATATCAGAAATATGTGATTGGTTTGTTAAATGTAGGTTCTGTACATCCAATCTATAAGATGGCATTTCAACAGATCTGAATTGGAGTCCTGGGACCTCAGGGCCAAGGTGAATCTAAGGTGTACTTGGGTTTCATGTTTTGAAACACTCCAGGAGAGCACAAGAGAGAGTATACATTTGATAGAAAAAGCAGGACCTTACTCCCAATAGATAATCAAAGAACACAAAGTTTCAGTTACAGATCCTAAGTTCTGGAAGCCTACCTTGCACCATGATGGCTATAGTTGATAACATTTTATGGTATATTTAAAATCTTCTAAGACTGTAGATCTATGTTAAGTGTTTATAACACAAAGATGGCCCCTCTCCAAAAACCAACAAGGAACAATCCAATATCAATTATAATAAGAAGGATAAGAAGAAATTTGGGAAAGTGATGGATACATTTATAGTTTTAATAGTTGTGATGGCTTCATGAATATGTAGTTATCCACAAATTCATTGAGGTATGGACAGTACATATACCAATTATATTTCAATAATGGTATGAAAAGTAGGAAGTCTAAGGTAGCCTATGCACTGATTTCTTCCTTCCTTCCTTCCTTCCTTCCTTCCTTCCTTCCTTCCTTCCTTCCTTCCTTCCTTCCTTCCT
>CAJQZJ010000627.1:0-10807 GCA_907164525.1 Lophiomys imhausi | reverse complement strand
GGACTTTCCATGCTGGGCAAGGCCCAGCAAAGACAAGATATCTGTTGTTTGGGGACTTTCCATGCTGGGAAAGGCCCAGCAAAGACAAGATATCTGTTGCTTGGGGATTTTCCGTGCTGGGCAAGGCCCAGCAAAGACAGGATATCTGTGGTCAGACAATTGGGGGCTGACTCACTGGCAATAGAAAAGTAGCCTTATCAGAACGTCCAGTGTGCTAACAGCAGCCTTATCAGAAAGTCCAGAGTGTACTAATGGTAACCTTGTCTGATTTCAGAAATGCCAAGCTTGTCCCTAACCTGAACCCATGGCCTCATTTAAATCAACCAATGAGAACCCTGTAACCATGCATCTGCTTCTGTAAGCCCGCTTCTTGCCACCCCAACCCTATATAATCAACCTTTACTCTAGCCCGGCACGCTCAGTCACCCGAAGGCTGTAGCGTCCGCAGGCGCCTGTGTAAACAATAAAGTTGCCTCTTGCACTTGCATCCGGTGGTCTTGGTCTCTGTCCTTGGATGCTGGGTCCCAGGGGCAGTGTCCCCATTTCAGGGGTCTTTCATTCTTAAACAGTTTTTGTTCACTTACAGAATCTTGGGATTATTAAAGGCAATATAATAAACCTGTACCTTGTCTGTTTTTAAAAGGTGCATTACAATATATATTTTAAATTAACTGATGGAATGTACCACATATTGCCTGAATCCTCTGTATGTAGAATAAAATTCTTGAAATGGAAAAAAAAATTCCTTCTTTTCTGTAGGGAAAGTAATTAACTGTTTAACCACTGATCCATACCAGTGAATGTGATGCCCCTTAGCCTTTCTGAGATTATGTATAACTCTTGTGTATTGAGCTTCATAAACAGTGGAATAGGCTTTCTGGGGACAAAAATCTAAGAGTGAACACTCTAATATGAATGAGCCTTGGCTACAAATTTGATGTAGTGTTTTCTGGAATTGACAGCAAAAGGCAACATTAATCCAGCAGTGCTTTCATTTCATCCCTTTGCAACTACGTGACTTGGAGTATATTTGTGATTTCATTTTATTTCAGTGCCTTTGAGCATACAGTATGGCACCTTTTTGCGATATGATATGCATTTGAGAAGCACTTGTAGGAACTGACTGATCAGCTTCTTATCTGGGAAAACAAAATTCTATAGTAAGCATATCGAGGACTCATGTTCAGGTGGCCTAGCTCTTTGCAAGTTATGCTTTCCCTTTTCTAGGCATACTTTGCCTTGTCAGAATCTATTCTGTGATCTTGGATAAGATACTTGATTTCGTTTGCTACTCTCAGATTATTATATAGGATTTGATTTTACATTGCTAAATTTACCTTGGAATTAAGTACATATTTAACCTAGTGATTTAACCTAGTGATTTAACCTAGTGATTTACATTTAACCTAGTGATTTACATTTTATTACCACAAGATAATTAGAGACAGAAGTTCCGCGGTGTTGGTGGGGAACACAATCATCAGTTTAAATTTTTTTTCTTATTGAGTCTTATGTATGTGGTCACTTGAACACACACGTACACACACACACACACACACACACACACACACACACCACATGAATGATACAAATTACAGATTTTTTTGGCAAAGAAACACATTTTTACTAAATTAAAAAAATATTTTGTGTAAATAATGGAGGAATAATGGATATGTTAAACTATGTGTATGTTCTAGAAACAAGTGTTTTTCCTCAGTGTTAGTTAGATGTTGTTGACACTGAAGATTTTTTTCTTGTGCATGTACTTTTCAGTTGATTCATAATTAGCACATGCTATCATTAGTTGGTGTTAAAGATAAGGAGGTGACATGGCCCAGCAGGTTAAAGTGCTTGCCACGCAAGTCCCATTATTTAAGTTTGATCCCTGAAGCCTATGGTAGAAGGAGAGAACTGATTCACAAAAGTTGCTTTCTGATCTGAACATATGTGTATTGGTAGGCTTGTGTCCACAGGCACATATTCATCACACATATACATGTATGCAAATAATAATGATAACAATAATAATAATAATAGAACCTACACTTCTAATAGAATTTTAATTTTATAATGGTTAATCAAAGGTATTATGTTTGAGATTAAAATAAATCTTGTAACATGTGCAACTCATAAAAAATGATTAAAAACAAGAAAATCAAAATGTTAAAAACACTTTCTTTTACAATCAAAATATTGTATATGTAATAATCCTTCTGCTTCCTCCCACCATGGTCAAGTTACTCCTTCTCTACATCCTCACTTTTCTATCAGTTAACAATGTATAATAAAATAATTAAAAAACACCTTGCCATCAAGCTGTTTGGCATCCTTCCTGATTTAGTATAACCTTTCTCCTTGAAGATCCCTCCCTCTACTCCAGCCAATTCTATTTAATTGTAGTCTTTTTAGTAACTAAAGATGTAGTATTATTTAAATAACCTCCATTTTAATGAAAAAGGACTGAAATATTTTGTCCCAATTTTGGAAAGAGAGAAGGACTTTTAGAACCTGGAAGCATCACCTTCCTTGGTGTTGTTTCCTTCCTTTTTGTACCACCTTTTCTTATACATTCCTTCCTTCCTTCAATAATGTTTTCATTGAATTTTTCAGTCATATTCAAGAATCAACAATGAGTGTAGAGGGCAAAAATCCTTGATCGTATGGAATTTACATTCTAGTAGGGAATGCAAACAATAATGTCCAAACAAGGTGCATAGACACACATATGCCTATTGGTTTATACATAGTGATAAATGTTAAGCAGAGAAAATAAAGCAGCAAAAGAGGGCATTATAAAATAAGGAGGAGGTGAATTCAAAGTATCAATGAGGTTTGCATACAGATTCAGTGTGAAGGTGACACATGAGTAAACACCAAAGAAACCCAAGGACAAATTCAAGAAGCTGTTTTAGAAAGAGCTTTCCACAAAGAAAAAAGACCAGCTAATGACACCTTTTTAAAAATTTTTTATTTCCCTCCCAAAATAATTCCTTTACTGCACTAAAGTTGGAGATCCTGATTAAAATAAACAGAAGTTGCAAGCTAACAAATAATGTAAATAACCTGCTAAATGGAGAGTGACACAGGCCTGTCCAAACTCTTCCTACATTAGTGGTAATTTTTTAATGTCTGCATCAAAGGGAGTCATTCTTGCCGCCCACTTTGACTCCCAGTACTGCTAAAGGTACATCCAGACCAGAAGGAAGGCTCTTATCTGCCTTTCCACTTGTTTTCTAGTCTTTTTCAGCCTACAGTTTCATTTGTTACCTGTAATAGTAGACAATTGTTAGTCAATGAAAGTCTCTAACTTGTGACTTGCTTAAAGATGGAGTAAGTATCTGTATCAAAACCTAGAATTACCTTACAAGTCCTAATTAAGTTAAGCTGGGAAGCTTCTCCATGGTAAGAGAACCCAGGGTTATCTCAAATGTTACTTGAGGAAATGCTAAGTTGTATAGTTAGAGTTTATCTTTTTGAAGATTTATTTATTTTGTTTTTACTTATATATGAGTGTGTATAGATGTGTGAGTATATGTACATGTGTATGTAGGTGTTCATGGAGGGCAGAGGACTATGTCTGATTTCTTGTAACTGGAGTTAGAGTTATTTATTAGATACCTGACAAGAATAACTGGAACTCAGAGCACTGAATCTGCACCTGGGTGGTGGCTGAGTTGGTCAGCCCTCTGGATATCCCACACTCACACCACCATCGTGAGCTTTCCAGAACTGCCCAGACGAGCTCACCCAATACCATAGCCAGCAAGAGGCAGGGTCAGCTCTGTGGTTCTCATGCCCTCAGGGACGGCTCACCCAAGCAGACTCTATTAGAGCCAGCTCTACGTGTTACCCAGGCAGGGTGCAGGGCCCATTCTTCAGAGTGCTCCAGCCTGTGAGGGCCTAGGCCTGCTCTCCTATTGTCAAGCCTTCTGCAACATCTTTCCCATCTATGAACCGCTAGAGCATGTGAAGGGGCAAGTCTTGTAGATCCAAAGCTGAAGGATCTCCATGACACAGGGCAACAACAGGCTATCTGAGAGGAGTCCTAGTGACAAACCAGTATTGATAGTGTAACAGACGCCAGAGGCCCCTAATTAGACCAAAGACTTATTGGAATTAACATTTACAAACAAAGTTGTTTGGACAAAAGGGCATACTGTGTGACACACTGTAACACATTACAGCTTTTCACAGTGAGATTTTTTTTTCTGCTGTTCGTGTTTGTGTTGGTTTGGTTTTTAAATTCCTTTAAAAAATTATTTTATTTTGGAACAGAGGTTACAAATACAGAGAGGGAAGATGCAAAGGGACAGGGAGATGAGTGGGATTAAGGTACATGATTTGAAATCCACAAAGAATCAATAAAGGCCTAACAAAAGAGAATACTAGGAACTGAACTACAGTTCTTTCTGTAAGAACAGCAAGAACTCTCATGTGCTGAACCACCTCTCCACCACTTGAGTTTTCTTCAACAAAAGAGATAGACCATCCTTAGCAATCATTTTTGTGTGTGTGTGTGTGCATTTCAAAATAGCCAGAAGGGAGGGTTTTGAACCTTCCCAACACAAAATAATGATAACCATTTATGTTGATGGATATTCTAATTATCCTCATTTGGTCATTATGTGTGGTGTTCACAAATTGAAAAATTGCAGGATACCTTGGAAATGTATATAATTAATGTTCAATTAAAAGTAAAATGATAACAATGACAACAAAATACAATAAAGGAACACTTGGGTGTATGATAAATTTTATTCCCTAAATGGTGCTTTAAATTACAATTATTTAAGTTAATTCTAATTTTCATAATCAAATAATAAGGTCTTCCTAATGATAGTAGCTAGACAGACATTACTAGGGTTAGAGGTTATTATCATTATTATTCTCCCTCAGAATAAGCTTTGTTCCTCTCCCCTTAAAACAGTGGTTCTCAACCTTCCTAATACTACAATTCATTAATACACTTCATCATGTTCTGATGACCCCAAACCATAAAATAATTTTTGTTGCTACTTCATAGCAGTAAATTCGCTCTTGTTATGAGTCATAATGTAAATATCTGTTTTCCAATGGTCTTAGGCAACCTCTGTGAAGGGGTAAAGGGGTCACATTCTACAGTTTGAGAACTACTACCTTAAGATTTAAAGTATTATATGAAAAAGTGGAAGGATCAGGGCTTTGTTGAGCCCCACTGAGGGCAAACTAATTCCTCCTGGTCAAAGAAAGAATTTGAGTTCTACCCCTGACTGTGGGTAGAAACATAACATTCTAAACTATTCAAATTATTACATACTATTGTGCCTTGCATTAAGAGTTAATCCAATAGGGTATGTCAAGCAACATGGTCAGGGGACCACCCCTCCCTAAGATTGAGTCACATGATATAGTGATTGGGAAACATAATTTTCTCCTTAATTAGATAATGTGCTTATATATCCCAAATTCCTACTTCTGATGTAGCTGCTTCCATATCTTTATTGCTTAGGAGAAACTTTTCCCTCTACTTCTAATCATTCTTCAGATATCATCCAAAATCCTAAACATGATTTCTTGGACACATTGGTTGTTTTCGCTTTTTCTCTGGAGAGAACATCTCTCTCCCCAAGAAGCTATTTTACTGACTTTCATTGGTGAACTTGCCTGTCTTCTTGGACCCTAACTTAAAAGATGTAGCCATATTCCTTCTTTTTATCTATCTCCATACTGCTGGCAGTTGCCAAAATTGATAGCTTGCTTGCTCTGTTATTTGTACCTCAGAATCTAAAAAAATGGTCCCCAAGGTTTCTTCATTTTGAAAGATCACCAAGATATTCTACTACATAAGCTAAAATGATAAGCTTAACTTTTTAAAATTGCATGTAATTTTGAAAACACTATATATGCATATGCTATATATATGTGAAAACACTATATATATGTGTATATACACACACACACACACACACACACACACACACACACACACACACACATGTATATGTTGATTACAGGGTGATAAAGAAAATTAAGTTTAGTGTTATAGCTTCAGTTGCCAACTTGACACACTTGGAAACAGGGAACCACAACTGAGGAAATGTTTTTATTAGATTGACCTATGGGCATGTCAATGGGCATGTTCTTGATTGAATTCTAATTGATGCAGGAGGGTACTGTCCACTAGTGGGCAGCGCCATACCTAGGCAGGCAAGCCTCTGCTGTATGAGAAAAGTAGTTGAGCAAGCCAGAGAAAGGAAGCCAGTGAGCAATGTTCCTCATTGGTCTCTGCTTCAGTTTCTGCCTCCATGCTCTTGACTGAGTTTTTGCCTTGCCTTCCTCAGATCATGAACTATGTCACATAAGCCAAATAAACCCTCTTTTCCCCCAGGTGGCTTTTGATGAGGATGCTCTATAGCAACAAAAAACAAATTACAACATTCAGTAATACAAGTACAGTTCTTACTCTCCATAATGTACAACATATCTTTTATGATAAGGTAATGTTTTCATTAGAATAGGCTTATTGAGATTTTCTGTTTGTAAGAGATTTTTTGTAGAAATTTAAAGGAGTGTTTTGAGGGGCTTATGATTTCTTGGGAAATGACAGTAGAGGTGATTGGTTTTTGTTTTGTTGTTGTTTGGGTTTTGTTTTTGTTTTAGAAGAAATTGCCATGTAGCAAATAATTTCTTTCCTATGGTGATGCTCTCAAATATGAAAGTTAAGTTGACCTGTCATCTAATCACCACCAGCCAATTCACTCTTCTCCTGGAGATACTTTATGGACAGACCTTTGTATGAACTGAAAATTCCATCCTTTGATTTTCTTACTTATTATTGTTCAAAATTGTCAAAGTTTGTGCTTGGGCATAGGTAAAAGATATACATGGTTGAGCTTATTCTCAAGGAAATGAAGGAAAAGAAAAAATGTCTTTTCAAGCCTCATGCATAAGTTCACATGATGACATTTAGTGACAGTTTACAGCTGTAAGAAAAGTATTGTTTTAGAAACAATCTTATAGCCTGAATATGATAATGCAATACTTTTTTTAAGACAAATATGCTTTGATTTTTAAATTCATGTGAGAATTTTCCTCAACAGTAATAGCATCTGACTAAGATAAGTGTTTAAAATGATATATTTTGCTGTTGTTTAAATATTGTTTATTAGTATCATTACTATTATTTATTATATATGTGTGTATTGTGTGAGTGTAAGTGCTTGGAAATACACATGCAGAGGCCAGTAGACAGTGTTGCATGTCTTGCTCTATCACTTTCTACTTTATTGCCTTCAGACAGAGTATCTCACTGAATCAGAAGCTTGACATTTTTATAAGGCTGGTTGGCCGATGCACTCTTTGAATCTGTCTGTCTGTACCCAGCAAAGCTAGGGTAAAGTGCATGTGTGGCCCTGTATGCTGGTAATTTGAACTTATATAATTATTTCCTTATTTATTTCTTTACTTACTTACCTACCTACTTACTAACTAACTTACTTATTGTGTAAGCAATCTTAACTCACTAAGCCATCACCTCAACCACTCAGACATTTTTATATCTTTATTAAATTGTCTTAAAAACAGTTAATTAGTAAAAAAAACAATAAAGCCAGTTCCATTACTTTGTAATGGAAATAAGATATGTCTGTTGGTATTTTATCCCCTCCACATAATATATCTTTTACATTCCTCATTCATTTAATAGTTAATGTCAACCTCACATTAGATTATAGTGATACTTTGTTGGTTAAGTATGTCTCATATTGCCTAAAAGGGACATAGAAGACTGGGTTTCTTCTGGAAACAAACTGAGACAAGTACTACTAGATTTCAACAAAAAAAGTACTTACTCTTTACATACTGTCATCAGTATTCAACACAATGCCTGGCATATAGTAGTCAGCCATTATTTGATTAACCCACTAGTTATCGTGCTGTTAGCTTAAAATGGCATAAACTAATGTGGGAACAGTGAATTGATTGTTGCTGTAATTTTAGAACTACTAAGAAAAGGTAACTTTGTTGTGAGAATCTTCTTTACTCACAGAAATAAAGTAGGAAGTAGTCCCATGTGCTTCATTCAGAATGTCAGGAAAGGTCCTCAGGTATCTCCTTATCTTTACCTTTTGGTACATGAAATGGCTCCTAAAATACACATTATTGCTGGCTCAGCCAGCATGTGCTTCCTTCATTCTCTTTTCTTTATAACAGAATCAAGATTTTATCCCTGTATTTATCCCCTCTGTTAAGAATGAACCCATTAACCTCCATAGGAAGTAGCCCTAATTGATCTTACATATTGCTGGCAGTCCCACTCTTCTTGAAAAGATTTATTGCTTTAGCACCAGTGCCTGATCTAGTTCTGGAAAGACTTCTGGGGAATGTTTTCAATTTGCCTCTGGGATCTATTGTCACAACACATCCACAAGCCTGATGTTGATGACCACTCACTAAAAAGAGTTGAGACTATGGAGCTATAAATAAACAGACAGTACTTTGTCATACATACCAGTAACAGTCCTATCTTCAGACATCTTGGTATATGAGATTTAGAGCATACTATTTTTAAGATCTTGAAGTGGAGGGTTTTCTGTTACTTATGGCCATAAACAGTGTAGTTGATGTAGTTCCCTGGTCTCTTCACTTAAATTGCTGTGCTCCCCACCCCTTCTCTGAAGAATAACACTTGCAAAAGTGATAAGGATATAGAACAGTGACTATATGGACACTGTCCCAGGTGTTTGTTGGTAGCTTCATATTTCAAGGGACAGCAACAATCTCATTTTCCCCAGGTACTATGGCTATTGTAAAGATATCCCAGGAAGCATCTCACACCTGTCAGAACTGTTAAGATCAAAAACTCAAATGACAGCACATGCTGGCAAGGTTGTGGAGAAAGGGGAACCCTCCTCCATTGCTGGTGGGAATGCAAGCTTGTGCAACCACTTTGGAGGTCAATCTGGGGATATCTTAGAAAACTTGGAATATCTCTGCCTCGGGACCCAGTCATACCACTTCTGGCTATACATCCAAATGACTCCTCACCGAATCACAAGGATGTTTCCTCATCTATGTTCATAGCAGCCTTATTTGTAATAGCTAGAAATTGGAAACAGCCCAGATGTTCCTCAACGGAGGAATGGATAAAAAAAAAATCAAAAAACAAAAAACTGTGGTACATATAAACAATGAAATACTACTCAGCCATCAGAAACAACAAAGTCATGGAATTTGCAGTCAAGTGGATGGATCTAGAAAAGCTTGTCCTGAGTGAGCTAACCCAGACTCAAAAAGATGCACATGGTATCTAGTCACTTATAATCAGATTTTAGCCATATAGTGCAAGATAACTCTACTATGCACCAAACCAATGTACCAAAAGGAACAGGAATATAGACTTTGTTACCTGTTAATTAGACACTTTGCCCTAGTGGTGGTGCCATGTAGGCCCCCAGTATATGAGGAAGCTCTTAGCCCTCATATGACTGCTGAGCTGGTGTGGGGGACTGATATGTAGGGACACACCACTCTGGAGGAGTAGGACAGAAGGGAGAAGGGGTAGAGGGTGGGACTGGGAGGGGTGGAAAGAGGGCAGTATGATGGAGGTGTAACTTGCATTAATAAACATTAAAAAAAAAGATATTCCAGGAAGCAAGGAAGCACAAGAAATCATTTCGGTCTTTGGCCAAAAAGATCGTCCTTGAGCTACTATTCACCTTGAGTGTTCCAAATCCAGTTGTAGAAGTAAATAATTCTCTTGATTCAAGTTGAGCCTTTTCTTCCACTTATCTTTTGCAGCAATTCTGCCTATTCCTATTGCTTCTGAATGTTCTTAGTGCTCAACTTCCCAGTTTTCCATTGCCTTGTGGATTGTCCACATAGATAACCTTTTCTTCATGTGTTTGTCAACTTGTGTCTCCTATCTTTTTGTCTCTTATTATCTTTTAACCTTTTGTCTCTTATTATCTTTCAGCCTTTCCCATGGTGCTTAGGGGTTCATGGTCCCATATAAGGTAAGAACTTTACTCATTAATGAATCACAGAGGCACTTAAGATGGGGCTATCACCCCAAGCAATACTCTCGATAGGCCAGATGCTCCAAGGTTGCTTATAAGTCTCCATATTTATCTTCCTGTTTTTTTATTGGGTCCATAACTTCATCATTATTTGAGGTTAGGATATAGTGCCACATACCACAAAACATAGAGAGCTGGTCATAGGAAACCCCTTTGAAGTGTTTTGTTCAGAAGTTCACTATATGAGTGGAAACTTCAAAAATGTGATTCTTTTCCCAGTTCTCATGTCCTCTTTAAAGGCACACTCATCCTCACTATGGTGTAGTAATACCTTTTCCCACCACAACTTCTTTTTCTTATTTTCAAATTTTGGTTGGGAAATTTACTACCATATGTCTAGCAGACTGTTTAATCAGATCTCCCTTGCTATCTAGATAACATGAAAAATTGCCACACCATATTTTTTTCCAAGTTTTCAGTCTTGATCATGACCAACTCTACTTCCTTCAAAAAGTGGCAAAGGGACAATTATGACTAAACATGTAAAGAATTTATAGGCGCATTGGTATATGAAAGGTTTGAAACTCAGTAAGTTTTCAGAGGTCTAGGTACTTTATGTGGTAGAAGAATTAAAGGTCACTATTAAAGGTTACTATCATTTCTAACTAGTTTGCTTTAAAAAATAAATAGCAATATGATCATTTAGATATTATTCTTTGTAATTATGATGATTAATATTTTTCTTCTTGAAATTTGTATGTCTAGTACTAATCACAAATAAAATTCATTTTCTTTAAGAGCAGTAAAAATAT